>JARQOC010000003.1:49674072-49817031 GCA_033576535.1 Allobates femoralis
GATGGTGCAGAAGAGGAGGGTGAGGGTAGTGGTGTAGGTGGGCACAGAAAGAAACAGATGACGCAGCAGTCTTTGTGGTTCTTACCCTTTACTTGAAGAAGTTGGTGATTACAACCCATCCAGGGTACAGTGTAGAATAAAGGAAAAAAGTGCAGCCTGGCCAGCCCAGAGGTAGCTGGAGTCCACTTTGCTGAGTCACAGGGTATATGGCCTGTAATGACCGGAGGTCCTATTAAGATCCAGTGAGTCACAGACTGAGACAGAGGCAGAAATAAACAACAGTATTTTTACTGATATGGGGATCAAGGTATGGTTCAGTAAGGAATGTAAAAATCTCAAAATCCCCTTAAAATATAACCAATAACAGTTTAACACCCTCAGCGTTAGCCGACATCAATGCACCGATCTCAGAGTTCCCAGGGTATGTAAATCACACTCAGAACCAGGAACAAATTTACCTACACGTTAGACTTATCAAGGATTTAACTTAACTAAAGGCTATGTACATCAACTGTGGGCGGTCTGATGGGACCTCTGAGATGGCACACTGAGTATAACTTATCACAACTAATAACAATACAATACACTATATCAATGCTGGCTATACACTTAGCACAGGGATACCCGGGTATCTCAAAACTATAGTACCATAAACCTCAAATGTAGCTTTACACCGGTGTATATTCCACGTGGGCTGCTGCAAGTCCAGAAAAAGTAAAAAGAAAAAAAACCTTTTGCGCAAAAGAAAAACGTATTGTAAAAAAACAGCAAAATTTGGCAGCTTACCAGCCAATGCCAGATTCACATGTTCAGCACTTTAGTTCTGTAAGCTTGGGGTGCAATCTGTGGAGAACTCTTTTCCAGGGCTTGTCAGGACCTTGTCAGGATCCTCCCAATGTGGATGGCACCGGACGCCGACTCTCCTTTCGCAGTCACTCACGGCCTTCCTGGATGCCAATCACTCGCTCCATCAGGGGGAACATCTCCTCAGCCTCTCCTCGGATGCTGGACACTTGCTCGGTTCAAGATAAAGTCTTTAGTCCACACAACAGGGCTTGCAAACAACTTTAAAGGCCCATATAGCTTGCACTGGCTTTGCTATAATCCTTACACTAGTAATGGCCACCGCAGAGAGAGATCAACAACCACCGGAGCAACTGACAGAGCTGTCACCAAGGCAACCAGAGATTGTGCTTTCACTTTCCTAGACACAGAGCAGTCACCATGGCAACCAGAGACTTTTTCACTTTCCTGGGCCACTACAAAATGGCAGTCTGCTTGGTTTTAGCAGCTTATTAGTTTACTCTCTTACATGCCACCCCACTAGAGGTTGGCGTCCTCGACATACCTTCCCATTCAAAGTCGTCCTGTGCATAGCGCTGAGGGGTATTCCTGCTGTAGATCGAGTGGTTCTCCGAAGGCCCACCCCAACGCATTCTGTCCCCGAGGGGGCAGGAGTTCCTTCAGAGGTGTCATCAGAGGAAAGGCGTGACGCTGCTCCCTCCTGAAGTGCGACACCCCGTGACCCATCATTCATGTCAGTTGGCTGACCTAAGCCCCCACCCTCGGAAGGACATACCACAGGCTCAACACTCTCTCCACACAGGAGCAGATCATTCACAGGGGGCAGATAAACAGGCGCAGAGGAGGGCACATCATCAAACTCAAAAGCACCAGGAGTATCCGCCCCTTGGGACACAGCCTCTAGTTCCGTGGAAATGGGAGCTGCATCCTCAAACCAGCACCGTTGTAGCATGTTACGGTGAAGATTACGTGTGGGCCCCCCTACCCCCACCGGCTCAACCTCATAGACTGGAATATCAGAGTTCACCCGTCTCTTTATCAGGTATGGTGTCGCCTCCCACCGGTCGCTCAGTTTCCCTGCCGGCCGTTTGACCCTCACCAACACTCTATCCCCCGGGGAGAAAGGTTCCGTCTGCACAGGCCGCGTGTCCCTATGAGACACCTGACTGAGTCGATTTCCCACCACCTGATGCACCACTCTCAGTCGCCACCGATGTTCTCGAACCCATTCAGATGCAGTCCGAGGGGAATCAGACGAGGGATCTGGCATGTTCATATCTTCAATATCCCTCCCGGGTCTCCCAAACATCAACATGTGTGGCGAATAGCCCGTAGTGCTGTGCACTCGATTGTTGTAGGCCCACATTAGTTCAGGGACGTACTCAGGCCAGCTGCCCGTCCTCTAATGTTCTCAACATCTGAATTAAGGTACGATTGAAACGCTCACAGGCCCCATTTCCTCGGGGATGGTAAGGTGTCGTTCTCGAATGTGCTATACCATACAATCGGCGCAGCTCCTCCATTAGCGTCCCCTGAAAACATGCCCCCTGATCTGAGTGTATTCTTTGCGGACACCCAAACACTTGGAGAAAATGACGACACACGGCCTTAGCTGCCGACTCTGCTGTCTGATCTCTTGTTGGCACCGCCACAGCATATTTAGTGAAGTGGTCTGTCATCACCAAGCAATAGGAGCACCCCGACGTCGAGTACCCTATCAAGACATAATCAATCATGAGCAATTCCAAGGGGGCAGACGTTTTAATTGTTTGCGTAGGGGCCCGCTGCTCAGGACTCTTACTGAGCCCACAGACCCGATATTGCCGACACGCCTCCGCTACCATCCCTCCCAGGTCAGGGCAATAGAGGACTTGCTGTAGCCACTGGAGTGTCTTTTCACTACCAAAGTGAGCTCCTTTCTCATGTGCTTCGTGGGCGACCACTGGACCCATCCCCACTGGGATTACCAGTTGGTACCGGTGCTGCAGCTCAGATGGCAGATAGACCTTACGATACAAAAGACCCTGTTCCAACACAACTTATCCCACTGTCGCAATAGTTTAATTCCTTCTGCGGATAGTTGGGCCTTGTCCTCTGCACTCGGCCAAATCCCATTTTGTACCCAGGTGCGCGCTCGCGAGATGTCAGGGCGCTCGTTCTGATCTTTTGCCCAATCTGTTGGCGTTTTTCCCAGGACACACGGCATCCCTGATGCCACCCCACTTGAATGTACCACACTGCGGAAGATAGGCATCTGCCCCATGTCAGGGGTCTCTGTGTCCTCGAGCTGGTCATCAATGCTTTCTCCCCCAAACCCAAGGGGTACCCTTGACAGTGCATCCGCATTTCCGTTTTCTCGCCCAGAGCAAAACTTAATCTGATAATTAAACTTAGCAAGGCGGGCGACCCACCGCTGCTCCAACGCTCCCAGTTTCGCATTCTCTAAGTGAACAAGAGGGTTATTATCGGTCATGACCAGTACCTCAGCTCCTGTTAGATACTCAGCAAAGCGCTCCGTCATTGCCCACACCAGGGCCAGCAGCTCTAGGCGAAACGAACTATAGTTAGCCGGATTGCGCTCATTGTCCCTTAAAGACCTGCTGCCATAGGCGATGACCCGCTCCCGGCCATCCTGAATTTGGGCCAGTACCGCCCCCAACCCGTGAAGACTACCGTCAGTGTACAACAGGAAAGGGGTATCGAGCCGGGCATATGCCAACAACGGGGCACTCGTTAGGGCAGTTTTCACCTCGTCAAAAGCCTTTTGCTGCTGAGGCCCCCATTGAATAGGGCGGTGGCGAGGTCCCAGCGCCGTCCCTCTTAAAAGTTCATTCAGAGGACCCACTACTTGTGAAAACCTGGGCACAAATCGTCGATAGTACCCCGCCAATCCCAAGAAAGCCCGAACCTCCCGCAAGGTCTGGGGAGGTGGCCACTCCTCTACCGCTAAGATCTTACTGGCTGAGGGTAACAACCCGTCGGGAGTCACCACATGGGCTAGATACTCTATGCGACTCTTGAACAGTTGACATTTCTTCGGTTTTATTTTCAATCCATGGCGGCTGAGCCGTTGGAGCACTTGGCGTAACTTGTCAAGATGATCTTCAAATGATGTCCCGAACACCACGATGTCATCTAGATATATTAGTACCGATTAGAAATTCATGTCGCCTAAGCAGTGTTCCATAAGGCGTTGAAAGGTCCCCGGGGCATTACTGAGTCCGAACGGAATCCGATTGAATTCGTAGAGCCCCATTGGCAGAATAAATGCTGTCTTTGCCCGATCTTTCTCAGCCATTGGTACCTGCCAATATCCGCTCGCCAAGTCCAACGTTGATAAGTATTTGGCCCGTCCTAATGCAGACAGGGACTCCTCAATCCGAGGCAACGGGTATGCGTCTCGCACCGTGTGCGCATTTAATTTCCGATAATCCACACAAAATCGGAGGGTCCCATCCTAGTGATGGGCGAATCCTAAATTACTCGGAATCGCTTGACTCTAGCGAGTCCGAGCCCAGGACTCGCTACTCGTTGCGAGTCTAGCGAGTCCAATGTTAATGAATGGGGAAGCGAGTAATAGCGAGTAGTGTGAGATTTACAAATCGCAGATGTGTCTCGGAAGCTTCAGCCTGAAGCAATCCGAGTTGTGTCATTTATTTGCATTGCTAGTTTACTTTGTAAGTAATCGCTGACTCGCACAGATAAGATCCTGTCTTCTCTGTGTTCTGGCTGCCCCAGCTCCAGGGTCCTAGAGCCCGCCTGCTGCCTGATGTAGCAGAGCTGAGATTGTTCTCAGTCTGCTCATTCCCTGTGTACAGACATGAATGTCCGTGCACAGAGATGATGTAGCAGTGCTGAGATTGTTCTCAGTCTGCTCATTCCCTGTGTACAGACATGAATGTCCGTGCACAGAGATGATGTAGCAGAGCTGAGATTGTTCTCAGTCTGCTTATTCCCTGTGCATAGACATCTATATTTATGCACAGGGGATGTAGCAGAGAGGACATCGCGTTTTGGACTGCGTCGGACGGAAGAGGATTTTTTTAATTAAAGATGGAGTCCCTAATGGCTTTTTTTTTTATTTCTAATAAAAAATTTTCCTTGTGTTGTGTTTTTTTTAAAACAATTTAATAGAAATTCATGGCGGTCATGTCTAATATTGGCGTGACCGCCATAAATTTCGGGCTTAGGGCCAGCTGATAATACAAAGCTGGCCCTAACCTCTTTATTACCCAGCGTGCCATCGCTACCAGGGCCGCTGGAAGAGCGGGGTTCAGCGCCAGAGGATGGCGCTTCAATGAACGCGCCATCTTCTGGGGCGGCTGCGGGCTGCAATTTGCAGCGGGGGGTGCCCAGAAAGCTTGGGCATCCCTGCGCTGCGGATTCCAGCCCCCAGCTGCTTAGCTGTACCTGGCTAGACATAGAAATTGCGCGGAGCCCCACGCATTTTTTTTTAATTATTTCATGAAATTCTGAGACTCTGACTCTGAGACTCTGACTCTGAAATTCATGAAATAATTAAAAAAAAATGCGTGGGGCTCCGCGCAATTTCTATGTCTAGCCAGGTACAGCTAAGCAGCTGGGGGCTGGAATCCGCAGCGCAGGGATGCCCAAGCTTTCTGGGCACTCCCCGCTGCAAATTGCAGCCCGCAGCCGCCCCAGAAGATGGCGCGTTCATTGAAGCGCCATCCTCTGGCGCTGAACCCCGCTCTTCCAGCGGCCCTGGTAGCGGTGGCACGCTGGGTAATAAAGAGGTTAGGGCCAGCTTTGTATTATCAGCTGGCCCTAAGCCCGAAATTTATGGCGGTCACGCCAATATTAGACATGACCGCCATGAATTTCTATTAAATTGTTTTAAAAAAAACACAACACAAGGAAAATTTTTTATTAGAAATAAAAAAAAAAGCCATTAGGGACTCCATCTTTAATTAAAAAAATCCTCTTCCGTCCGACGCAGTCCAAAACGCGATGTCCTCTCTGCTACATCCCCTGTGCATAAATATAGATGTCTATGCACAGGGAATAAGCAGACTGAGAACAATCTCAGCTCTGCTACATCATCTCTGTGCACAGACATTCATGTCTGTACACAGGGAATGAGCAGACTGAGAACAATCTCAGCTCTGCTACATCATCTCTGTGCACGGACATTCATGTCTGTACACAGGGAATGAGCATACTGAGAACAATCTCAGCTCTGCTACATCATCTCTGTGCACGGACATTCATGTCTGTACACAGGGAATGAGCAGACTGAGAACAATCTCAGCACTGCTACATCATCTCTGTGCACGGACATTCATGTCTGTACACAGGGAATGAGCAGACTGAGAACAATCTCAGCACTGCTACATCATCTCTGTGCACAGACATTCATGTCTGTACACAGGGAATGAGCAGACTGAGAACAATCTCAGCTCTGCTACATCATCTCTGTGCACAGACATTCATGTCTGTACACAGGGAATGAGCAGACTGAGAACAATCTCAGCACTGCTACATCATGTCTGTGAGCAGGCGGGCTCTAGGACCCTGGAGCTGCACAGAGAAGACAGCTGGACTGGCTCGCAAAGAAACAGCAGTTATCTGCGAGTTTCCCTGCTATCACTGGCACAGTAGCCAGTGATTACTCGCGAGTCTAATGCAAACAATGGCAATCCTATGTCAGCGTTTCTGACAAAACTAGGATTGATATTGATTTGCATTAGACTCGCGAGTAATCACTGGGAAACTCGCAGAGTACCGAGTCCTGCGAGTCCCTTACTACTCGCCGAGTAACGAGTCCTAGCGAGTAGATTCGCCCATCCCTATCCCATCCTTCTTTCGCACCAGGACCACGGGGGCAGCCCAGGGACTTTGGCTCTCTCGTATCACTTGATTGTCCAGCATACTGGCCACCATGCTCTTCACCTCTTGATAAAGTGTCGGGGGAATCTGACGATAACGTTCTCTAATGGGAGGGGTGTCCCCCGTGGGAATCTCATGCTCAATCATCGGAGAGCACCCGAAGTCTTCTCCATGTCTCGAGAAGGCCTCTTCATGTTCCCACACGACCCTCTCCAACTGCTCTAGTTGCACGGAAGTCAGTTCCTCCCGATCCACTCCCATCTGATCCATGATCACACGACCATTCCAGTCTTCAGTAGGAGATTCAGCCCCCCTACTTCGACCGCATATGTCCAGGATGACTGTGGGTCTGGCCGCAATTCAAACACTGCCTTATCAGGCATCTTCCCCTCTGGCACGAACAGTTCAGCCAGGATGGTCCCAGCAGGAATGGTAACAGCCTCCTCCAGCACGTTAATGCATCTGACTGGCACCCGTCCATTCTTCACAATCGCCAAAGACCGGACCACATGCACCTTGGCAAGAGAGGACTTCTCTGGGGCTGGCTCAAGTAATACCTCAAGTCCATTCAGCCTCTGCGCCGCCACCACTGGCAACATTAAGAGTTCTTCCTGTCAGGGTACCAGTGAAATTGTGGTCCGTGATGGCACTCGGACTAGGCCCACCCGGCCCCCAGGGACTGCACTTTTCAGCAGGTCACAGTTCAACACTAGGCGGTGTAACATTCTCTGAGTTGGTCGGTGACTTGTAACATGAGTCCAGTATCGGGGTCCCTCGCGGGCATACATCTGATGATTTAGATCTCGCAGAATGTTCATTCCAAGTGTCACCTCCATCCCTCTTCTAGGGGGGTGGTCCACCAGCACTACCCCTTTCTGACCCAGCTCTTGACCAAACATTTTCAGCCTCATCCACACGATCCCTTTCACCGTCAGCTGGCCATTGTTAGCGGCGGTAAGTCTTATCATTCGGCCATCTTCGGGGACCACTAGTTGACTGAAGTATTCCTCGAACACTTCTAGAGGCATAATGGTACATTCAGATCCCGTGTCAACCAAACAACTCATCTTCCGCCCTTCAAATTCTGCTTCTAAAACTGGACTGCATGCGAACAAGTCTTGCTCTTCCTGTTGAGGGCTTTGTGGGGGGTGGGCCGCTGCGATTTGCCTCCTCAAGGCAGCGGCTGGGAGTTTAACATCGGCAAAGGAGTCTCGGGGACTGTGGACATCCAGCAGTATCGTGAGATGTGTCCCTGGCGCCCGCACCTCCAGCAGGTTACTACTCTTCGTGGACGGGGGCTCGAGTTATTCAAAGAGGGTGGTCTGGCTGTCGGTGGAACCACCATCCCAGAGGGTGTGGCTGGTGGCCTCTCCAGGGGAGTAGGAGACGACCCAGCTCTGATCTTAGACACTTCCAGCTTTAGCTCCTTCAACTCGGCACGCAGAGCTTGCACAACGTCTAACAGTCCCTCCGCTCCTGACACTGGCATTCGGCTTTTTCCATCCGTGTACTGTCCACAGCCCCTTGAACTACCAGGGTGGACTCTGCCTCCCTTTCCACCGCGGACTGGTAAATCTGCCAAAAAGATATTTCTGGGGTAGCCCGGGCCACCTCCAACAGTTTATCCCGAAGGGGCCTATTGGCTAGTCCTGTAATGAATTGGTCCCGGAGCAAGCGGTCTACTTCCCGGAACGCTCCCATGGCCCCTGGGTCTAGTCGCTGCACTTCGTTCAATGTCTCCTGTAGCGTATTAGAGTACTGCATCAGAGACTCACTTTCCTTTTGAGGGCAATTAAAAAAAAAAAGATCGAAGCTGGGTCACACGGGCCCTGCCTCCCAAACTCCCCTCTAACAGTACCAAAATTTTCCCTAACGTACTCCTCTCAGCCTCAGGTCGTACCATCACCATCCGCCTAGCATCGCCCTCTAGTGCATTTAATGCCAGTTCTGCTCGTACTGCAGGAGCCAGATTACACATCCGCAGAATACTCCGGACCCTCTCAGCCCAATCCTGCAACGCCATGTTATGCCCGTCGTATTTCGGCATGTGCTGGAGTAAAGCTCCTACTGGCACATACCCTCCCACATTCGCCGCGGCTGCCAAAGGATCCGCACCCAGCAGCATGACTGCTGGTGTGGTGGGGTCATTTCTTCCCTCGCCGCCTCCGTCCATGACAAACACTGTATCCTGCCGACTACGCCAAAAATGTAATGACCGGAGGTCCTATTAAGATCCAGTGAGTCACAGACTGAGACAGAGGCAGAAATAAACAACAGTATTTTTACTGATATGGGGATCAAGGTATGGTTCAGTAAGGAATGTAAAAATCTCAAAATCCCCTTAAAATATTACCAATAACAGTTTAACACCCTCAGCGTTAGCCGACATCAATGCACCGATCTCAGAGTTCCCAGGGTATGTAAATCACACTCAGAACCAGGAACAAATTTACCTACACGTTAGACTTATCAAGGATTTAACTTAACTAAAGGCTATGTACATCAACTGTGGGCGGTCTGATGGGACCTCTGAGATGGCGCACTGAGTATAACTTATCACAGCTAATAACAATACATTACACTATATCAATGCTGGCTATACACTTAGCACAGGGATACCCGGGTATCTCAAAACTATGGTACCATAAACCTCAAATGTAGCTTTACACCGGTGTATATTCCACGTGGGCTGCAGCAAGTCCAGAAAAAGTAAAAAGAAAAAAAACCTTTTGCGCAAAAGAAAAACGTATTGTAAAAAAAAACAGCAGAATTTGGCAGCTTACCAGCCAATGCCAGATTCACATGTCCAGCACTTTAGTTCTGTTAGCTTGGGGTGCAATCTGTGGAGCACTCTTTTCCAGGGCTTGTCAGGACCTTGTCAGGATCCTCCCAATGTGGATGGCACCGGACGCCGACTCTCCTTTCGCAGTCACTCACGGCCTTCCTGGACGCCAATCACTCGCTCCATCAGGGGGAACATCTCCTCAGCCTCTCCTCAGATGCTGGACACTTGCTCGGTTCAAGATAAAGTCTTTAGTCCACACAACAGGGCTTGCAAACAACTTTAAAGGCCCATATAGCTTGCACTGGCTTTGCTATAATCCTTACACTAGTAATGGCCACCGCAGAGAGAGATCAACAACCACCGGAGCAACTGGCAGAGCTGTCACCAAGGCAACCAGAGATTGTGCTTTCACTTTCCTAGACACAGAGCAGTCACCATGGCAACCAGAGACTTTTTCACTTTCCTGGGCCACTACAAAATGGCAGTCTGCTTGGTTTTAGCAGCTTATTAGTTTACTCTCTTACAGGCCTTCCAGCCAACTTCCCAGTTTTTACACTATGGTACCACTTTCCTCTCCTCAGTGTCCGTGAAATCCGTTCCCTGCCAGGCAGGTAGCTGCAGGTCCTGTAAGTGACGGCTTTAGTCCTCTGACCCTATGATAGACCAGTAAACTTCGGGAAGGTCCACAAAGATAGCCACTGGACCTAAAACCTAGTGACCCTCAGCTTCACAACCAGTCCTGAAGATTCCTGGCTGAGTTGGGTGCTGGTACCCCTCCTTGCAGCTAGCTCTTCTGCCCAGCTTTCACACCTGGTCTCAGATTTGTCTCACTAAGCCCTCGGCTTAGCACTTCTCTGTACTCTCTCAGTACTATCCTTGTTCTGTGTGCATCTTGGTTCTGACTAGAGGTCTCCTAGTTGCCACCCACACGTCACCTAACTCCTCCCTCCAACTAGAAGTGGGGACTTCTCTATAGGTGGCTCTCTTCTGCCCATCACTCCCTGGCTTGAAGTTCAGATGTGTTGGGTATGTTTGTGGGGGTCTCAGCAGTGTGTCCTCCACTTACCTTCAATGCACGACACTACATATTGGATTACATGCAGTACTAGTTGCAGAAGCCCGGCCGCAGGGGCGCCACATGAACAGCACCAGTAATAGCAGAGATCACTTCATTATCAGGTACTTTGATAACTGAGACAAAGATTTGAACAAGAGTAAGAGCAAGAATAGCTGGACTTAAGTTGACGATAGTAAGTGCAATAACAAGACTTGACCAGACTCAAGTGAGATGTGTAGTTTGACTCTAGGAAATGGGGTAACAAAGTGTATTACTACATGAATACTTAGGCAGCTCATAGCCACCTGAACCCAGCCTTAAAAGGTCTTGGATGATAACATCATAGTTGATTACTAGGTTGTACTTGATGGCACAAAGTCCATAGAAGAAAGGAAGCACTGGAGCCAAGACAGGTGAGTAACAGCGCTACAAAAAAAAACAAAAAACACCAGAACCCAAAAATATTTTAAACAAGTGCTAATATGAATAGAGTTCAAATAACAAGTATCTCCTTTTGTTTTTAAGTACAGATCCAAGACTTCAGGAACTAAAGGTGGCATCTCTGTAATGTATGTTATAACACTTAACGATAGCAGTTTTTAATTACTAAGGGTACCTTTACACGCCGCTACTGGCGGGTGGATACAACCGGATACATGCGAGAAATGTATCTTGCATCGGCAATTCACCCCGTGGTAGCGGCGTGTGAAGACGGTTGTAGCCACCCGGCAGTAGCGGCACCTGTTTCCGAGCACTGCCCTGAAACAGGTGGCTACACAGCCGATTGTAGCGACCTTTATCGGCGTGTAAAGAAGCAACAGAAGGGATGTCTGGACACCAGGCTATGTACCTGGTATGTAGCTGGGGCGTGACACAGGCTCCGGGTTACCGCGCCCCATCAGCGATCATTGGAGGAAGCTCCTGCATGACGATTGGTAGTCGCTGCATAGGGAGGCATATTTAAGGAGCCGACAAGTCACACTACACAATTGCTCGAGCGTCATGTATTAGTCAGCCTCCTGCGCTGGCTGCCCAATCATGATGTTATTGCTTTGTCCTATCAGCGTACGGACGTCTCGTAATCCACAATTGTGGCACGCCTATGTGTTGTCCCTGCTGCACCAGGTACGCCCATATTAGCTTGTTGTAGCGGTGTGTAAATGAGGTAATGTGCTCTGCAGAAGGTAACTTGAGACACCCGGCGGTGTATCCAGAGATAGATGTAACCTACCGTAGCGCACCTTGTTGCGGCATGTAAAGGTGGTGCGGGTACCGTTTGCAACTGTTTGTGCGTGCTCGTGCACGTGAAGTAGCTGGTTGTATCCACCCGCCAGTAGCAGCGTGTAAAGGTACCCTAAGGGTGCTTTCACACTGTCTCTGCAATGTTAGGCTGGTTTCACACTGTTAAACCTTATACACCATCACCCATTTTCGGCCCCATTGACTTTCAATGGGTCAGCAGGCACTTGCTGGTGCATCCAGTACTTCCCCTTTGCCTCTGATCCAAGTGTCACAGGTTTTTGCACTGAGACCAAAAACGCATTTTGTTGCGATTTTGGTGTTCGTGACAAAGAAAACGGGAAAATCCAGATCAGATGCGCTCCGGGTTAAAATATGTCCCTATGTAACCGGATTGTGTTCAATCCGGGTGCCAGATCCAGGTTTTTGGTCTGCGCATGCCCAGAGCGCTGTTCCAAATTACACATCCCCTGGGGGGCATGTCATTTCTCCCTGGATTCGGCGGAAAAAGGCAAGCAGCTAGAAGCAACTCTCTGCCCCCACACTGATATTATTACTGATCCGGGGAGACTGATCAGTGATAATTCCCATGCGGGGGCATCAGTGTTTACAATTCTGGAGATATCCAGGGGACTCCGGGGATACAACAAAAATCGTCCATGACGTCCATGTTAATTGCTTTAACAAGCTCCATCTGCTATTAAATTATATGATTAAGAGTATGTAAACAGATCTTCACATGTCATTTCTTTCTTGATCATTCAATGGAGTGAAAAAAAACACTGGAAAAAGGAGTGTGAAAAACATTTCACAAAACTTATGGGGAAACGCTCCAAAAATCTACTGGTGGAGAAAAAAAAAGTCCAAAAAATGATCAGAAAACAACAAAAAAGAGGCATTAGGAAAAAATCTCCAATGTTTCCTGAAGCGTCTTTTACTTTAAGGCTGGAAACACACTGTCCGAGTGACATGCGAGTTACACGCGTGAGTCTCAGATCATTCACCCGGCACGACTCCTGCCTCTTTGGACGGGATACTGTCAGTGGTATGTTTTTCTATGTAGCTCCACTGCTCCCGTCCAGAGAGGGGGAGGCCATCCCGGGTGAATGATCTGAGACTCATGTGAGTAACTTGCATGTCACTCGGACAGTGTGTTTCCAGTCTTCAAGCTCGTTCACCTAAGTTTAAAAAACATTGTGTGCACATAGTGAAAGAGCAAAAACTTTAAAAAAAATTGGAGTTTTGAGATTTAGAGGAGGATTTGCAGAGTTTCTGCTCAGTTTCTGTTTGAACAGCTCAGAGACCCCAACTCATCACTTTTATTTTTTGCCTTAAGGTATTAGTTGCCATTTTTAGCACCGAATTCATCAAAATATAGTAAATATGCAAAGTGATCTTAACAAGCACATTCACAGGACCATGGAGGCTGAAGAAAAAACTCTGTTATTGGACAGGACATACAACGGGTATCAAGGATGTTCTTCATCAGGTATCTCTTTGCAGAAATTCATCAAAATGACGCAGGAAGTTCATGAATCACACAGGGGCTTTTTCCTGTCATGAATTTGCTGTGCGACTTTTGGGCCAAAAGTTGCAAAAATCACATGAAAATATGTGCATACTCAAAAATACACCACAGGAGAGGGAATGGAGCGAAGATGCGCAACATTCTGTGATTTCTTTTTTTAAAAGTTGTAATTGATAAATCAGGTTTACACCTTTGCAAATATTAGACTCTGTACAAAAAGTGGGAAAATAGAAAATCAACCAAGCAAGCACATATTAAATAGACTTTTGAAAGGGTGTATTTTTTATTCTCAGCGCAGATAAAGTGGACAGCTACGGGCTGCCAATCACAGCTGCCTGACTTTACCTTGGCTGGCAATCAAAATACAGCGAAGCACAATATTTATTTTTTAATTATTTAAATAAATGATGAAAAAAAATGCATGGACTCCTACCACATTATGATCGTCAGACAGGTAAAACCAGATAGCTTGGGGCTGGAATTCTCAGAGAGGTAAGGCCCGAGCATTCTGGGCCCCCCACGCTGAAAAACGCAGCCCGTAGCTACAGTCATCGTAGTCCCATTTCCAGGCACTTTACCCAGCTCTTCCAGTGGTCCTCGTTGGGGGTGGCATGCTGGGTAATAAGGGATTAACACCAGCTTTGAATTGCCAGATGGTATTGAGCCCTGAGATTCTTAATGTCAGGCCAAGTTAGTGCCAGCCATTAAGAATCTTAAATAAATGTTTAAAAAAGACACATGGGAAGTGGCATGCTGGGTAATAAGGGGTTAAGACCAGCTTTGTATTACCAGCTGGTAATAAGCCCTGAGATTCTTAATGTCAGGCCAAGTTAGCCTCAGCCATTAAGAATCTTAAATAAATGGTTAAAAAAGACACAAAACAGAACTAGTTTTTTTATTAGAAATGAAACATAAAACACATTTAGGGACTCCATTTTCATTAAAAAAAACAGCAACTTCTCTCTGACGTAATCCAGGTCTTCTTAGCTTCTTCACCTCTGCTACATCTTTGCCAGCAGACACACACTGTCTGCTAACAAAGAGAGCAGGGCATTTGTGATTGGTTTTTGAAGCCAGTGAAGTGAATGGGTGGCCAGAAGTAGATGTGATGGTGAGTGTGGGACAGGAGGTCGCATGCCACGGGACCCGGTAAGTATAATGATTTTGTATATTTATTATATGCTTTGTTTTATAGACCCAAAACCCATGTTCTTCAACTGTATAAATACAAAAAAGGGGGCAGACGAGAGGCACAATAGTGCCCTATCACTAGTGACACTGTTTGTGTGAATATATCAATAGATGTACACTCACCTGGTCCAGTTGTGTGACCCACAACTGGTTTATAATCCTTCGGTTTATAGCTGCTGCAGGACCTCCACCAATCACTCGTACATGGAAAAACGCTCCTTTATAGGGTAGATGGTGTGTCACGGTCCGCGCTGCTGTCTCAATGGAGTCACAAGGAATGGATGTCTCCAAGAAGTCACAAGGAAGGCAAGGTTCCAAAGCAAAGATCTCCTTTATTCCCCAACGCGTTTCGGCACCTATCCTGGTACCTTCATATACCCTGATGAAGGTGCCAGGATAGGTGCCGAAACGCGTTGGTGAATAAAGGAGATCATTACTTTGGAACCTTGCCTTCCTTGTGACTTCTTGGAGACATCCATTCCTTGTGACTCCATTGAGACAGCAGCGCGGACCGTGACACACCATCTTCCCTATATAGGAGCAAAACCCATGTTTGGGATATGTGCATGCATACTGGTTATCCGGTACAGACCCCGAATTTTACAGTCCGGGTTCGCCCATCACTACTTTAAAATAGTCTTCAAAAATTTGGAGTTTCCAGTCCAAAAAATGTTGCAAAAAGACTCAATCTGAAAATTTTTACAAGGATTTTGGCTCCCACGACCTCTACATCCCCGATAGGTGCAACTCTGAAGAGCTGTTGTTTTGCATTTTTGGAGGACCTGAGGTTGTAGAGTTTTGACTATTGAGCGTCTGGCATTTCTTCTTACTGTTCATACCAAATTCTCCAGTGACTGGAAATGTTTTGATTTATATAAATGAGCTGTCATGGCCGCCCTGGTAATTGGTTAAGTAACAAGTTTACCTTGACAGAGGTTCCTATCTCACATTTTACAGGAATGATATGAGCGGGAATGTTGTGTGCAGCTGTTCGGCTGACCAAGCGTCTCTCTACATTTTAGCATTTAGATTGGAATCCTGATGCACAGCTGTATCTCTGCATAATTAGCATTAGTTTGTTTGTATAGTCTAGGTTATTCCACGGCGGGCTGGAAATCAATAAAACGCTGAATTACAGATTGAAACGCTGATGCGAGATCTGACATTACTGACAAGGGGATTGTGCTTAATGTATGCGGCGCCATCCAAATATTTATTCAATCAAATCTGCATTCATCATATTCTTAGGATTTGGGAATAAGCCGTAAATCAGTCCGGGTAAAGACTCGAGATGCTTTTGTTACTCAGAAATTATGAACATTGCAAAACCAGAGTCACACTTGTCCACTGATTGTCTGTGATAATGTAGCTCAGCCCCCTTCACCAATTGAGTGGGGTTAAGGCCCCGTCTCACACAGCGATATCGTTGAAACATCATGGGTTTGCAGTCGTTCTAACGACGTCGTTCAGTGTGACATGTGTAAACGATCAACGATAATCGGGCAGAGCGTTGATGGGAGGTTGGTGAACCGGACCGTAAACCAAACGATGATCGCTCGTTCAACCTGCAGCATGGGTGTGTGTGACACCTCGATAACGATGTCGTTAACGACTTCGCCTATTCAGAACTGAAGGACGTAGGCGAGCTAACGACCACAAGTATCGTTTGCTTGTGGCGGAATCATTGCTGCATCGTTAAAGATATCTGTACATGTGACATTTCACTAGAGATCATTGAACGTCATTCAAGTGATCTAGGTTAAGTCGGATCGTTGGTTGGGGCCTTTACAGGGGCCTTTACAGTGCTTTGAACAAAAAAGTTTTATTACCCCATTAACTTTTCATATTTGTTTTGTTAGCAGCTCGTTAATCAGCGTGATGCCCACAGCGAGCAACAGAGAATGTTCATTTATTCAGAATTAACAACATCCAGCTTACAACATGAGAATAGGATCAATCTGGTTTCTGGAGAGGGAGAGAGAAATCTGCTGTAACCTTCAGCTTCCAGCTCCACACTAGAATGTGCATGCAGGGAGCAGGGGGAGGGACATCCTGTCTCTGACTGAGGACCTTTTTTTTTTTAACTTTGTTGACATCTGAACAATATGCATGCAGACATAAAATCACATCATATTAAACAAACAATAGTTGTTGCAATACATACAGATCAATATGCATTAGGCCAACACCCCCACTCAACAACTACTTATTCTGTTAGTCCCATAGCGGTTCTCAATTCTTGGAACCTAGGTCGTGGCAATGGCTTGGTCAAAATGTCAGCTACAATCTTATCAGTCTCACAATAAACAAACTGAATTATGCCACGATCTATCAAATCACGTAGATGATGACACCTGACGTCGATGTGCTTAGTTCTAGCACTGATCTTCTCACTGCATGCAAGTTTAATGCATCCTTGGTTGTCCTCATACATCACCGTTGGCTGAGTTAACGGTTTACCAAGATCATCCATCAATTGTCTTAGCCAAATGATCTCCTGACTTGCATAGGCTGCGGACACATACTCAGCTTCTGTGGATGACAAAGCAACAGATATTTGTTTTCTGCTAGACCAGGAGATTGAACTTTCTCCAAGTTTAAATACGTATCCGCTTGTGGATTTACGATCATGCAAATCACCAGCCCAATCTGCGTCAGCATAGCCGGTGAGTTTTAGATTTCCTGCTGCAGACAATTTTAAATTTACCCCTTGTGTCTCTTTTAAATATCGGAGAACTCTTTTAACGGCGTTCCAGTCCTTTTGGCGTGGTTTCTCCACATAACTGCACAATATTCCAACTGCTGTTGTAATGTCTGGTCGAGTCATAGTCGATATGTATAGAAGTGCCCCCACTGCCTGGCAATATTTCTCATTGTTAGGCGACAGGTCATCTTCTTCCAGTTTCAGGTAGGATGATTCCATTGGCGTTGATACACCTTTGGCTTCTGTCATTCCAAACTGATTCAAAATTGAATTAATTTTTGCACTTTGATTTAGAAGAAAGCTTCCCTCTTCCTCTCTCTGGATATGGATTCCTAGATAATATGTTACATTTCCAAGGTCTTTTGTTTCAAAATGCTGGTTCAACATCTTAGTAATTTTCCCAATTTCGGCTTCTTCTTGATGAACTACAATTACATCGTCCACATATAAGAGAATATACATCCACTTTCCATCTGTATATCTCGTATATAGGCATGGATCCGCTTAACCTCTTTTAAATCCTTCTTCCAACAAGACTTTGTTCATTTTGGTGTTCCATGCTCTTGCCGATTGCTTAAGACCATAAAGAGATTTTTGTAGCTTACAAACAAGATTCTGTTCACCTTCCTTTATATAACGTTCAGGTTGAGTCATGTATAAGTCCTCCTCAATGTCACCATTTAAAAATGCGGTTTTGATATCCAAATGTCTGACAAACATCTTTTGTACAGCAGCTACGACCATCAAGGCTCTGAATGTTGTCTGCTTGGCGACTGGGGAAAAAGTAGCATCATAGTCCTCGCCATATTTTTGAGAATATCCTTTTGCTAGTGTGTGACCCTCCTTTGAGATGATGCAGCTATCGTGCTTAAACGTAACTTCATTCCCTTGTTTTGTAAGCTTTTTCACGGATAATAGATTACTTTCAAGACTAGGCACATACAGCACATCCTTCACAGGAATCCTGCTTTGCGTTGCAGAGATGTTACAATCAATATAACTATCTCCTATGCCTTCTGAGTTCATACACTGACCATTCGCCATTATCACTTTCTCTGACTTGCTTTGGTTAAGCTTAGTAAAGAAGTCTCTGTCATTGGTCATGTGACTGGTCGCACCAGAATCTATACACCACGCATGCTTTGATTTAAATGCATTGACTAATGTGAATGCAGCCTCAGTATTTACAGGATTATTATTTTCAAATACAGCACTCTTAACTCTTTGTTTACTGTTTTGCTTCTTCAGCTGATTCATTTTAGCTTTCCAGACTCTGCATTCAGCTTTTAAATGACCTGGCTTCTTGCATACAAAACAGTCACGTGTTTCTTTAGGGTGGTTTCTGCTGGTGGGCACGTCTTGTGTTTGTAAAGCAGTTTCCTTGTTGCATACTTTGCTGCTCACACTTTCTGCCTTTCTCTTATATTCATCTACAAGCTTTCCTCTCACGTACTCCAATGTAAGCTCATCATCTGGGCATGCATCTAGTGCAGTTACAAGCGTGTTATAGCTTTCTGGGAGACCACTAAGTAGTAGTGCTGCTACATGGAAGTCCTTCATATCTTCCCCAATGCCCTACAGGTGCTCTACAGTCTTTAGAGTGCTTCTAATGTAGTCCTGCATGTCCTGGTCACTGTGTAGCTTAGACTGATATAGCTTTCTCATTAGATAGAGTTTGTTACTTAGATTTATCCTCTCATGTACTTTCTGCAGCTGCTCCCACATTTCCTTTGCAGTTTCACACTTACACACATGCACGATCTGATCATCCTCTATGCTGAGTGATATGGTGCTCTGTGCTTTCTGATCCATTTCTAGCCAGTCCTGTGGTACTGGGTCACGCTTGGGCTCCTGAGTGTATTTCCACATACCGTACCTTCTCTTATCAGCAGCATCTTCACCTTGAATTTCCAGGATTGGTAGTTCTGGTTATTCAGGCTTGGCACTGTAAACTTTGCTGAGCTGCTGGTAGTGGCCATCTTTACTTCTTCTCAGTCTGCTGTTGTCTTTCTATCTCTGTGCTCTGGAGGTTTGGGACTTCTGTGATTCCTGGGCCCATAACCTGTTAGCAGCAGGTTAATCAGCGTGATGTCCACAGCGAGTGTGGCACCCTGGCACCTGTTGGGCACCACAGAAATCCTTAGGTACAAATGGAGTAAGTAACAGCACAGCAAAACCACAACACAAACAACACTTAGAACACCTGGTTTCACCCCGAGCCTCTAGGGGAGCTCCACTGGTGACTTCTAACCAGTTCCCCCTATAAAAAGAGTCTTGGAGGGAGAAACTTCAGAGTGTGGTAGACGCTACAAGAGCTGCCTGCCTGTGTGAAACCTCCACCCTATGAGGAACACACTAGGCCCTGCTAGCCTGTTAGCCAGTGGAGATCCCTGCAATTGGGATAATAGGAAGAAGGAGATCACCTCTCAGGAATACAGAGTTAATCCAACTCTTTCCAAACCATCCGGTTACTGGAACCGAAGCTGTGGAAGCTACAAAGCCCTCACAGAGAACCAGCACATCCAACAGGAGGTTTAGTCACCTGTTCCACCTGATGCACCTACCCACGAGAGCCCAGGGAAGAGTACTGATCCTGCTCAGACCCTTTTACAGTGCCCTCAGTGCTGATAACCAGGTGAAGCAAGTTCCATTGAACACCCTGCCCGGTCCGGCTGGATTCCACATCCACCCGACCTTAGCACCAGAAGTAGAGAAAGGAAGCCTAACACTGCTTGCTGTGAAACTCCATAAGTGCCAACTTCACTATCCCGGTCCGAGTGTACCTGACTACCATCCAGTAAAGGTACCTAAAAGAGACTTTGTGTGGTTGTGCATTACTCCTGGATTCAGCGCAGCGTCCCGCAGCTGCCTCACAACATCTTGCGCAGCTCCCGGCTCCGGGGATTCCCGCTCATCCTGTGGGGAGCGTTCCATCTCGCTGTGTACCATCCCCCGGAGACCCGAACAGCGCTGGTAAAGTTACCAGAACACCCGCAGGTGGCGTCACGAAGACAAATCACCCCACTGTTCCGCCATTCCCCTATTGATCTGGACCACCGGGCCTACACCACCGCAGGCGCGGTTCCGTGACTGGAGGAGAAACAACGCCCGCTACGTGTACCCCCCGGCTACGGTGAGTCAGAATTTGGCGTCACGAACAGGATACGAGCAGGCCCGTTATCACGGGTATTGTGTGCTATTTATTGACTGTAAATATCAAACTGTACATTTGGTCCGCCATTGCTGCGCGAAAAGGCGGGAAAAGAAGGGGCGTGACTGTGCAGAGGGCGCGAAGATTGGCCCCACCCCCACGCTCTGACGACTTCCTCCGTACGCAGCAGGAACCGGAAACTCCCGTGGTGCCTCACTCCTCACCGCGAGGCCGACACTTCCGTTTGCAACCGAGGGAAAGGCTACGCTTAACTAAGGGGGAGCGACCATGAGTAACCCGGCTCCCGATCACGCGGTGCCCCCGCTAGACCAAGCGGCACCTCAAAATATACAACTTGATGGACAGCAACAAGTCGGCGGTATGCTACCGCAACCCGCTCCGATTATGCCGATGTCTCTACCCTACGTTCCTAGTGCGACCTGGTTACCCAAGTACAGCGGCGTACCCAGCACCTTGGAAAACTTCCAGAGGAAGATATGCCAAGCCCTGGACATGTACCCGATGACCGGTAAGCAAAGAGCTTCAGTTATTATGGGACAATTAACCGGTGCAGCCGAACTGCAGAGCCGCAGCTGGCCTGTAGAAGTTCAGGAATCTGTGGAGCAGATATTCGCTAGATTAACTCGGGTCTTTGAGTGCCATACCGAAGCTGGATTAAGACTGTCATTCTATCGTTGTAACCAAGGGGCACAAGAAACTGTCCTTGACTATTCCCTGCGCTTGCAAGAGGCATACAGACTGTTAAAACAAGTCGATCCTGACAGTGCTCGAGATGAGAACAAAGCGTTAATTGGACAATTTATTGTGGGCCTTAAACTATCTGAGGATAGAAAGCAAGCAAGCTGGTGGTCCATACAGAATCCAGGCGCAGAGTTTGATACCTTGAGAGACTTAACAGTCTGGGGACAACGACTCGCTGAAGTACCTGATTCCGCTTCACCGCAGCAGCAGCAGTACGCTGACACCCCTTCCGTGCCGGCAGCAGCATCTCCAATCCCTGCGATTCAGTCCAGTGCACAGACTGTAACACCTGACCGGTTTGATCAACTGTGTGCTAATGTCGAGCAGCTGATGAAAGACGTGGCCAAGCTACAAGCTGGGAGAAGACCCAAGACAGATGCAAGGCCATCGGACAAGATTCAACTCGCCGACAGCCCGGATGACGTCCCCTGGATGAGGAGAAAGACACAGCCGTCGCGAGGAAAACCTGCAGACCGCCGCAGTCCTGACAGACGCCGCAACAGTCAGCAGAACGACTTAGGAGGACGCAACCTGCAATCCCGTCCTTTAAACGAGCGACCCCTGGGCGAGAAGGGCCAACCCCAGGAGTAGACTGTGCAGGCCCTACGTCCAGCTGGGAACACAAGTATGTGGGAGACTGTCCATACTTACCAATCGTCATCGATGGCATCGCTATCTCCGCCTTGATAGACACTGGATCCCAGGTGACATCCATCCCCAGTACCCTTTACAAGCAGTTCTGGCCAGATGTTAAGCTAGAACCCCCAAATCCCGAGATGAACCTTGAAGCCACTAATGGTATTCCGGTTACCATAGAGGGACAGTGGGAAGCTACAGTAAAAGTGGGGAGGGTGCAGTTGAAAAACCAGGGTATCTTAGTGGTTCAGGATAAGCCTAACCACAAGGATCCATATGTCATATTGGGTACCAATGTCATGATCAAATGCCTCGATGAAGTGTTGTTTTTGCTCCAACAGAGTGCTGAAGCCGGTAAACCCAGAGAAAAGAGGGCTATCCAAAAGCAGATCAGAGCTCTGGTGTATCAACAACAGGTAACATTGTCAAATGGTGAGATTGGCAGAGTAAGGGTCACAGATCCCATTCCAATTGTGGTACCACCCAGAAGTGAAATGATGATCTGGTGTCGAGCAGCCATAGGCCTCAGAGGGCAGGACTACCAAGCTGTAGTAGAACCTGTAATGTCTGACAGTAGTCCTACGCTCTTGACAGCCAGAGGGTTAGTCGATGTGAGAAAGGGGAGAGTCCCCGTACGCATATTGAATTATGGTGATGACGAAGTCAGACTACCTAGATATGCAACTGTTGCAAAATTGTACCAAGTAAAAGATGATGCTGTGATTGATGTAAAATCCTCAAACCAAATAGTCACTGATGAACCCCCTCACTCCAAAGATCAGTTAGAGAAATGGTGTCAAGAACTCAGTGTAGGGACTGACAATACACCCTCTCACCAGAAAAATGGAGTATACCGGGTAGTTCGGGAGTATGAGCAAGTGTTCAGCAAACACCCACTTGACTTTGGGAGGATTAAAGGGGTACAACATCATATCCCCACAAACAACCATGCACCTATCAAAGAAAGGTACAGGCCTATACCACCCACACACTACCAGAAAGCAAAAGAGATGCTTCAGGACATGAAGAATGCAGGAGTCATTAGGGATAGCTGTAGTCCCTGGGCCGCACCACTAGTCCTGGTTAAAAAGAAAGATGGTAGTATGAGGATGTGTGTAGATTATAGGCAAATCAACAAAGTCACACACAAAGATGCATACCCGTTACCCCGCATAGAAGAGTCACTAGCTGCACTCAAATCTGCCAACTACTTCTCCACATTAGATCTTACTAGTGGGTACTGGCAGGTTGCCGTTGCAGAGGAGGATCGTGAGAAGACAGCCTTCACTACTCCCATGGGCTTATGCGAGTTCAACAGTATGCCATTCGGTTTGTGCAATGCCCCAGGAACATTCCAGAGACTTATGGAGTGTTGTTTGGGCCATAAGAACTTTGAGACTGTCTTGTTATACCTTGATGATGTCATTGTCTACTCTCAGACCTATGAAGATCACCTCCAACACCTGAGTGAAGTGTTCGAGTCACTGTCCAAGTACGGGATGAAACTGAAACCGTCCAAGTGCCACCTGCTGAAACCCAAGGTCCAATACCTAGGACATGTGGTCAGCGCTGAAGGCGTAGCACCGGATCCGGATAAAGTAACCGTCATCAAGGACTGGCCAGCACCCATCAACCACAAGGAGGTACGTCAATTCCTAGGACTGGTCGGGTACTACCGACGATTCATCAAAGGCTATACCAAGATAGCCGCACCTATGCAAGATCTCCTAGTAGGTCAATCCAAAAACGGCAAGATCAGGGGACCCCCGTTCCACTGGGGCCCAGAGCAGGACAAATCCTTCCAAACGTTAAAAGATGCTTTAACTGGAGAAGAAATCCTGGCCTACCCTGACTACAATCTACCGTTTCTGTTGTACACTGACGCAAGTAATGAAGGTTTAGGAGCAGTCCTATCTCAACGTCAGCAGGGCAAGGAGAAGGTGATAGCCTACGCAAGCAGAAAGCTCCGTCCCACCGAAAGGAACCCGGAAAACTACAGCTCCTTCAAGCTGGAGTTCCTGGCCCTGGTCTGGGCGATCACAGAGCGTTTCAAGCATTACCTGGCCTCCGTCCCGTTCACAGCTTTCACAGACAACAATCCTCTAACACACTTAGAGACTGCAAAGCTGGGAGCCCTAGAACAGCGTTGGGTAGCAAGACTCGCTAACTACGACTTCACTGTAAAGTACCGGGCAGGTCACAAGAACGGCAATGCTGATGCCCTGTCCCGAATGCCCCACCTTCCTGAAGAGGGAGAAGACATAGATGACCTAGAAGAGATTGAACTACCTGCTTTCCACCGTTCCGGTACAGCAACCTGTCATCAGAGAAACCAGACACGTGTAGAGAGGACCGTGAACCCGTTACCTCACCATGACTGGAAGGAGGCTCAAGCCAACGACCCAGATGTCAGCCTGGTAAGGGATCTCATCACTCAAGAACACGCCAATATGGACTCTGATGCCTCACCAACTGCTAAACGCCTGTGGAAGGAGAAAGGGAGGTTGTTCGTCTACCAAGGTAAACTATGCAGAAGATACCTCAATCCAAGAACCCATGAACTCATCTGGCAGATTGTAGTTCCCAAGACTGAAGTCCAAATGATCCTTGAAGCATACCATGATGATGCAGGACACTTTGGATGGAAGAAGCTGGAAAGACTCCTGAAGGATCGGTTCTACTGGGTCGGTATGAGAGGTTCCATTGACAAATGGTGTAAAAACTGTGGACCATGTCACCTTCGAAGAAAAGACCATCTAACTCAGAAAGCTCCGTTGCAACCAATTGTTACCACCAAACCTCTTGAAATAGTTGCTCTCGACCACGTGAAGCTTACCCCAAGTCGAACCGGGTACACCTACGCTCTCACCATCGTTGATCACTACTCAAGATTCCTGGTAGTCGTTCCAGTTAAGGATTTAACTGCTGAGGTAGCAGCAAAAGCGTTCCAGAGTTACTTCTGTCGCCCCCATGGGTATCCAGACCAGGTCTTAACTGACCAAGGGCCAGCCTTCGAATCAGCTCTGTTCCAAGAATTCTTAGGGCTGTATGGGTGTAAGAAAATCCGCACCACACCTTATCATCCTCAGACGAACGGTTTAGGTGAGAAGATGAACCACATAGTCATTGACATGCTCAAGACCTTACCAGTTGAAGAGAGAAATCAATGGCCAGAGAAACTTCCAGATCTCGTGGACATCTACAACCACATACCTGTCAGTTCGACAAATTACACACCTGCTTACTTGATGAGAGCAAGACCAGGTAAACTGCCTATTGATTTGCAGATGGGAACCATTGAACCCACAGAGGATTCTTCTGATGAAGACTGCGTCAGCCAACGCCAAGAAAAGTACAGAAAAGTACAGGAAAGCGTGGAAAGGAACCTTGAAATCAGTAGAACCAAACAAGAAAAAGACTTCAACAAGCACGCCTCAGCTGAACCACTAGCTATAGGTGATGTAGTGCTGAAAAGAAAAAGAAAAACTAACAAATTGGATAACAGTTGGGAATCCATACCCTACACCGTTATGCCGTCACACTTTGATAACTCAAAAACTTGTGTTATTAGCAAAGACAATGGGAATACTATTGCGACTGTCTCAAGGGATCATTTGAAGAAATGTCCGCCACAGTTAATTCCACAAGCAAACAGTTACCCTACTGTAACTACAGATGAAGAAACAAAAGAAAATCTCGTCCTTACAGAAATTGGATACTTACCAGCTGATTGGCCACAAATAGGTGATGCATTCCTCATACCAGTTATGCATTTCTACCAACCTGTAGAAGATCAGCCAAAGCCTAATCCAATTCCACAAGTCCAAGAAGAAGAAGTCCAAGTGCAAGAATTGCAGCCTGTTATCATGGAACCTGAGATTCCTGTAATCGGTCAGCCTGCTAGTCCCACAGTAAGAGAAGCCTTTCCTAATCAACTACCTACAGAGGTCAGTCCAGTTGATAGACTCCGCACTTACTATGGTCTTACACAAAGCAGACATAGAGAAGTACCAACCACTTCGTACACTACACCAACAGCTTTGGAAACACCCACACTACGCAGATCCACACGTAGTACATTAGGCCAACCCCCACAAAAGCTTGGAGAATGGGTTTAAAATGTAGTGGAAAATATAACCTGTAAGTGTTTGTATATACCGTATATACTCGTGTATAAGCCGACCCGTGTATAAGCCGACCCCCCTACTTTTGCCCCCAAAACCTGGGAAAATCTATTGACTCGCGTATAAGCCGAGGGTGGACCCCAGCACAGGTATACAGCCCCCAGCAGTGGTATACAGGCCCCAGCAGTATAATATACAGCAGCCCCCAGTGGTATATACAGCAGCCCCAGTGGTATTGCAGCCCCTATATACAGCAGCCCCAGTGGTATTGCAGCCCTAGTGGTGTATACAGCAGCCCGTATATACAGCAGCCCCAGTGGTATTGCAGCCCCAGTGGTATTGCAGCCCCTATATACAGCAGCCCCAGTGGTATTGCAGCCCCAGTGGTATTGCAGCCCCTATATACAGCAGTCCCAGTGGTATTGCAGCCCCAGTGGTGTATACAGCAGCCCCTATATACAGCAGCCCCAGTGGTATTGCAGCCCCAGTGGTATTGCAGCCCCTGTATACAGCAGCCCCAGTGGTATTGCAGCCCCAGTGGTGTATACAGCAGCCCCAGTGGTATTGCAGCCCCAGTGGTATTGCAGCCCCTATATACAGCAGCCCCAGTGGTATTGCAGCCCCTATATACAGCAGCCCCAGTGGTATTGCAGCCCCAGTGGTGTATACAGCAGCCCCTATATACAGCAGCCCCAGTGGTATTACGGCCCCAGTGGTATTGCAGCCCCTGTATACAGCAGCCCCAGTGGTATTGCAGCCCCAGTGGTGTATACAGCAGCCCCTATATACAGCAGCCCCAGTGGTATTGCAGCCCCAGTGGTATTGCAGCCCCTATATACAGCAGCCCCAGTGGTAGTATACAGCCCCTGTATACAGCAGCCCCAGTGGTATTGCAGCCCCAGTGGTAGTATACAGCCCCTATATACAGCAGCCCCAGTGGTATTGCAGCCCTAGTGGTAGTATACAGCTCCTGTATACAGCAGCCCCAGTGGTATTGCAGCCCCAGTGGTACTGCAGCCCCTATATACAGCAGCCCCAGTGGTATTGCAGCCCCAGTGGTAGTATACAGCCCCTGTATACAGCAGCCCCAGTGGTATTGCAGCCCCAGTGGTACTGCAGCCCCTATATACAGCAGCCCCAGTGGTATTGCAGCCCCAGTGGTAGTATACAGCCCCTGTATACAGCAGCCCCAGTGGTATTGCAGCCCCAGTGGTACTGCAGCCCCTATATACAGCAGCCCCAGTGGTATTGCAGCCCCAGTGGTAGTATACAGCCCCTGTATACAGCAGCCCCAGTGGTATTGCAGCCCCAGTGGTAGTATACAGCCCCTGTATACAGCAGCCCCAGTGGTATTGCAGCCCCAGTGGTACTGCAGCCCCTATATACAGCAGCCCCAGTGGTATTGCAGCCCCAGTGGTAGTATACAGCCCCTGTATACAGCAGCCCCAGTGGTATTGCAGCCCCAGTGGTACTGCAGCCCCTATATACAGCAGCCCCAGTGGTATTGCAGCCCCAGTGGTAGTATACAGCCCCTGTATACAGCAGCCCCAGTGGTATTGCAGCCCCAGTGGTACTGCAGCCCCTATATACAGCAGCCCCAGTGGTATTGCAGCCCCAGTGTAGTATCCAGCAGCCCCGGTAGTAATAAACAGCCCCCCCTCCTTATCACGTCCCCCCCAGGCTGCGGCAGCTGTTAAAATAACAAACACTTTATACATCACCTTCCGACGCAGCTCTCCGCTCCTCCGGTCCTGTGCCCTCCGCTCGCCGGCTTCTTCTTCCTTGATGTGCCGACTTCTGTGACCGCGCGCAGGAAATGACGTCATCTCCTGCGCCCGGTCACATGACACCGGCACATCAAGGAAGAAGAAGCCGGCGAGCGGAGGGCACAGGACCGGAGGAGCGGAGAGCTGCGTCGGAAGGTGATGTATAAAGTGTTTGTTATTTTAACAGCTGCCGCAGCCTGGGGGGGACGTGATAAGGAGGGGGGCTGTTTATTACTACCGGGGGAGCCATATTAAGGAGGGGGGCTGTGCAGTGCAATATGCACGGCATCCCCCCGCCGCTGATGGACGGGGGGATGCCGTGCATATTCATTGCACTAATGAGGCGGCCCCACGTGACCGCATGCGGTCACCGCGGCCCCCTCCTGCCTCCTCCAGCCCCCGGTCACAGCCCCCCCCCACACAGCATACCGTATGACCCGTGTATAAGCCGAGGGGGGGACTTTTCAGCCCAATTTTTGGGCTGAAAAACTCGGCTTATACACGAGTATATACGGTAATACTGTTTTTCAAAACCTGTAAAAAGTAGTGTACAGAAGGGTGGAGGAACTGGGCTATGTCCCAAGTATACTAAGTTGGGAACAGAAAGCGCCTGGTAAGGTATAGAAGGTTAGTACCGGCCTCCCAAGCAGAGACACCCGTAGGGAATGTATAAAGTTTACCATGTATCCCTGGACTTTACCTTTTTCCCTTTCCATAAACTTTGAACAATTGTCACAGGACTTGTGTGACCACTAACTTTACCTTTTTCCAGCCTGCGGCAGATGGACTAGTGCCGTAAGGACTGCTTTTCACCTTTCCACATTTTTCACTTCCTTTTCAGTGATTTTTGTGTTTTCTTTAAGACTTTGTAAATTGAATGTTATAAATGCTTAGTGGTAAGTTGTAAAAAGAACCTTTTGCTCAGCCGGGAGAACTGAGGTTAACTAAGGGGGAATGTGGCACCCTGGCACCTGTTGGGCACCACAGAAATCCTTAGGTACAAATGGAGTAAGTAACAGCACAGCAAAACCACAACACAAACAACACTTTGAACACCTGGTTTCACCCCGAGCCTCTAGGGGGAGCTAACACTGGTGACTTCTAACCAGTTCCCCCTATAAAAAGAGTCTTGGAGGGAGAAACTTCAGAGTGTGGTAGACGCTACAAGAGCTGCCTGCCTGTGTGAAACCTCCACCCTATGAGGAACACACTAGGCCCAACCAGCCTGTTAGCCAGTGGAGATCCCTGCAATTGGGATAATAGGAAGAAGGAGATCACCTCTCAGGAATACAGAGTTAATCCAACTCTTTCCAAACCATCCGGTTACTGGAACCGAAGCTGTGGAAGCTACAAAGCCCTCACAGAGAACCAGCACATCCAACAGGAGGTTTAGCCACCTGTTCCACCTGATGCACCTACCCACGAGAGCCCAGGGAAGAGTACTGATCCTGCTCAGACCCTTTTACAGTGCCTCAGTGCTGATAACCAGGTGAAGCAAGTTCCATTGAACACCCTGCCCGGTCCGGCTGGATTCCACATCCACCCGACCTTAGCACCAGAAGTAGAGAAAGGAAGCCTAACACTGCTTGCTGTGAAACTCCATAAGTGCCAACTTCACTATCCCGGTCCGAGTGTACCTGACTACCATCCAGTAAAGGTACCTAAAAGAGACTTTGTGTGGTTGTGCATTACTCCTGGATTCAGCGCAGCGTCCCGCAGCTGCCTCACAACATCTTGCGCAGCTCCCGGCTCCGGGGATTCCCGCTCATCCTGTGGGGAGCGTTCCATCTCGCTGTGTACCATCCCCCGGAGACCCGAACAGCGCTGGTAAAGTTACCAGAACACCCGCAGGTGGCGTCACGAAGACAAATCACCCCCACTGTTCCGCCATTCCCCTATTGATCTGGACCACCGGGCCTACACCACCGCAGGCGCGGTTCTGTGACTGGAGGAGAAACAACGCCCGCTACGTGTACCCCCCGGCTACGGTGAGTCACGAGCAACAGAGAATGTTCATTTATTCAGAATTAACAACATCCAGCTTACAACATGAGAATAGGATCAATCTGGTTTCTGGAGAGGAAGAGAGAAATCTGCTGTGACCTTCAGCTTTCAGCTCCACACTAGAATGTGCATGCAGAGAGCAGGGGGAGGGACATCCTGTCTCTGACTGGGGACCTTTTTTTTTTTTTTTTTTAACTTTGTTGACATCTGAACAATATGCATGCAGACATAAAATCACATCATATTAAACAAACAATAGTTGTTGCAATACATACAGATCAATATGCATTAAGCCAACATGTTTACATTGTACCCACAAACTTAGTTGTATTTTATGTAGTACACCAACACAAAGCAGCAAGTATATGTAAAGTGTAAAAGAAAGGATTCATGTTTTTCTAAATATTTTAAAAAAATTAGAAAATATCTGTATTCAGCTCCAGAGTCAATCACCTTTAGCTGCAGTTACTGCTGCAAGTCTTTACCAACTTTGCTCATCTAGAGGCTAAAATGTCTTGCCCATTTTTCTTTGCACACTCGCTCTCGCTCAGTGAGATTGGATGGAGACTTCTGTGATCAGCAATTTTCAAGTCTCGTCACTGATGGGATTTCAATTTGGACTGTGACTGGGCCATTCGCATACAGGAACATGCTCTGACCTAAACCCTCCATTGAAACTATAAAATGTCTTGTGCATTAGGATTTTCTTTCACTGTCACCAAGGTGTTTAAACTGACCCTTGATAACAGCCCATTAGATTATCCCTCCTTCACCAAACTGTACAGCGGGCACAATGCAGTCAGGTGGGTAACATTCTCCTCCATTCACCAAACCCAGACTCCTCCATCAGATAGAGAAGTGTGACTCATCACTGTGCAGAACACGTCTTCTCCATAGTCTGGTTGTGGCAGCTTTACACCATCTGATGCTCGGCATTGTGCTTGGTGATGTATGGCTGCAGCTGGTGGGCCATGAAGCTCCAAGGGGCGCAGTGTTTGTGCTGATGTCTGGATCCTGCAGTTATGGAGTCAGCAGAGCGGTGGTGACTTTTCTGTCCTCGGCTCCTCAGCACTCGGCCCCTCGCTCTGTAACGTTACGTGGCTGAGTTGCTGCGGTTCCTTCCACTTCTCAATAATATCATTCACAGTTGGTGGGGAAGATTTAGGAGGGGAGAAATGTCATGAACAGACGTGTTACACTGGTGGCTCTGATTACAGGTCCGCACTGGTGTCAGTGAGCTCTGCACCACTGGGCGATCTATCTCATGCAGGTGAGCGGCCGGAAGGTATAAACCAGGGGCAATAGAACCAAAGTAAAAACTTGGATTTATAAATTATATATATATATATACCAGACGAAGGCCTGATTCTATCGCATCGAACAATTCAAGAACGTGTACGATTATATATTAGTCCAACTGCTCCCGCTACTAATCACAATGCCACCAAGAGGAGGGCCAAGGAGACCGCTGCTGCACAGCATGATTATAGCTTGGCAGGTGCTGCTGCTTGTCATCCCACCTGTGTTCTCTCCCCTTGCGCTGTGTCTCACCCCTGTGCGCTCTCTTTTCTCTTGTGCTGTCCCTCTCCCGGTATGCTGTCTCAACCCTTGTGCTGTCTCTCTCCTGTGTGCTCTCTTCCTCCTGTGCGCTCCTTCCTCTTTTGCTGCCTATCTCCGCTGTGCACTCTCTCTAAACTTGTGCTGTCTCTCTCCCTTCTGCTCTCTCTTCCCCCTGTACGCTGTCTTCCTCTTGTGCACTCTCTCTCCTCTTGTGCTGCCTCTCCACATTTGCTCTTTGTTTCCTTGCGCTGTTTCGTACCCTGTGCGCTCTCATTTACTCCTGAACTCCTCCAAAAACACCCCCTTCCACAGTCTACGGTAAGCTCAGCCACTCCCAGACTGCTACATCCTGCCCCAGTCCCAAGCATGACCACCCACCCCTACTGCACACGGTGGGTTACCTCCTCCTCTGGCACAGTGTAACGAATCTGAAGCTATGTCATGATTTTTCCTCCTATTCCTTCCTCTGGAAGTTGCTCTAGCATGTATGAGACCTCAATTTATAATGTGATCCTCAGTATAAAAAGAGAAAGATTAAAATCTGTGTTACGCTGGTTTCACACAGCCGCTTTTTGGAAACCAGGGGGATGCGGGAAAAACCTGCATCCCCCAGATTTCCCCGCAATGATGCAGCTGGATGCACCTGTACCAGTGTTATCACTAATCTGTCCCTTTGCATATGGTTGATTGCTTTTTCCCGCAGGATCTCTAGGGGGGGTGTCATTTAGAACTGTGTTCTGGGCATGTGCAGTCCAAAAACCCATATCCAGCATATGCATCTAGCAGGATCCGGAGTCCAACGGACATGGGTTCCATAGAGCCACCTTTTAAATCAACCCAGAGTGCCCCGGATCCGGGTGTTCACAGTTTTTGAGAACATGTTGTGATGAGGGGGTAACGGGAAGAACTAGATGCACATGCAAGTGCCTGTGGCTCTATTGAAAGTCAATGGGGTTGAAAATTGATGCAGGTACATCCAGTTTACGCTGGAATCACACGGATACCGAAAAACGGCCATGTGAAACCAGCCTTAGGAAGTGTGGCATGCTTTTTAGACTTTTGCCTTAAGCCCTCGTGAGCCTCCAGAAGTGGACAACCAGTATTAACAGTTTAGGGAAGAATGAATGCATTACGTCCCCCAGTCAGTCCCAGCAGTGAGCACTGTAGGGTATGCGACTATCCGGACATGTTGAAAATAGTCCCCTCAATGCCAGTCCCATGGCCTACCACTACAAGCCTCGGCACCCCAGGCGGGCACAGAGGGTGTGTAGCACCCGCGGCGCCAGCCCGTGGCTACAGCCCAGAACTGCTCCCAGCACCCCCAGTGGGCACAACAGCTGAGCGACACCCGCAATCCTGCGGCCACCGCTCCAAGTCACTCCTCGTGGTGGGCACTGTTGCTGTGCAGCACCAAGCCAGCAGCCACTGCACAGAGCTGCCCTGGGACTCCAGGTGGGCACAGTAGCAAGCTGAATGGCCTAACCCCCTGGCTGCTTTATCTCATCTTCGGCTGCATCACCTCATCCTCGGCTGCATCACTTCATCCTCGGTTGCATCACCACATCCTCGGCTGCATTACTTCATCCTCGGCTGCATCACCTCATCCTCAGCTGCATCACTTCATCCTCTGGTGCATCACCTCATCCGCGGCTACATCACCTCTTCTTCGGCTGCATCACTTCATCCTCGGCTACATCCCCCTATCCCCGACTACATCACCTCATCCCTGGCTGCACCAATTCATCCTGGCCGCGACGTCCTTGGCTGCATCACCTCTTCACCGGACTGCACCTTGTCCCTGCATCTCTTCCCCCGACTGCATCTCATCACCTGGCCGCACCTCAAACGCGGCCAACCACCCATCATTTTTAACTCACCCTCGCTACACCTGATCACCGGCTGCCTCTGACCCCTGCCACCTCTCCTCCCCTACTCACCCCACCATGTTCCCGCTTCTTCTCACATTCACTCCCATCCTTCTCCACTTTCTACTAACCCCACTCATCCCTCCACTGAGCAAGGGTATACTACTCTCACCCTCTATCCTTCCTACCCACCTCACTCAATCCACTGAACTATACCTCCACTTTTAATCCACCATCTCTAGATGTACAAGCCCACCACACAAGCTCCCCTGTCCCCACCTCCTAACCCTCTCCCTGCTCCTTCTACTCCAAGGACACTTCCCCTAATCCTGGCCCTCCCCACCACATCACCACACTCTCCTCCACACCACTCCCGCGACCCATCACCAACCCTCGTAATCCCCTTAACCGCCGACCCATTCCCCCCATCCCTGCTTCCCCTGTCCCGCTATCTGGCGCACTCTGGAACGCCCGCTCGGTCTGTAACAAACTCCGATTTATCCACGACCTCTTCATCTCCAAAAACTCTCCTTCCTCAGCATCACGGAGACCTGGCTTACCCTCTCCGACACAAACTCCCTGGCTGCCCTCTCCTATGGTGGACTCATGCTCTTCCACACCTCCCCCCCATCAACACTCCCGGCGGAGGTGTTGGCCTAATCCTGGCCAACAACTGCTCCTTCACCCCACTTACCCTACCCCACTGCCCCCCTCCCCTCCTTCGAGTCACACTCTGTACGCACCTACTCCCCCTGCAACCTCCAACTGGCTGTTGTCTTCCGCCCCCCTGGATCCTCCTTCACCTTCTTCGACCACTTTACAACCTGGCTCCTCCACCTCCTCTCCTCCGACATCCCAACTATCTTCATGGGTGACTTCAACATCCCCATCGACACCCCCAATGCCGCTGCCTCCAGACTACTATCCCTTATCTCCTCTTTCGGCCTCTCTTAATGGATCTCCTCCGCCACGCACACTGGTGGCCACACACTAGACCTCGTCTTCACCAGGCTCTGCTCCCTCACTGACCTTGCAAACTCAACCCTCACCCACTCCGACCACAACCTATCGACCTTCTCATCCCTCTCCACCCTACAAAGCTCCCCCCTCCAGACACTCCCTCACCCCCGCAGAAACCTTAAGCTCATAGACTTCCACTCACTCTCAGAGTCCCTCCTCCCCCTCTCAGACTTGGCCTCTTCTCAAGACACTGACTCAGCCGCCTCCCTCTACAACACCACTCTCACAACAGCCCTCACCCAGGCTGCTCCACTCTCATTTAACACAACCCGAGTACAACGACAACCCTGGCTCACGACCCTCACCAAAAAACTTCGCCGGACGACTAGGGCAGCCGAGCAGAAATGGACGAAATCCCACTCCGTAGAGCACTTCACCCTATACAAGCGTGAATATATACCCTCCCGGTAACCTCCCACCACTCAACTAATGCTGGGAGTGCTGGGAATGGGTCCCACCCACCATCCCAGGGTCCACTTGCAGCTGGGGCAATTACACCTCTTTCACGGGTCCAATACCCCTCTGTGATGCCTGACCATGCAGGGCACCACACAAGCCCTCGCCACCGCCTGTCAACTCCAGCAAAAAAAAATTGCCCATATCCGCTCCTTCCTTGACCACAACACAGCTAAAACACTTGTCCACGCCCTCATCATCTCCCGCCTGCATTACTGGAACCTCCTGCTCACCGGCCTGTTTGCCTCCTCCCTTGCACCTCTCTGCACCATCCTCAACTCTGCTGCCCGACTCATCCACCTATCTCCCCGTTACTCTTCCGCCTCCCCTCTCTGTCGAGCCCTCCACTGGCTTCCCACTTCCAAGAGATCCCACTTCAAAACCCTAACCCTGACATACAAGGCCATACACAACCTGTCCCCTCCCTACATCTCCGACCTCCCGTTACCTCCCCTCACGCAACCTGCGCTCCTCTCAAGAACTCCTTCTTTCCTCCCCCCGCATTTCCACCTCCCACAACCGCATATAAGACTTCTCTTGTGCTTCTGCCCGACTCTGGAACTCTCTCCCCCACCACATCAGACACTCCCCCACTCTGGGAACCTTCAAGAAAAACCTGAAGACCCACCTCTTCTTACAAGCCTACGGCCCACACTAAGACCCATCTATTGCACCACCTCACCCTCTCCTCTACCCTTCATACCGTCTCCCTCCCCACCCCCTCTAGACTGTGAGCCCTCGCTAACAGGATCCTCTGCCCTATTGTACCCGTATGACTGATTTGTCGTCGTTTTGCTACCTTGTCTTTGTCTACCTCTGACTTGTAAAGCGCCATGTAACCTAATGGCGCTATATAAATAATAATAATAATAATAATAATAATAAAAATAAATAGTCATTATTCAGCAGCTGGAGGACCGCAGGTTGCAGATCGCTGCTCTAGACAGTGCTCTTCCCGCTAACCGGAGTCTTTCATTAATGCATTTTCGCTTTATTGGGGATAGAAAAATGTAAAGAAAAGATAATCTCTGGTGAAATCTCAGCATCTTGCTGTACGAGGTTTTGAGGTTCCTCTGAGACCGGGAGATAAGCGCTGTATTATTCCCTGTGGTCTATGAGTCATTGGACAGAAAACCTCTGTAGACTTTATAGTGGATTTGTGGTCGGAACATTTCACATGTTCTGGTCACTTCTCGGTGTAATTCTGAGATTTCTATGACATCTTATGTTCCTTGGTTTCAGCCGTGTTACATAAGTTTTTGCTTTTAAATGCCTGAAATTAAAAATAAAATGAAATATAATTGGTGTTAAAGGGGTAATGCGTGTAGAAACTGTTTTTTTATTGTAGAAATAAGCCAATAGAGAAAGAAATATAAATTGTTTTCCGCTGTATGAAGTTTTTCCCATGTTCATTTTAAATAATAGATCTCTGGATAATAATGCATTCCACAACTGGATGTGTTAAAAAAATGTTCCTGTCCCAATATATATTCTTATAAATGTGCCCCTGTGTAATAAATGTGTCTGACCATGCAGGAAGAGGTAGGATATACCAGAACTCCTGGGCAGGGGAGGGAGTAAGAGAGTATACAGACATTACAGCCGAGGATCACAAGTATACAGACATTACAGCCGGGGATCACAGAATATAAGAGTATACAGACATTACAGCCGGGGATCACAGAATATAAGAGTATACAGACATTACAGCCAGGGATCACAGAATATAAGAGTATACAGACATTACAGCCGGGGATCAAAAAATATAAGAGTATACAGACATTACAGCCGGGGATCACAGAATATAAGAGTATACAGACATTACAGCCAGGGATCACAGAATATAAGAGTATACAGACATTACAGCCGGGGATCAAAAAATATAAGAGTATACAGACATTACAGCCGGGGATCACAGAATATAAGAGTATACAGACATTACAGCCGGGATCACAGAATATAAGAGTATACAGACATTACAGCCGGGATCACAGAATATAAGAGTATACAGACATTATGGCCGGGGATCACAGAATATAAGAGTATACAGACATTACAGCCGGGAATCACAGAATATAAGAGTACTAGATGGTGGCCCGATTCTAACGCATCGGGTATTCTAGAATATGTATGTACTTGACATACTGTGACTGACAGAACTTGTTCAGTTAATGTGAGTTGCAGCACATGTATAGCAGCACTATAGTATATGGCGGTACATTACAGTATATGCATAGCAGCGCTATGGTATATGGTGGTACATTACAGTACATGCATAGCAGCAATATAGTATATGGCGGTACATTACAGCACATGTATAGCAGCAGTATAGTATATGGCGGTACATTATAGTACATGTATAGCAGCACTATAGTATATGGAGGTACATTATAGTACATGTATAGCAGCACTATAGTATATGGTGGTACATTATAGTACATGTATAGCAGCACTATAGTATATGGTGGTACATTATAGTAAATGTATAGCAGTACTATAGTATATGGCGGTACATTACAGTACATGTATAGCAGCACTACAATATATGACGGTACATTATAGTACATGTATAGCAGCACTATTGTATATGGCGGTACATTACAGCACATGTATAGCAGCACTATAGTATATGGCGGTACATTATAGTACATGTATAGCAGCACTATAGTATATGGCGGTACATTACAGTAAATGTATAGCAGCGGTATAGTATATGCGCGGTACATTACAGCACATGTATAGCAGCGCTATCGTATATGGCGGTACATTACAGTATATGCATAGCAGCACTGTAGTATATGGCGGTATATTACAGCACATGTATAGCAGCACTATAGTATATGGCGGTACATTACAGTACATGTATAGCAGCGCTATGGTATATGGCAGTACATTACAGTACATGTATAGCAGTGTTATAGTATATGGCGGTACATTACAGTACATGTATAGCAGCACTATAGTATATGGCGGTACATTACAGTACATGTATAGCAGCACTATAGTATATGGCGGTATATTACAGCACATGTATAGCAGCGCTATGGTATATGGCGGTACATTACAGTACATGTATAGCAGCACTATGGTATATGGCGATACTCCACTCCCTGCTGCCCCCCTGCTTTTCCTGGCTCCTCCACAGTAAAAATAAAAAAATCCTCAGTGAGGATACTCACCTGTCCGCCGGCTCGCTCCACCTCCGTCTTCTAGGTCCTACAGCCTACAGGCCTTTAAGACCTGTTTTTTTCCATGGGAAACCAATCAGCTGATGGGCAGGATGGAGCTGGGGGGGCAGGATGGAGCTAAGGGGGGGGCAGGATGGAGCCAAGGGTGGGAGCAGGATGGAGCAAGGGAGGGGGAAGGAGGATGAAGGCGGGGGGGCAGGATGGGTGCGGGGGGGGCAAGATGGAGGCTGGGGGGGCAGGATGGAGCCAGCGGGACAGGATGGAGTCGCCAGGGCCGGGGGGCCAGGATGGAGTTGGCGGGGCAGGATGGAGTGACCGGGGCAGGATGGAGCTGGGGGAAGCAGAATGGAGCCGGGGGGGACAGGATGGAGCCGGCGGGGCAGGATGGAGTGACCGGGGCAGGATGGAGCCGGGGGGGCAGGATGGAGCTGAGGGGTGGCAGGATGGAGCCGGGGGGGAAGCAGGATGAAGGTGGGGGCAGGATGGAGCTGGGGGAAGGGGAGGATGGAGGTGGGGAGGAGCAGGATGGAGCTGGAGGGGGCAAGCTGGAGCTGGGGGGGCAGGATGGAGTGATCAGGGCAGGATGGAGCCGGGGGGGCAGGATGGAGCTAAGGGGGCAGGATAGAGCTGGGGGGGTGGCCAGGATGGAGCCGGTGGGCAGGATGGAGTCGGGGGGGCAGGATGGTGCCAGCAGGGGGGCAGGATGGAGCTGGCAGGAAGGAGCCGGCGGGGGGGCAGGATGGAGCCAGCGGGGCAGGATAGAGCCGGGGGGGCAGGATGGAGCCAGAGGGGGCCAGGATGGAGGCGGGGAGCAGGATGGAGGCGGGGGGGCAGGATGGATGCGGGGGGGCAGGATGGATGTGGGGGGGGGGGCAGGATGGAGCCGGGGGAGCAGGATGGAGCCGAGGGAGCAGGATGGAGCTGGGGGGAGCAGGCTGGAGCTGGGGGGGGACAGGATGGAGCAATCAGAGCAGGATGGAGACCGGCGGGGGGGGCAGGATGGAGCCGGGGGGCAGGATGGTGGTGGTGGGGGGCAGGATGAAGGTTGGTGGGCAGGATGGAGCCGGGGAGGGGCAGGATGGAGCCGAGGGGTGGCAGGATGGAGCCGGTGGGGGGGGGCAGGATGAAGGTTGGTGGGCAGGATGGAGCCAGGGGGAAAGATTGAGGCGGGGGGGAGCAGGATGGAGCTGGAGGGGGCAGGCTGGAGCTGGGAGGGTAAGATGGAGCGATCAGAGCAGGATGGAGACCGGCAGGGGGGGCAGGATGGAGCCGTCAGGGCAGGATGGAGCCGGCGAGGCCAGGATGGAGCCGGGGGGGGGGCAGGATGGAGCTACGGGGGCAGGACGGAGCTGGGGGGGTGGCCAGGATGGATCCGGGGGGGCAGGATGGAGCCGAGGGGGCAGTATGGAGCCGGCGGGGGGGCAGGATGGCGCCAGCGGGGGGGAAGGATGGAGCCAGCAGGGAGGAGCCTGCGGGGGGGCAGGATAGAGCCAGCAGGGCAGGATGGAGCCAGGGGGAAGGATGGAGCGATCACGGCAGGATGGAGCCGGCAGGAAGGAGCCGGCGGGGGGGGCAGGATGGAGCCAGGGGGGGGGGGCAGGATGGAGCCGTGGGGGGGGCAGGATGGAGCGATCAGGGCAGGATGGAGCCGGGGGGGACAGGATAGAGCCGGCAGGGGGGCAGGATGGAGCCAGGGGGGGACAGGATGGAGCCGGCAGGGGGGCAGGATAGAGCCAGGGGGGGCAGGATGGAGCGATCAGGGTGGGATGGAGTCGGCGGGGCAGACTGGAGCCGGGGGGCAGGATGGAGCCGGGTGGGGGCAGGATAGAGCGATAAGGGCAGGATGAAGCTGGGGGGGGGGGCAGAATAGAGCCGGTGGGGGGGCAGAATGGAGCCGGCGGGGGGGTAGGATGGAGCAATCAGGGCAGCATGGAGCCGGGAAGCGGGCAGGATGGAGCTGGGGGTGGGGGGCAGGATGGAGTGATCAGGGCAGGATGGAGCCAGGTGGGGGGGCAGGATGGAGCCGGCAGGAGAGCAGAATGGAGCCGGCGGGGGCAGAATGGAGCAAGTGGGGCAAGATGGTGGCGGGGGGGCAGGGTGTAGTGCTCGGTGCCGGGAGTAGTAGCAGGCTCTGTCCTGCTAGGACCTTGCATGATGTCAGAATGACATCGGCGTTCGGCACTGTAATTGGCCCGATCACGGTCATGTGATATGTAACGCGCATATCACTTGACCGCGAGTGAGCCAATCACAGTGCCGAACGCCGATGTCATTCTGACATCATGCAAGGTCCTAGCAGGACAGAGCCTGCTACTACTCCCGGTTACCGGTCACTCGGCGGAGAGGTAAGTATAATAATCTTTATTATTTTTAATACATTTGCCTTTATTTTATATTTGATTTCGCAGTGTATAATGCACTGCAAAATCAAATCACTAAGGAGCAGGGGGACCGCGGGGAGCGGGAGAGCGGGCAGGACAGGAGGAGCGGGGGAGGGGAAGTGCGGGCGAGCATTGGTGGGGGGTATGGAGGTGTGGAGCGCAGGCAGGACAGGAAGAGCGGGGGGGGAGGAAGCGCGTGCAGGGCAGAGGAGCGGGGTATGGAGGTATGGAGCGCGGGCAGAGGAGCAGGGTGTGGAGGTATGGAGCACGGGCAGGATAGGAGGAGCGGGGAGAGGAAGCGTGTGCAAGGCAGAGGAGCGGGGTATGGAGTGCAGGCAGGCCACCGTCGGCCGGGCTGCAATTTGGCGCGAGAATAGAACTTTGAATTCTCGCGCCTCATTGCATAGTCTGCGCTCATTGGCGCCCGCCTCTGAGCGGCCTGTCTCTGGCGCGCGATTTCGGCGACAGACGCAAAAAACCCTTAGCAGTGTTTCCCTGTGCACTTGACTTAAGCGGACACTAGGCAGCCTGCTGTGTGAAGTGGTTACCACGATACACATCGCGTAACCATGGGCTGCGTCCGCAGAAAGCGATGCCACACACGCACCTCCGCTAAATACTTACAGCGGAGGTGTGTGGACATGGCCTTACGTCTTAGGCTGCCTGTAGCTAGACCCTGACCCTCTCCTTCTGTCTTCACCTGTATGGCAAGCAGCGTGAACCCTGCTGATGGGCACCACTGTGCCAGCTGCGGTCTCCGGGCTTTATATGTAGCTGTGCCTCCAGGTATTGCTGCGGCTGGGAGGCTTGGGTCCTCCCTTGCCCTCTGGTCTTTACTGCTGGGCTGTTAGATCCCTCACAGTTATGGACTCCGGTGTCCTGGTTGTCAACGCTGCTCCTCTGGGGCGAAACGGTATGGTTCCATTCCCCCCGGCTAAGTCGCCTTGCTTCCGACCCTCACTTTTAGGTCCCTGACTCTGGTCAGTCTCTCTCACTGGCACGGGCCTAGTGTGGCTCCATTCGCCAGGATGTCTCCTCAGTACTGCTCCGTACTGAACTGCCTAACTTCACCCCCAGGCCCGAATTTATAGGGGATCTTGTCTGAACCCAGCAAGTAGAGCTCCCCCTTCAGGTCTGGGGTGGAAGGTGTTGTGCGTGAGCTTACCTGATGTGGAAATCCCTCCCTGCTCCAGGTGTTCCTGTGGCAACTCAACCGCAGGGGTGCCACACATAACATTTTGGAAGAGGTTTTTTTACCTGAAGTATATTTCCAGCCATTTGATTGGACAGTGCCTAGTTTAGAGAGTTTTCCTTCAGGATTCTATTCAAAGAACTAACATGCACGTTCCACCCAGCATGCTAACAAAAACCCATATGAACAGTAAAGTGGAAATAAATTAAATGAGCTCCCTTCCAAAAAACCCTCAAAAACCTCAGTATGAACATACCCTGAGTGTTCACAGCACCATGGCACCACACAAACGATGAGAGTAGAAAAATGTAAATAACTATATTTCCACAGACCGCCCATTAGGACACACTAATTACCGTTTCCCACAATGCTTACACAATGGCTCAAGCGACTCCCGGAGCCTCATTTATTTTCTGTTTATATTGAATCATGTTCTGACCTGACATATGTAAAGCTGCTAAATTACCGCTCTCATTGAATGAATAGCCGGGCATTTAGAGGAAAATAATAGCAATTGTGCTGTCCTCGTAGAGATTGTAAATCAGGTGTGAGTCTGTGGTCAGATGAACGTGTGAGACATTACATGGAGGGTGACGTATTCTTCATTCCAGCGTTAGCACCGGAATTAGGACTTGCTTTAGAATCTTGAAGTGCTTTGTTTTCTTAAAGAAAATAATACATTCATGAGGTGCGAAAAAAACATCCGTGAAGATCAACAGTCTACTGATGAAGAACAATGGCCAAAACATACATGGCGGCTCAATACTTCCAGTTATGATAATGCTAGGAAGTCATCCTACGAGGAAGCAATGAATTAAAAAGAAAATAAAAGTTTCAAGATGGTAACAAGTAATAAAACCAAGTAATAATCTTGTAAGGCTGGCTTCACACCACGGTGTGATCCGATCCGGGGCTGTCCTCTATGGACCGGATCAGGACACAAAACCGGAGGGCCAAATATGCCCTCCGGTTTGGTGTGCAGCCGCACTCAGCTGCCGCTGCTGACAAGTCATGACCACGACTCGCGGGGAGCGAGCCGCGGTCATGATCTGTCAAGAGAGGACAGCTCCATGGTACTGAAGTTCAGCGCTGGCCGGCACTGAGATTCAATACCCCGCGTCCGGCTCTCGGATACTGCTCCGGTGCAATCCGGCACCATAGACCCCCATGTTATGGGGCGCCGGATCGCACCGGATCAGGAGGATCCAGGATAATCAGGGAGGATCCGGGAAGATCAGCTTTTTTCTCCCAGACACAAAAATGTTGCATGCAGGAAAAAAATGTGAATCCTCCCGGATTCTCCCGGACAGATGGAAACCGGATGGCAGATAGCTGCCATCTAGCTTCCATCTGACCCCATAAGATACTATGGGGCCGATAGCTGATCCGGACAACCCCGGATCAGATCTAAACGTGATGTGAACCCGACCTTAGGGATAAGATTTTGATTGATCATCACAATGAAGGAGCTGCAGCCATCCTGTGAGCCTTGTATCCCCTCTATTTGCAGAGCAAGTGGATCATCCTAAAATACAACTGTTATGTACATAAGAATTCCAACACAGGTAAAGAGGAAATATAGCCAATATCACGGCCTCCGCACCTGCACCCTTCTGGTTCCTGTACAGACTAGTAGTAAAAGTTTCAAGATGATAAAAAATAATAAAACTAAGTGATAATCATGTAAAGATAAGATTTTGATTGAACATCACAATAAGGGAGCTGCAGCAATCCTGTGAGCTTTCTATCCCCTCTACTCGCAGACTGTTATGCACATTAGAATTCCAACACAAGTAAAGAGGAAATATAGCCAATCTCTCGGCCTCTGCACCTGCATCCTTCTGGTTCCTGTACAGACTAGTAGTAAAAGTTTGAAGATGTTAAAAAATAATAAAACTTAGTGATAATCGTGTAAGGGATAAGATTTTGATTGATCGTCACAATGAAGGAGCTGCAGCGATCCTGTGAGCCATGTTTCCCCTCTCATCGCACAATAAGTAGCTCATTCTTAAAATGCAGCTGTTAGCACATAAGAATAACAACACAGGTAAAGAGGAAATATAGCCAATCTCTCGGGCTCCGTGCCTGGACCATATTGATTCCTATACAGACTAGTATCTAGTAGTAAAAGTTTCAAGATGATAAAAAATAATAAAACCGAGTAATAATCACTGACTGCATGTCAGAGCGGTCACATGTATGTCAAGATCAAGCAGATTGTTGGGGCTTCCGGAAGTGCAGGAATGGGAATGGTAGAGAATTGGTAAGGTAGTACTTTATAATAATACAGCATTTGGAATTATATATATATTTTTTTTACATTTTTCAGTAATCGGACAACTCCTTGTCCGACAGAGGATCTTTAAAGGTCGTAGGCCTCTTTCACATGTGTGTTCTCTGATACATGTGCCATCCGTGTACCACATGCTGGAGACACGGACACATGTCCACATTTTACTCTATCCATATTTCTTCTTCTTCAGACCCGTGTCCGTGTGCTCCGCACGGTGACATGTCCATTTTTGCTTGGCAGCATGGACACAAGGACCCAATCAAGTCAATGTGTCGGGGCAAAAAATGACCTGAACATGGATGTCATACGTGTGACATCCGTGTGCACAGACTAGAGCAATAGGGTTTTAGTTGAAAAAAAAAATGTTATTCTTTCTTGACTCTAGGCCCTGTTCACACGCTGCGTATTTGTCGCGTATTTTTACACGCGCTTGTTCCCCAAAAGCGCATGTGCGTCTGACTGCGTTTCCCAGCAAAGTGAATGAACATTCACTTTTGCCATTCAGACGTTGCGTAATTTAAGGCCCTGTTCACACTGTGCGTATTTTTCGCATATTTTTACATGTGTTTTTTCCCCAAAAACGCATTTGCGTCTGCATTTCCCAGCAAAGTGAATGGACATTCACTTTGTGCCATGTAGACACAGCGTAATTTTATGCAGCGTTTCTAGAGCAAAAAATGCGCACGTAAATAGAATGAACATGTCAATTCTTTGCACTTTTTTACGCGCGATTCTTCCATAGGCCCCTTTATAAAGAGCAGGAAATACGCATTTGTCTGCCATTCAGACAATGCGTATTTCAAGTTGTTTTACGCGTGTAAAAATGCGCAACAAAATACGCGACGTGTGAACGCAGCCTAACGATGCTGCAAATCACACTCGCTTCCGGGGTCAGTCATTAGGATCATGATTATTCACTGCACTGACTGCTACAGCGGACCCGGAAGTGAGTCTAATAGCAACACCAGAGACAGGTAAGTATACAAAGCCATGCTGTCTGTGTGCAATCCGGATGTCACACGAATAGCACGGACAGCACATGAATGACCCGCGATGCTGGCCACATGGACTCATGGGCAAAAAATATGGCCCCTCACACATGTGCGTTATTTACATGGATGTGTGATAGAAGCCTAATATACAGTCAGAAGACAGTATATATTATAAGCATACAGCAAGAAATGCAATGTATGATTTCCCCCTATCAATTTGTGGGATTGGTGTTCATAGACATTTTGATATTACTTTTAGAATGCCAAATTCAAGATATTAAGAGGTTTGTCCAACTTTTGTGGACTATTTCTCTTGCTTTTACTCATCAAACGGACTTGTAGAATCCATTTTTTGATACATTATATGGTAAAATGAATGGTTACATTCAAAACCACAACTCAAAGAACAAATTAAAAGGTTCTGACTAGTGATGAGCGAGCACTAACATGCTCGAGTGCTCAGTACTCGATATGAGCAGGTCAGACACTCGGACGGGCTTGACTTGATCACCAAGTATAATGGAAGTCAACTAGAAACTCAAGCATTTTTCTTGAAGACTCTTCCATTGACTTCCACTATAATCGGTAATTGAGTCAAGCCCATCCTAGAGTCTGACCTGGTGGTTTCGAGTACCAGTTATTGGAGCATGTTAGTGCTTGCTCATCGCTATTGATCAATATGATCACTTTATCAATATTGATAAAGTTATAACTTGTGGAAGAAATAATACTCAATACTCAAAAATAACAAAATTGTCTGTGTTTCTAAGGGGTTTGTCCACATTCAGGAAGGTTGGCCCCAAACTGTGTAAAGTATCCAAAATAAAAAATTGAAAAAGTTCCACCCTCACTGGGTCCATAATGAAAAGAAATCAACTATGCAGGCACCCACCCTCCTTGCATACAGCACTGTCTATCCCCACTGCTCCATTCCTGGTATTTCAGCTGCATCGGTTTCATCACGTTAACTTCACACACCACCACTTTAGCCTATCACTGTGCAGTGTAAGGTGGGCCAACCTTGGCACAACCGCTCAGCTCAACGACTGACTAAAGTGGTGGCAGGTGCAGTTGATGTGTTGTCACCCCCACAGCTAAAATACCAAGAATGGAGCAGTGGGACGAGATAGTGCTTAACCCAAGGAGGATGAGTACTTGCTTACTTTATTATTTTATATATTTTGCAAAGGTAAAGCATACTTTCCTGAAAGTAGACATCCCTTTTAAGGGGATTGGCTATCTATGATTTACTAGTATTACAAACTTACTGTACCAACTTTCAGGCAACCCTGTAATGTACTGTAGGATTTACTCAGGAATCTATTAGCAATGGGAGCACAGACACACTGGAACCAAGTTTAATGATGAACTAGTCTATAATTAACACATGTGACAGATATAAGGTGAAGTGCAGCAAATGAGTAAGTTCATCAAACAGGTAACAACTGAAAGTCTCTGGAAATAGTTCTAGAACAATAACAGAAATAAAGAAGTCTCTAGAAATAATTCTTACAGAAGTCAATAGGGAAAACAGTCTAAAAATAATATACTCCCAGATTAGTGTAGGGCAGAGAGAGTTCTGGATGTCCAGAGTGCTACATCTGCACAATAAACAATAGTTCAGTAAGTGCTGGCAGGGCACACAAGGCTTACATGACACAGGGCTGGTGAAACAGAAGCAGAGTCAGGGAACTAAGCACAGGCAGCTGAAAGCAGGAGAACAAGTAAAGGCAGATGAGGTTGCTGGAGTCCAATTGTAGTTGATGGAAAAACCAGAGTGGATCAGCAGGAGGTGGGGCAGACTGGTAAAGCACAGGAAGCCAGGAATTCAAACTGAATACTTGAGCATGGCTAGACGGTAGGCTGAGGTTTATAAAGGCAGAAAGGAGGATCACATAAACAGGAGAGAAGCAGTGGACACCATCTTGAAAGGAGGCAAGATGCGCAAGATGTCAATCGGAGATCCAAAATCCTAACAAACCCTCTGTACGAATCCACTGCTCATAAAAAGCAAAAATATGACCTGGAGTATAAGCCAACTCCATGAGCTAGACATTTCAATTAAGTAGTTTCCAATGGCGGGATATCCATCATATCCCAGTCCTTCTCTGACCCATCTACATTGATGTTGTTTGGCGCAAGGTGAGGTTTTAATATTATAGTTCAGGTCCACAGAGATATCTAGAGGAGGTCCAATTGAGGTCCTTGCTTTGCCAGTGAGTATGGCTGTTGTATTCTTGTATGTCACTTATCTGCTAATCTAAAAAAGTGAGACAAATATGTCTTATCTCTAAATTATAGAGGTATATATATAGCAACAAGGGCCTGCTCACCTGATCTGGTTGTTTAAACCCACAACCAGTATGAATGCTTAGTAGGTAGCTGCTGCTGGATCCACACATCCACGGGTCACCGCGGTCAGAAATCAGCATACAAGGACGAAGTGTCGTATGATCCGCGCTGCTACCAAAAGAAGACCAGGACAATGGATCGTCTGGTTGAAGTTAACTCTTTAATCCTATGCGTTTCTGAACACCTCCTGGCTCCTTCCTCATGGAAGGGTTATCTCCCTGAGGAAGGAGTCGGGAGGGGCTCCGAAACGCATAGGATTAAAGAGTTAACTTCAACCAGACGATCCATTGTCCTGGTCTTCTTTTGGTAGCAGCGCGGATCATACGACACTTCGTCCTTGTATGCTACTTATCTGCTAAGTATTTCCAGATAGACAAATTCCCGTTCATTCTTTTTTCCACCTTTGCAAAAATATTTACTAAATGAATCAGCTCAGGAAACAAATCTACAAAAATCTGCATGAGAGAGGAAATTTTTTCAAGTTTACCAACCCATCAAGGCATCCAAGATAAGCAAAGTGATTGGGTTCTTTAATTCTATGCAGCAATTTGTCCAAACCTCAAGTGCCAGGTAAAAGCCAGTAAAGGAGACGTCTTGGCTTTCTCAGGTTTCAGTCACTCTTGAAAATCATTCAAGACATAGAGTGCGTAAGAAACAATATTTGCAGAAATTGACCAGAATGAAGCTGTATTTACTGTCATGGAAAAGCCAGCCAAGAAATTCATTTTTTACTTCCCAGCGTCTGGGAAAACATATTCAGAAGAAAACACATGTCAGTGATGCCAACTGTTACATCCTCATGGCATCAATGTTAATACACAGAATTAGTTATGCAAACATCCCCTTGGTCAGCTAAGAAAGTGACACTGGCCACGGCCTGACAAACCATTTTGGCACCTATAACGAATTCTGCGAAATTCCACCTCATAACACTGAACGGCATCAAATGTCCCCAAACTGACTTCCTACACAGTATTCTTATCTGCTCTCACTTAGAAGAGGTGGTACTAGGGATGGCTTAAATAATGTGTCAATTTATTTTAGTGCAAAGGATAATATTTCGATTTTTGATTGATCGGCACAATGAAGTAGCTGCAGCAATCCTGTAAGCTTTGTATCCCCTCTACAAGTTGCTCATCCTCAAAATACATCTGTTATGCACATAAGTATTCCAACACAAGTGAAGTGGAAATATAGCCTATCTCACGGCATCCGCACCTGCACCAAACTGGTTCCTGTACAGACTAGTACCCAAGCTGCACAACACCCTAATGGCTCTTGCAATGACTGGAATATCCCTAACCACACAGCTGGAAATCCACAACTTTGACCTGTCTGCCTGAAAGGCCATCGAGTTGTTTCTTGTACACCCTGAGGAACCAGTGGGGAGGTGTCGCGGCCACGTGGGCTTGGGTACTCAGTAGCCAGGCAGACAGTCTATTGGGAAATCATAGTGGCAATTGCTCAGCACCATGACCCTGACCAGACAAGTAAAAGGGGGGATGTTTACAGGGAGATAGAAGGTCATGCATGATCCGTGAGGCCAGCTGAGGTATCTGGCCAGGGATAGCCAATACTGCTTATGGGGTCCCCAGGGGACAGATGGTGGAACAGTGGGATGCAACACTCCCCTCAGCAGGAGTGAGCCCCTGGGATAGTATAGGTGTAGAGGTGATGATGAGGTTTGTAATGAGAAGCGTAGCAGACAGAGACAAGCAGGCAGAGGATTGCAGTCTTTACCTTTACTGAAGGATGGTACAAGTTGTATACTGGTACTGCCACCAGGTCCCGGGTCCAGTCTGTCCAGAAGCAACAGGAGTCCACTCTATTAAGTGGGGAGAGTAAGCCTTCCGTCTATCCTTGCCTGGTTGGGGATTCAGCAGTGTGTGAGCTAATCTGTCCTCCATGCTTCTCCTCTCTGTAACAGCTCCAGCCAGCAGACATTGCAAGCCCCTTTGCAAGCTGCTCTGCTAGACACAGCTCCGAGCTCTCTGTAATGTTGTGCTGCTGGTGCTGCTGGGGTGACCAGCCGACCTACAGTCTCCTGATCTCCAGATTCTGATTCCAGGTTGCAAAGTCAGCCCAGGACTCTGGTATCCTGCTCAGCATATACCTGGGGTGAGCCTTCAGCAGCTCCAACCCTGGGAACTCTTGTCTCCTCCTGCTTCTCTCTTCCCTTCCTCACACTCTAACTAACTCCCCCAGCTAGAAGAGACAGTCACCCCATAATACTAGATGTTTTTGCTCCCCCTTCTGGTCAGGGATCAGGCCTGTGCATGAATGCATGGGTTAATGCGTTACCAAGTGTAGGGAGCTCCAATTACCTTTGAACATGATACCACCACTTGTTAGGGAAGCAATACCACTGTGGCGACTGGACCGCAGGGGTGCCTAAGAGGTTACTGACACTACAAATCAGAATAGAATAGGGTAAGCATGAATGTGGATATATAAAACATGGCACAAGTAAACAATGAAGAAATAATAAATGCAACAAGGATTAACTCCTAACAACCAAATAGAAAACAAAACATAGGCGTAGGAAAGTCAAATGAGAAAACAGAGAAAGCAACAATCCTAAATGCTTTCGATGCAGGACTGAAACTCCTTAGCAGTAATCCACTTAGAAATATATCCAGCAGACAAGGCTAGTATCAAATGAGTATAAATAGCCTCACCCAGAATATGATAGGCCAGAGACGGAAATCAAGTGAAATCAGATGATAACCACAAACCAAAGAGAGAGAAAAGTAAAAGCATGACAACATTTATTATGTATTTGAATGAAACATTACAGATCAGTAGTGATTGGCCAAGGTCCTGAGGTATCAGAAAATCTATTTAAAAGAGCTTTCTCCTAAACATAAATGGGTAAAATTGCAAAGCTTCGTCAAAACAGTTTACCTGTTATTAAATATCTATTCTAAAAAATGTCGGCATTTTTAATTCTATTGATTACAGCTTTGTCCTTTGTTAGTCAGACAAGCCTAGGGGTGTTATAGAGCTTGTAAGCACTGCCTGGATCACTGGATCTGTGGAGTCTCAGTGCTGATCTCCTCCGCTGTTTCAGCGGTGCTTACAGTTCAGGCCAGTGGCTCATCCATCAATCATCAGGAATGCATTGCCTGGGGGCTAACAATTAAATACTGGTATTTTTTTTTTCACTTTATACCATACTCTTCTGATATCCTGACAACCCCTTTAATTATTGTCCAATGACTATGACAAGACCAGTGCTGTCTGGACAGTCATGCGGCCACAGTGGTGGATGCCTATTTAGTCGTTCCCTCTATTTAACTCGGAGAAAAGGCAGAAATAATTTTTAAAAACTTTTTTCCTTGTCTCAATTTACACTAAAGCCTCTTTCACTATAAAATATCAAAGGCTAAAATGAGTTTTTAAGGTTGGCCTGTTGCATATTTCATCTTTCAACAGAATTATCAACGCTCCCATGTCTTGGGAGAATGGGCTGTTTTACCTGGAACATAGCCTGAGTGGCCAACTGTCCAGAATCTGCAGGACAGTCAATAAAATAGGGCACTTTTTTCCCCTATTTGTAAAAATAAATATTTTTTATACAAGCCTAGGTGAGAGCATGCCGGCCACCTGCAAAGCCCAACTGATGCACAACAGAGTTCAGTGGACCAGGCCGAGGGAGTAAAACCCGGATCTGGGACGGGTACGTAAAATGACTTGACGTGGACTAAACTGTAAAGCAAAGTCCAAGGGATTCCATGTTTTTACCCTTTTATCTCTATATGTGGACTTTGCTGCAGGGCCACTACCTTCAGAGCAGTCCTCATTAGTAACAGCTGACTTATTGAAGACTCCAAGATACAATATCTAAGGGACATAATGAAAATGTAGGCAGCCAGAACAAGGCCAGGACACGCAAAGGTCTTGCATAATGGTAGACAGAAGATAAACATGGCAGCAAGTGGGTATTTGTGGTCAGTAAACCACTGGATCATGACAATAATAGCAGAACAAATTAATAACTATGCACAGTAGAGGAGCCAACGGGGTCGTATTGTTTAGGACTCAGACCAGAACTGGTAGTTAGTGTCATGTGTGCCACATCTGGTTGTCACCTCCCGGGGGACCGGAGCTCAGGAGGTCTCAGCACTTAATTAATTGCACACTTGATGATTTTACTAATGTGCTTGCTTTTCTATACTGAAGGGTTATGTATCTTTTCACTACTAGAAAAGCATTCTCTTAACCTTCAACTGTAGCCTGTTATTACCCTCCCCTTCTGTTATACCTATCTGTTTCAGACCTCAGTCCATGCCGGTTATAGAATTTGTACACTTGTCTATGGAGAAGCTCGCTGTTGTTCAGCTTTGGAGTTGTTGCTCTTGCAGCAGCAAAGCTTCTATTTAGAGAACTTCTGGAGCCCTGCTATCCTGCTATACCTGTTGCCTTGCCTGGGTTCTCTGTTCTTCCTTGCTATCTAGCTTCTTCACTCGCTTGGTGGGAGAGGGGGGAAAACATCCAGATGAGCCTTATCCAGGAATCTAGTAGGGTATGAGACCCAGGCATCCCCACCTTATGGATAATTTTGTGGACAGAGATTAGCCTAGGGATCCCTATCTGGAGGGAGAGTTTAGGTGTACACTGTCCCTGCTAACAAACAGTCACCGTCATATTGTCTTCCTCTGTATGTTGCGGCTGTTGCACAACCTTGCCCCTGGTTGCTTAGAAAGAATGGGAAACTCTCAACAGCCAATCAGGAAGCAAGGCTCAAGGAATCATCATCTTGTTCTGCTTTCAGGGATATATGTACCGGTGCAGGTGCCTTTAGGGATTGTGCAGTTGGAGTACTAGTCTGTACAGGAGCCAGTTGGGTGGAGGTGCGGCTATAGAGAGACTGTGGTTTCCTGCCCTATGCATTCTTGACACTTAGTCCATTTGTGCTAAAGAAGCACCAGATCCACAAGCAGGAGGGCAGCGGCTGTCGTAAGACTGTCAGACAGGAGACAATGGACTGTGAGGTAAGGAAGAGCTCTATTTCAGCACCACCGGTATTCCCTCACGATCACCCTGCCTCCAAGTATTTTATGCTGACTCAACATGGGATAGAGTTATAAATAAGAAACATCAGGAAAAGTGTATTAAAAAATAGATTCATCTCAATTTAATTCCGGTAGGTGACAAAATGTGAATAACCCAATTAGCCGCCTAATTAACATAAATGGCAATTAGGGCAAAACAGTATTTTGAGAAATAAAAGGTTAAAAAAAACAACTACCGGTATATTTTCCACCATTTCTTAGAATTGTGTCCGTAATTATATGCACGGAGTTCACCACTGAGAATAATGACGCTGACCTACATTTCCTGCGGATAGGAACTTTATGGTGTGAAACGGAGAGAATTGGGAAATAATTTCATCTAATGTGATACATTGAGCTGTAAATCACCTTAATGTAGTGTGTGATATTGATTCAAAAGAAAATCAAGCCATTCCTGTAAGAATATGGATCCAAGGGTCTCATTATTATTATTTCCCTTGGGATTTTTTATGATCTCATCAAACTTTTAGATTAAAGCTGATGACGGCAAATAATCATATTTTCATCAGCAGTCGTATTAATGGACTGAGGCCGGAAGATACTGTCCGCTGAGAAGATTGTGCGTCCACCAATAGGAATAGAAGCAAAGGGCACGAAAATAATTAGATGTGTATATATAGAGAGAGACAATTATGGTCACCCTCGAGACCATAACCTCAGGGACGTCAGCAGTTTATAAACTTAGTGATATTCTAATGAGGCTTCATAGCGTTGAGAATGATAATTATGCTTCCATAAAAGGATTGCTAATAAAAATGACATCATTTAAATCTTATTTTCATAAAAAAAGCTTAGTGATGATCCACAAAAACACAACTTAAAGGGAATCTGTCAGCTCAAAAATCCATATGTAACTAATATGATTTTCTTATTCCTCTGGTGAAGCTTTTTCTATTCATGTATTTCTATTATTTATTCCTCCCCTGTCCTCTGTGAACTGCAAATAAAGAGATTAATTCCAGCTGTCAATCACAGTGAGGGATCACTTAATTCTCTGCTGCCCACTCCCCAGAGAATGAATATTCATGCAGTGACATCCCTACCCTCCTCTGTAAGCATACAATCAAAGCAGTGGTAATCACTCATATGGGGGGCTGTATCTTGCTGTATCTGCTTTCCTTACATACAGCAAAACAAATGTTCAAATAAACACACAGAATCTCTCACAGACAGCACTGGCTTCTGATCGGAGCAACAAATGGAGGAGATTGCCTTTCCTAGCTTAGCTTTTAGATATGTGCCTGCCATCTCCCCTCTCACTCCCCATCAGAAGCACCATGCAGGACTGCAAATTGAACATGAAACAAGCATTAAGGAACATTACAGAGGGGAGGGAATAGATGACTGAGAAGGAGTGTATAATAAACTAACATTTAAATACTGTGGACTATTCAGCAATAAAAGTAATTAACCGGACCAATGAAGCAGCTGCCTGCTGGGTGTGAAGGTGCTTATAGCAAGAGAACTAAAAAGGGTACAGTAATGTAAGCTACATATTCTGAAAGGGCTGCCCAGGCACTATTCAAGTGTACTATTAGTATCATAATGAAAAATGACCTGACAGAGTTCCTTTAAATTATTAGAGTTTTCACACTCTTCACTTTTCATGAGTGTCTCCCATCCTTGGGATAACTCTGATAGGTCTGGGATCTGAGTTTCCCATCACTTTGTGAAAATCTTGGTTTTTAAATGTATTTGCTTTCTTTTCTGGCTGGTAGCTCCTTGCTCTCCTGTCTCAGGCACAGCCGGTTTGTGACCACTCCACTCCATCTTAAATAGTCACATATTTCCGCTCCTAAAGAATCATTTTTATGCTGACTACCATGGAAGAGGGAAGTCTCTTGATGTTGCTGAAGAGGTTTCACTAGCAGTCCTGGTGCTTTGCTTGTAAAGTTGAGTTTGGGGTGTATCCTTTTTATCTTGTCCCTCTTTTTGTCCTCCTTCCCCTGTGTCTGATTATTGCAGTGATGAAGGCTCATGTACTAGTAGTATAGGGCAGTGCTTGCTCAGATTGATCTCCTGGTGGTGTAAAAGAAAATAGTGCTAGTAGTGACCCCATGTGCAGATTTGGGCTGGTTTCACACTGCAGTTTCTTCCTGATCGGTGTCTATCCAGTTTGTGTGCCAAAACCAGGAGGGGAACTTGCAGAGAAAAGCTATAATTGAAAGATTGACCCCTGTTCTGAGTTTTGAAGACACTCCTGGTTTTGGCACACAAACTGGATAGACACCGATCAGAGAAAATCCTGCAGTGTGAAACCAGCCTTAGATCTTGGCTCAGTGACGAGCTGAGATCTCAATCTGTGCATGTGCCACCACCAGCGCCTTTTTACTGAAGATCACCGGAAGTTCAATCTGTGCATGTGCCACCACCACCAGCGCCTTTTTACTGAAGATCACCGGAAGGTCAATCTTTGCATGTGCCACCACCAGCGCCTTTTTACCGAAGATCACCAGAAGGTCAATCTGCAAATGTGCCTCCACTGGTGCCATTTTATTGAAGATGACCAGATGGTCAATCTGTGCATGTGCAACCACTGGCGCCATTTTCCTGAAGATGACCAGATGGTCAATCTGTGCATGTGCCACCACCAACACCTTTTTACTGAAGATCACCTGAAGGTCAATCTGTGCATGTGCCACCACCAACGCCTTTTTACTGAAGATCACCTGAAGGTCAATCTGTGCATGTGCCACCACCAACGCCTTTTTACTGAAGATCACCAGAAGGTCAATGTGTGCATGTGCCACCACCAACGCCTTTTTACTGAAGATCATCTGAAGGTCAATCTCTGCATGTGCCACCACCAACGCCTTTTTACTGAAGATCACCGGAAGGTCAATCTGTGCATGTGCCACCACCAACGCCTTTTTACTGAAGATCACCGGAAGGTCTATCTGTGCATGTGCCACCACCAGTGCCTTTTTAACCGAAGATCACCTGAAGGTCAATCTGCAAATGTGCCTCCACTGGTGCCATTTTATTGAAGCTTGCCTGGAAATCCATGTGTGGATGTACTGTCTGTGGATAGGATGGTGCTGTCATAGAATTTCTAAGAGATACAAGATAAAAATACCAGCCAAAACCCCCTACCCACAGTCCTGCCCCAACGGATGAAAACGTAGGCGAAGCAAACTTCTAATGATGATTACTCAACAACCAGGTTACAGATTTCCTCACTGAAGTCTATTGAATCAGTATACCAGCACCAATATGGACATACATTTACTTCAACATGAATAATCCTGACAATGGTTCTGTGACAACCATCCGCTGTGAAGCTGAGCTGCTGGTAAGGCAGCACCCCGAGAAACCCCGAGACCCTTAACCCTATACAGGGATCTGGAATTATAACGGAGCCCAGGGGGTAGCTGCCTATTATGAGCAACAGAGCAGGGGAGGTGGCCAGGGGAAAAAATCAAGACCCGAAAAACAAAGTCAGAAGTCTAAGTCAAAACCGAGAGGGCAGCGAAGGTACAAAATCATCAGGCAGTAGCAGAGTCGAGAATCCAGGCAAGGGTCAAGGGCAAAACTAAGAGGGCAGCTGAGGTACAAAATCGACAGGAAAAAGCAGAGTCAGAAATCCAGGCCAAGGTCAGAGACAAAACTAAACATACACTATATCACTGGGGAACCAAAACTATATCTGGCGGCCTGCAAGCCAGGCTCCAATGTATTTGAAGGGCGCGGTTACCTCCCATAGGCTGGAGCTTACAGCCTGATGACCTCATCCGGACTGCCCCTAGATCCAGGCCAGATGGAGATGCACGACTGGCTCCACCCACACCACCTCTGACAGAAGAACGCAGGCTGCGCCTAACGGACACCTCTGCAGGGCCCGCTCCTCTGCGACCAACACCACCCAGAGGGGAAACACAGCGGCGCTCAGTGACAGAGGCAGACGTCGCGGGAGCAGTTCCATATGAGGACAAGGCCCTCCTGTCACCGGTGCCACCAGCCGAAGGAATCCGGCTCCTCCCAGCGGCCGAGGCAGGAACACCAGCCACCGAGTCCAATGGCGATGTGACAGGTTCTCTTTAAACAGCAGGGCAATTTCTGATGGCACATTTCCTTTACAACAGTCATAAATAAGCTAAGATTAGTGGACAAGATGCTTGATAGATGCTCAAAATCTTAAAAGCTGTTCCGGAATTCTCAGAGGCATTATTAAATGGTTTTCTCATTAGAGGGTTGAAACATTTTCCTAAAGGAAATCTAAAAGGCTTACCAAGCACCTTTTAAGAGGATAAACAAAGTGGTAGAGTTTCTATTAAAAACTAACGTAGAAATCAAGTGGAAACGTATGCCAGCCGGTGGGTTTCACCATCTGGAAGTGCAGTCCTTATAAGTTTTGCCAAGTCGATGATCTCCCAGATAGCTTCCTCCTACAACATCTTCCAGTGCGTAAAGAGGAGGACAGTGATTTGTCACTATGTGGCTTGTTTACTCTGAAGCCCGGACCTGCTACCGGCCATGAACCTCTTAGTAGACCCACAATCTAGAACTGAGAAGACTTGTGCAGGTCCAAGTGTGGTATCAACCACCCAAGGTGTAGGAGCAAGCATCCTTCTGAAGTCTCATTATGTAGTACTCTGGAATGGACACCCTGTGGTTTCCACATTTTCTGGGCATCCAAGTAGATTTTACCACTTCAATGAAGCCTCATGGCAGTAAATTAAAATGTGTTGAAAATATTTCTGTCCTATTCACTTTATTAAACAGATCTCACTTTTCTTTTATATGGCTTCATCACCAGCACTGGTAATACAGGCAGCGAGTCTATACATCTGATACATTTTATAAACCTCTAATGAGTTAAGTATTCAGTTCTGTTTATTAAAGTATACCAGCTATTTAACCTGGACTACTGCAAACAGAAGACAGTAGACCGGCCTGGATGGCCAAAAATTATGTTTTTTCATCGATTCACAATATTTGGCCACAATTGGTATAGATCAGCAAATTGATTTATTGCAAATTGAATTTGTGTAGGATATGAGCAAATTCTGTAAACTCAATTAGCACTAATTGCTCTCAAATATCCAATACTGATTTAGAGAAGCAGAAGACTGCTTCAATCACGAAAGGCTCACATAAATAGGCCATGTAAGCTTCCCCATTTCACCATGATGCCATGCAGCTACCAAAATACATAGTATAACACAGCCAATCAGAATAGTCCATCAGAGGCTCTATAAAAGCAGAAGTAGGGAATGCAGCAGCCAAAAAGTCATGAATCTGGATAATGAGAGGACATCAAAGCTTACAGCTTATCTATAGCAATAGGGAGAAAAAAAAACATAAAACACTGAAGAAAAACTACAGGTAGTGTCTGACAGCAAAGCCATGAAGAACAGTTACCATCTGATTATCAATAGCTACCTAAGGCCAGGTTACGTTGACATTACTAAAGAAGACAATACAGTTTTAGGAGACATCAGAGTCTTTTGAAGGCTTTTTAGTCATTGAGATTTGTGGTGTATCGATTCAACGTGAATTGAATTTTTGGGGAAAATTTGGTTAAGGTGACGAAGTTGAAATCCAAACGTTTTGCTCATCTAGTCAGTAGTACAATACAAAATAATATTATGGTACCATGTTAGCCTGATAAATCAATGTAAATACTTATGACCCATAAAATATGTCAGGATTTCATTTTTAATAAGCCCAATGAAGGATCCTTTGAAAGCTTGCTAATATAATTCTTCTGGTTAGCCAATAAAGGTATCATTTATTAGGACATAAGTATTTACATAACTCGTCTAGTTACAAAGTATTTTCACATTGAAATCCTGAGGTTCATGTAGGTTTGGAACCCCTACAGATATAGATTGCAGACACACAATCACAGCTTTCTGTACTTCTCATACTGCATGCACTTAAATATGGACTTGCTACAGACAAAATCTGTGATCAACCATTGCCATGTGCTCAGCTTTGGAAGTTACACTGGCGGCGCAATGATGTCTTTGTGCCTCACTGTCATTTAGCAGGAGAGACTTTATTACAAGGTGGTGATGTGCAGGAATATCACATAGGAGGTGAGATTTGATGCCCTCGGCCGTGGGGCGGTCATTGTTAAGCAGGGAGATTGGAGCCCACCACGCATCTCCGCTGGTTGTGCTCATGCTTTCCGTGGATCCATGCGGCCATCTGCTTCTGGGAATGCTCTTAGGATGTGCTCCTGCACATACTTAATGGAGCAGTTTACCTGTTCTCTATTAGGACTCGGAACTGCTCTGTACATAAAAGGTATCCTCCCCCTATGGGAGGTGCCTGGGCAATGTATTAACTCATTTTGATCATTGCTTCTTCCCAGGTCACACTCCTGCCAGTTCTCTGTGATAGGAAGACTGTATGACTGTGTTCCTTATCCCGGATCCCTATGGACATTCCGGATAACTCTACCAGCTGTATCAGCCTATCTGGGATTATATGGAGCCCCCAGGATCCTCTCCATTTACAGACCGATGTTCCGCAGTCTCTATGCTTCTACTGTCTAGTCTGTACGGGTTGCCCCTATGGTCCGAGATTCGTGGCATTCAGGCCTCCTGGTGTGGTGACAGGTGAATCCCTGTACAGGGGTTACCTCTGTCGGTGCTCCACTATGACTGTACAGTGTCATGATACAGAGGGTCCTCCCTTCAGGCACCTTTCCCCTTTCGTTAAACCTTCCACGATAAATATCCTTGGTGGTACGAAAGTCACTCTCCTGTCTCTTGAGTTTCGGGTATACAGCTGCCACTGCACCATCAGTCGTCTAGTGAGTTCACTTTACATCATCACACCCTGTGGGTGTTAAATGAGTTAAATAAGGGGGCACAGTGTTGGCTATTTTTTAATCCAAGAGGCACAATGATGGCCTGACACACCTGGGAGATGTCTGCTGGGCTGCAGCATTGAGCTACATAATGGACTGTCAGCCCTCAATTTATGGATGTTCGGTCTTTACATTTTCTTCATCAATACTATTTGTATTATTCTGTATATATACACACTGCACAGTACCACTTCTCCTGTCCTGTATACTGGGTGTAATCCTCAGTATCTGTATTGTTCTGTATATATACACTGCACAGTACCACTTCTCCTGTCCTGTATACTGGGTGTAATCCTCAGTATCTGTATTATTCTGTATATATACCCTGCACAGTACCACTTCTCCTGTCCTGTATACTGGGTGTAATCCTCAGTATCTGTATTGTTCTGTATATATACACTGCACAGTACCTCCTCTCCTGCCCTGTATACTGGGTGTAATCCTCAGTATCTGTATTCTGTATATATATACACTGCACAGTGCCATTTCTCCTGTCCTGTATACTGGGTGTAATCCTCAGTATCTGTATTATTCTGTATATATACACTGCACAGTGCCACTTCTCCTGTCCTGTATACTGGGTGTAATCCTCAGTATCTGTATTATTCTGTATATATACACTGCACAGTACCACTTCTCCTGTCCTGTATACTGGGTGTAATCCTCAGTATCTGTATTATTCTGTACATATACACTGCACAGTACCATTTCTCCTGTCCTGCATACTGGGTGTAATCCTCAGTATCTGTATTAGGCCAGGATCACACTAGGGCAGGCATTCCGTCCAGGGGAATGAATCGAAAAAATAGATTCTGGCAGCATTAATGCAGTGTAATCGAAATGGAACGCTGCCTTAACGCTGCCAATAGAATCCTATGGGGGACGGACTCCCGAGTGCATTCAAACGCCGGCATGTAAGTGCCGGAGTTTGAAATCTTTGCGCTATTTGCTCTGGAACATTCAAAGTTTCAATGGAAAACGCTAATAAACAGGGTTGCCATCCATCATGGACAAGTTGGTTACAACAAGAACAGGATTTGCTTTGAAAAACAAGCAGATTGCACTTCACAGAGCTCTGTAGAATGGGTAAGTGTGGCACCCCAGAGTCCGGTTGCCACAATGGCACTGTCTCCCTCGGCGGATGACGCCGTGCTTGGAAGAAAGGAGAGGTATCCACACCAGGTAAGGCCACAGCATGTGACACTTCTCCTGACTCTAGACCTGAAGGGGGAGCTCTAAAACCTGAGTTCAGGGGCGCTCCCCTATAAATTCAGGCCTGGGGGCGGGGTTAATGAGTTCAGTTCCTAGGAAGACTGTTAAGAGGTCCCGTGGACTGTGGAGCAGAGTAAGGCTTATCCCGGGACAGAGACTAGCAAGCATGAGGGACCCATTGGAGAGGGTCTGAGGAAGGAGAGGAGACAGCCTGGGCAGTGGAGCATGTGAGCGGGCTCACCCAAGTGCAGAGCGCCAGGAGTGGACAACCGGAGTCCGAGGTTGTCAGGGTATTCCAGACCCAGCAGCCAAAACCAGAGGGTGGGAGATTCCAAGTCTCCCTGCCAAAACAAAGCCCAAGAGGCAAAGTGGCATCAGAGAGCTCAGGGACAGAAACCAGAGGAAAGGTGCCCGGGAAGGGCTTGAGCTGCCTGCCATATGGGTGAGAGACTTCACGCAGGAAGAGAGAGGAGCACAGCTAGCTACGGGCAGCAAGAGTAGCGCAACAGGAAGGCCTCAGAACTCACCGGGTGAGGAGATCCCCAACTTGCTTCCAGACGACCTGGATTCACAACATCACCTGTGGACAATACCTTGGCTTTTACCTGCAACTACCAGTAAAGTACCGCCATAGACTTTACCGGTTGCCCTGGGGAACCGCTCCACTCATGGGGAGCAAAACCACCAAAGGTGCACTCCCCAGAGGTCCCGCATCGCAGCGAGGGCCACTAATAGCCAAATTTCATGGGTGGTATCACGATAACCATCTCTCAATCCCTATTCCCCGAACTTTTAATTGACACCACAAGGGCCACAGAGCCGGGTCTCGACCCCTGTGACTCTCCCTCAGCAGAACCGCTAGCCCGGTCTGCGAGTACCCCATGGCCCTGGATAAGGCGTGTCATAAGCATTGCAGGATGATTGGATAAACTTGATCAACTTATGTTTTTCTTCTCATTCTTACTATGTGACTACAGTCTTGTAGCACCTGGCATCTTCTCATGAATACGACATAAGGTCATAATGACCAGAAATACTTGTGAAATCAAGTTAAAAGAAAAAAGGTTTGGTACCGTGTTATCCCGTTGAAAAAAGCTTGATTGCTCTCAGTGGTAGAAACAAAGTAATAATCTTGTAGTTGTGATACCTTTTAATTGACTAATTTAATTAACCCTGAAAAGGTATCACAACTACAAGATTATTATTTTGTTTTCTCCATTTAGAGCAATCAATCTTTTTTCATCAAATGAAATTACTTCCCAGGGAAACTTTGGATCTAACTTTAAAAAGAAATGTAAGGGCGTCCGGACATCAGGTGTTTTGGATTGAGTAGCTAGACCGGCCATGGTTGACATTCCAAAAACGAAGTGTTATTGTTGTTGGCTGTTGAAGACCAGCTCTGTGGTCCTTTGATATTTGTTGCATATCCAGGTGGTCTCAGGGCTTCTGCTCTGTTGTTTGTCTTACTTCTTGTCAAAACTATTTATTTGCCCTAGAAAGCCGAGTATTTATTTATCTGATGCCGTTGGCTCTGCTCTACATTCATGTACCGCACTGCGTGGCAGATGCTAATGGCTTTTAGGAACCTTGTGTGAAAGTATTCAGCAAAATCTACCCATGTGGTCCCATCTTAAAAGCAATTCTGTACCTCTTCTATGTCATTCCCTGCTCAATTCTATATATTTTGGAAACATTGGGTGCCGGACTGGGATGGCAAGTGCCCATCAGTAAGGCAGGTTTCACATTTGCATTTTTCTAGCCAGTGTCTTAATCAGGCCGGCCTTTCTCCATAGACTTAGGGTGGTTTCACACTGGTGTTTGGATCCGGCTGAGCCCTGCATCTCAGAGCGCCAGCCTACGGATGCCCTATGTTTAACATGGTGACACAGGGTGCATGCAAAGGCATCAGTTTACTTGTGGTTGTGTCCCGCCGCGTTTTTTGAAAAGGGACTGTATGGTAGGAGACCCAGGAAGACCCCACTTCTTACCCCGAGACATAAAAAAGCCAGGCTGGAGTTTGCCAAAACTTACCTGCAAAAGCATAAAACGTTTTGGAAGAATGTTCTCTGGTTAGGGGAGACAAAAGTAGAGCTTTTTTGGCAAAGGCATCAACATAGAGTTTACAGGAGAAAAAAAGAGGCATTCAAAGAAAAGAACACGGTCCCTACAGTCAAACATGGCGGAGGTTCCTGATGTTTTGGGGTTGCTTTGCTGCCTCTGGCACTGGACTGCTTGACCGTGTGCATGGCATTATGAAGTCTGAAGACTACCAACAAATTTTGCAGCATAATGTAGGGCCCAGTGTGAGAAAGCTGGGTCTCCCTCAGAGGTCATGGGTCTTCCAGCAGGACATTGACCCTAAACACACTTCAAAAAGCACTAGAAAATGGTTTGAGAGAAAGCACTGGAGACTTCTAAGGTGGCCAGCAATGAGTCCTGAATCCCATAGAACACCTGTGGAGAGATCTAAAAATGTCAGTTTGGAGAAGGCACCCTTCAAATATCAGGGACCTGGAGCAGTTTGCCAAAGAAGAATGGTCTAAAATTCCAGCAGAGCATTGTAAGAAACTCATTGATGGTTACCGGAAGCGGTTGATTGCAGTTATTTTGGCTAAAGGTTGTGCAACCAAGTATTAGGCTGAGGGTGCCAATACTTTTGTCTGGCCCATTTTTGGAGTTTTGTGTGAAATGATCAATGTTTTGCTTTTTGCTTCATTCTCTTTTGTGTTTTTTCATTGAAGACAAATTAAATGAAGATAATAATACCAAAGAATTTGTGATTGCAATCATTTTCAGGAAGAAACTGAGTATTATCTGACAGAATTGCAGGGGTGTCAATACTTTTGGCCACAACTGTATATTTGAGCAGGAAATGCTCTTTATGTCATTTTAGATTGCTCTATCCTGATTCATGTCACTTAAAATCATTTCCGTTTTCTCCCCTTCATCTGGGTTTGAGCGACATTATTTGCTCTGCATTTAGCGACTCTTCTCGGGAGCAGTCTCTACTCTTGAGTGATTCTTAATGACTCTTCCTGAACCTGGTTCAACTTGATGAAGACTAAGTGACTTTTTTTTGTACTTAGTAAATGTAGAGTCCTGTATCAAATTAAAGGCTTTGAATTGACAGATTTATGGTGACCTGGCAAAACATTCCTCACTAATCTCTTAATTTGCAGCAGATCTTTTTACTGTACGGGAGCGGAGCGTTGTTGGCTGAAAAGAAAAATACTAAGCGTTCATTCCTAAAGCGGGATGTTTCTTATAACCAAGTCATAACATGAGCTCCTTCCTGCCATGAACTGGCTTATCCCACCGGACCTTTTTCCATCATGTGGCAACTGGTTTCACTGCGTTATGTTCTACTTCTCGGTGCCAGGAAAAAATCATTAAGAGAATCATGTTGGATAAGTACAGTATATCAGTTTTCTTTACCTACCTAAAATCTTCCTCTTCTTCATGTTGCCAGATGACATTATCTACATGAGCATAGGTAATACTTGAAGGTTGTTATGTTTGTGTCTAATGGAGTAAAGAGGCCAATGACCTCCTCATCTATTTGGCACTGATTTAATCAATAAAAAGAACTGAAATGAAACCAAACAAAGAGGATTTTCCTTTTTTTCCAATAAATATAAAACAGAAGAAAATAACGTGGTCAGCATGACCTAGGTCAACGCCTTTCGGATGCAATTTGCACCCTTACTCATAAGTCAAGAGTGAGGGTGCTGTCATGTTCTCAACTGCAGGGACGGTCTCTGCTAAGCAGGGACATTGACACTCACCACCAAGTCCCACTGGTTCTGCTCACCCCGATCATGGTTCAATGCGACCGTCTGTCTCCTTCTCTGCTAGGAACCTGCTTCCTCTTGGCTGATCTCCTGGGAATGTTCTTAGGATGCCCGCCGGCATCCTGCACACACTTATAGGAGCACTACACCTGTTCCCCATTAGATCTCTGCTTGAGTGCTGCTGCTCTGAGCATAAATGCCACCCTCCCCCTATGGGAGGTGCCTGGGCAACTTGTTCATTCTCTTGTAAGTTACCTGTCCAGGTCAAATCCAGTTACGCTCTGTGAAAGCTGTCTCCACAGTATGCACTGCTGGAATTTCCTTGTCCTGGATCCCTCTGGACACTCCGGATCTCAGCCCGAGCTTACCTAGCCTTTCCTCATGGAGCCCTCTGTATACCTCTACCAGCTGGACCATTCTATCCGAGACTACACAGAGCTCACAGGGTAATCTCCACAGACAGAGTTAGCATTCCACAGTCTCTCTACCTCTACATTCTGACTAGCATGGGTCGCCCCGCTGGTCCAGGATTCGCAGTATTTAGGATTCCTGGTGCTGTAATGGGTTTATACCTGTACAGGAAGCACAGAGCTCCAGTCTTGGTATGGTGCATGCAAGTTAGAAGTCAAGCTTGGCCCTGTCCACAATGAAACTGTGTTGTACCTTTTTGCTGGTCTCTGAGGCATTTAAGGAGGTTTCTGTGGCTGTGGGCTTAGTAGATGAGTTGCAGCAAATGTAGGTTTGCCTCCCAATAACAGCTGAAAGAGTCCTTGGAAAACCAGGACTTGGACTTGCTGTAAGGCCTTAAGAGTCTTCTTTCCAATCCCCCACCTGTGTTGTCTCTGAGATGGTGAAATAGTGTCCTTGTCGATGCCCTCGATAGCAAGCTGTCTCAGCAGTACTCTGTCTTGAACTGTGATGGGTGTCCTGAACCCAAGAGGATCGTGGATGCCGTTTCCAACAGACAAGACTCCTCGTTTTGTAGGAAGTTCATTACAGGGCAAAGTTTGGAAGGTGAACATGCCTTGTTCAACATCTGGGGGTGTGCTGTACTTGCGTTGCATGGGGAGAACACTAGTACCTTTGGTAAGAGGTAGGTAGTTGAGAGAGGGGCTCTTACTTTTAGTATTGGAGTCTAGCATGGCTTATGCTTGACCAGGTTTATGATGGAGATGGGCTTTACAGTTTAGGAACTCAGCAGTTGTTTGCTCCGAATCCTTTGGCAACTCAGCCTTTGAAGGAAGAGAGGATGAAGGAGCTACCCTGCTGTTATCATTATGTAAAGAAAAAACAACAACAGCTTGTAGTGCGCCTGTACACATGGGGCTGTTAACGGGCGGTTCTTTTGCGTTTAAACTCACCTGGTCTGGTTGTAAACCACAGCCCGTAGATAAGCTTATTAATATGAAGCAGCGGAATCCTCCGGTTCCGTCCTCGTGCTTCCTACGAGGTCTTCTCCGGGGAAACACTAGTGCCGGGCGGCGTCACGTGTCTAGTAAAGGGGCCGATCCAGCTGACGTCTTCTCAGGTCCTCTCCCTCCTCTGCAGCTCACTCCACCACTCTCCCCATAGGGAGTCAGAATGATACAAAAAGATGGAAGCGTGGTGTATGTTTGGGCGCTGAGGTAAGGAAGATCTCTGATGCTGGCTTCTTTTCCGGACTTTATTAAAATAATTGCAGTTATAATTATTCAAGCTTAAGGCTCTCAAAACCCACGATGCATTTCGACGTGCATACACGTCTTTCTCACTTGAGAAAGACGTGTATGCACGTCGAAATGCATCGTGGGTTTTGAGAGCCTTAAGCTTGAATAATTATAACTGCAATTATTTTAATAAAGTCCGGAAAAGAAGCCAGCATCAGAGATCTTCCTTACCTCAGCGCCCAAACATACACCACGCTTCCATCTTTTTGTATCTGCTGTTATCATTGTCTTCAGTGGGTTTGATGCTCATGACCTTGATGATCACCTTACCTTATCTTCCTCTGTAGGTGGTGAGCCTTTGACCTGGTTTTCAGGGTAGAGTGCTTTTGACCTGAGTTTGTCATCTTGATATAAAGCACATTTGAATTGTCAGGTGGTGTTGTTGCCACTTGTTCTTGCTTGACTTCTCCTTAACCCGGTAGTGATGTGGGTATGTTAGGAGAGACACATCGGGGTCGTCTGACATGATGATTCTTTTGTAAGAAGTGAGGTTGCTTGGCTTCTTTGTCTGGTCACTATATATGTTGCCGATGATGACTCAGTCTAGCTCGAGGCACTGAGCTTACTGTTCATCAAGTTGTCCAAAGATTTGTAGATGTGCTCTGTGAAGTTGTATGATGTCTCTGCCGAGGAGAAACAAGAGGTCTTGTTGTCCAGGGCCGGTATCTCGCTGGCTGTGCCTTTGAGGTGACGAAACTGAAGAGCCTCTTCTGGTGTTGGGATTTCTTCTCTGTTGAAGGGTATTTAGTTGCACTGTGTAAGTGTGGGAAGTGGTATCTCCTTGGAGCTGAAGAGTGAAGTTATTCTTCCAGTGGTTTGTGTTACACCACTGCAAGTGCCCAAGGTGTAGGGATAGGTGTTTCGCTTTAAGCCGAGCAAGTCAACGAGTTCTGATCTAGCCAGTGATTTGTTGCTCTGGTTGTCCATGCTGACCTACACCATGACTGCTTTCTCTGGATAACCTTCGGGATGCACCTTTGCTAAGAAAATCTTCATTCAGGACTTGTCACGAAAACCTATTCCGCAGACCTTGATATATGAGGAAGAGACCGCAAGATGATTTGTTGCTTTGTCTGTACTCTCTCTGCCATGGCCTATGGTGGGAGAAGATGCAGACATTGAGTCAGGTTGTGATGGATGGAGCGCTTGTACATGGTCTTTGCTGTTGCACTCTATACACTTGATGGTGATGACGCAATCCTTGAAGCAATCCGTTCTTGAAGGGGTTTCTTCCTGAAGGTGATGCTCTTCTTCAGGGATTCAGCAATTTGTGAATTGGACACTGGCGGTTCGGATTTTCTACCTTCTCACCTTCATTGGCCTTGTCTAGCACTGACGTCATAGCAGAAGCTGGGGTCATTTTTTCACTCTGCAATCTCCTTGATGGAGTCACAGAAGAAGGAGAATGGAGGGAAGGAGACTTGGTATTGTCTCTTGTAGATTTACCCTTGTGTGGTCCACTTTTCTTGGACGTTGTAAGGCAATTTGGCGACAATGGGTTTCACGCCATGAGCGGTGTCCAGATAGGTAAGGCCAGATAGATGTGTGTCTGTCTTGGCCAGCTGGAGCTCAGACAGCAGTTCGCTGAGTTCCTCGTACTTTGAAACATCCTTGGCAGTTATATTTTAGGAAAGTTATGTAGTTGTTTGAGCAATGCGTCTTCAATTGCTTCGGGACTGCCAAAACCTTTCTCTAGTCTTTCCCATGCGGTTTTCTACCTTCTCACCTTCATTGGCCTTGTCTAGCACTGACTTCATAGCAGAAGCTGGGGTCATTTTTGCACTCTGCAATCTCCTTGATGAAGTGACAGAAGAAGGAGAATGGAGGGAAGGAGGCTTGGTATTATCTCTTGTAGTTTTACCCTCGTGTGGTCCACTTTTCTTGGACGTTGTAAGGCAACTTGGCGACAATGGGTTTCACCCGATGAGCGGTGTCCAGATAGGTAAGACCAGATAGATGTGTGTCTATCTTGGCCAGCTGGAGCTCAGACAGCAGTTCGCTGAGTTCCTGGTACTTTGGAACATCCTTGCCAGTTATATTTTAGGAAAGTCATGTAGTTATTTGAGCAATGCGTCTTCAATTGCTTCGGGACTGTCAAAACCTTTCTCTAGTCTTTCCCATGCGGTTGTGAGACCAGTTGTTGGGTTGCTGATGTGATTTGAGTCTCTTGCTTCTCTCTGTAGACTGTGGTCCTAGCCACCTGATTAGCAGGTCCAGCTTTTCAGCAGCAGTAATGCTGAGGTCACTCGTTGCGGTTTTGAAGGCACACTTCTACCTTCTTTAGTTTTCGGGCTGGTTGTCGAATATTGTGAGAGCGGTGTTGATGAGTCCTCGGCGTATCATGTACCTCACAAAGTTGGGCATGTCTGTTCTTTCTGACCATGGGGGCACACTGGTTGCATAATTCGTAACTTCTTGTTTCAAGAACGTGGGAAGGTACAAAGTGGCATAGGCCACTGGCATAGACCAGTAACTGGTTTGGTGTGATCAGTCTCTGTTGCATGCGGGGCCAGAACTACACAGTTGTCAGGAGTGTAGTACCTTGCCGGCATGATGGGTTGCATGAGGACATTGGCATACAGGGGTTGTTGATGTGCATTGGACTGAGCTGTGAAGCTGGAAGCAGCAGGTGGATCGGCATCTTGATGCTCTAGAAAAGTGTTGGTGCTGACAGGAATGTTGGTGTTGATCGGTGGTTCATTGGCATGGCTCAGTACATAGACTCTTGTGTGCTTAAGGGGGTCTTCCGTGTCGAGTTCATACATGCTGATGCTGCCTCTTTGGCTCCCAACTAGAGCTTGTTTGAAGACCCTTAGCTTTGCCATGGCTTCTGCGTTTTCACATTCCCTCTGCAAGACTTCGACTTCCGCCTTTTTAGGCTACCTTCACATTTGCGTTCCCCTCCGCAGCGTTCTGCGGAGAGGATCTGCAATGTGACCGCAGCACCGCAAGCCCCTATGTTTATAATGGGAGCGCACGGTACTGCGCTTGACTGCGCATGACCGTGTCACCCATTCACTGCCACATGTGATCTGTGCGCAGGCGGATGCCTGCACACAAATCACCCAGTCTCGTCCGCACCAGAAATGCAACATGTTGATCACCCCCTTCTGCCGGCTCCGGCCCCTGACTGCCACCTGCCCCTTACTGCCCCTGCGTCCCCTGTGCCTGAGTGCTCAAGCACCTCCTGCGCCCCCTCTGCCTAACCGTCCCCTCTGCCTGACCGTCCCCTCCACCTGACCATCCCCTCCGCCTGGCTGTCCCCTCCACCTGACAGTCCCCTCCAACTGACTGCCGCCTGTGCCTGAGCGCCCCCTGCGCCCCCTCCGCCTGACTGCCACCTGCACCTAACTGCTGCCTGAGCACTCCCTGCGCCTGAGCGCCCCCTGCACCTGACCGTCCCCTCCGCCTGACCGTCCACTCCGCCTGACCTTCCCCTCCGCCTGACTGCCGCCTGCTCCTGAGCACCCCCTGCTCCCCCTTCGCCTGACCGACTCTTCCGCCTGACCGCCACCTGTGCCTGACCACTGCCTGAGAAACCCCTGTGCCTGACCATTCCCTCCACCTGACCGTTCCCTTCACCTGACTGCCACCTGCGCCCCCTCTGTCTGACCGTCCCCTCCGCCTGACGGTCCCCTCCGCCCGACCGCACCCACACGTGACTGCAGTAGAAAGTTACACCAATCACTTTCACATACACAAGTACACGCACACTGTAATAAAGTTTTGATTTTTTTTTACACGCACACACATAAAATGTCTCGCCCGTCCCGCTCATCCCTGTCATCATGGTCAGAAAGGGCGTTCTCGGCTGAGGAGGCATATGCTATTATTGCCTCCGAAGCTGATAGTGAGGGAGAGGACCCCATGTTTCTCTATTCCTCCCATTCTTCCTCCTCCAGTGACACCGACTCACCACCAAGACAACGTCGCAGGACAACAGATCGTCCGAAACCCAGGGGAGAAGAGCCGGAGGCCGTGGAAGAGGAGCCAGAGCCTAGGGAAGAGGAGCCGGAGGCCATGGACGAAGACCCACAGCCAACTGTGAGTAACCCTCCACCTGGTGCTAGTCACTCCCAACATAGCACTAGAGACCCCGTGTGGACTCCGTCCCTGAAAACTACACTCCACGGATTCCTGATTTCTTTCCGCAATCAGGAATCCAGTTTGAGATGGCAAACCTCAGGGAAATAGACTTTTTCAAAGTCTATTTCTCTGAGGCAATTGTCCGTCTCATGGTGGAGCAGACGAACGTCTACGCCCAACAGTTTTTGGCCGCCAACCCAAATTCCATATTTTCTACTTGGAGTGTTTTATGGTAGTCTGTTCCAGAGAATCGGTGCAGCTTGTGAGACGTCTTGGAGATGGGAGTGGGAGGTTCGGATTGTATCTGTTGTCAGTCTTAAGTCACGTGTAGGGCGATAGACAGGATGAGGAAGGAGATGTAGGGCGGAGCAGAACTGTGGAGGGCATTGTGGGTGAGAGTGATAATTTTATATTGTACTCTATAGTGGATTGGCAACCAATGCAATGATTGGCACAGGATAGAGGCATTAGTGAAGCAGTTGGAGTGGACTGGTTCCGACCCCGTGTATCATCGCAGCAAGAGGGGCGGGGAGTTCAAAAAAGAGGAGGCACAACACAAAGAACAAGGATGCTGAATGCCGGCGAGGAAGAGAGAACGGAGCCCAGAGAACGCCTTTCTAGTCTCCAGATTCAGACTCTATGTAAGTTCAAAACTCATTTTTCTCAATCTTTATAGGTGAGACAGGGATGGTTAGTTCACCCTGTGGCCGTACGGTCGCAGGGGCGCCACAGATCAACTAGCAAAATGCAGGGACAGGTAATGGTAGCAGAGGGGGGTAGAACAACCTGACAGGTTTCCTTTAAATCTGTAGGATAAAATACCGTTTACAGTGGCATGTTGGTAAGAGTCGGGAACATACTTTTTTCCAACACTGTATAATCCTGGTTTCTTAAAAGAATAGAAATAATTATCGTGCTCATTAAATGATGGACGTGTTTTTACCCAGAATTTACTGACGTTTATATATGGCTGACGTTACAAAACCGCGGTGCTTGAGCGGCCCTAAACACGGCTCTCCGAGCGCTTTGTTCTACGATTAATATTCCTATACAGTAATCCGTTATAATCCCAGATGACAAGACGTGGGTCGTTTTGTTATTTTGAATTATTCTCTATAAATGTTCCCGGGTTTCTGTTTTGGAGACGGACGCCATACACACGACATCAAAGGAAACGTCCTTGGGGTCCAAATGTAATCTGCACTGATCATCTTCCTGGTTAACTATTTAAAAGATACACAGCTCTGAAAGGGAAAGTAATGTCGGTAAGTGAGCAATTGTTTAGATCAGGATGTAGTGTTAATTTTATATATATATATATATATATATATATATATATATATTATGAACTACATGTAAAAAAAATAGAAAATAAACATCTTGCACTTTTCCCTCTTTGCCATCTGAGCTATTTTAGACTCATATAAGGGGCTTCATTAAGGGGAATCAATCAGTAAATTTAAACAATCTAAATTATTAATATGGGCATACAGGTTATAAACTGCTGAAAATAATGCCTCATATCAAATAGCTGTTTTTGTGATTCTTCAGGGTCTTGGGAAATCTTTAAAGCCCATCCGTCACCATATTTGACCTATCAAATTTTAAATATGGGCAAACGGGTTATAAAATGCAAATAAAAAAAGTCCAACCTGTATGCCTCTTATCACTTACCATTTGATACAAATAAGCTGTTCCAGGCTATGGGCAGGATGTTGCCTGGAAGCTAACTCTGCATCTAGGGCTTATTATGAGTAAAAGGGGGAGTTACTAGTGTAAGACAACTAACTCTAAGGTTGGAGACTGACTGACGACACCTATGTGTGTGTAAAGGTGCTAGCTAGAAAAACACATAAAAAAATAAGGAAAACCGCTACACACTGAACACTAAAAAGAAACATGATCTAGCGTAATGGCTATAGAAATGAATGTCAGAGCAAATACATAAAGCTAATACAATGTGTGTGAGAAAAAGAGACATAGCAAAAACTGCTTAGGAATACAGAAAACAATTGAGAAACTTAGCTGATGCATTGGCCAAATCATGAGAGCCTGATAACCACTGTCAAGGTGTTCTCCTCTATCGGGTCCCTAATCTAATGCTTCTGCTTGCGATTTAAACCTGCATGTATGGGTGTGCTTATGCCTTTAAGTGCGATTAAAATTAGCATATATGGGCGTGATTAGGAACCCGGCTACAACAAAATGGGGGACTTGACATGGCTATTGGGCGGGGAAAGGTGATCAGTCAGAAAATTATAGTGACACTACAGGTAGAGACTGACTGCCAACACCTATGTGTGTGTAAAGGTGCTAGCTGGAAAAACACATTATAAAATAAGGAAAACCGCTGCACACTGAACATTAAGAAAAAACATGATCTAACGTAATGGCTATAGAAATGAATGGCAAAGCAAATACATAAAGCTATTACAAATGTGTATGGGAAGAAAAGACATAGCAAAAACTGTTATGAATACTGAAGACAAGAGAAACTTAGCTGATGCATTGGCCAATTCATGAGAGCCCAATAAACAATGACAAGGTGTTCTTTTTATATCGGGTCCCTAACCTTATGCCTCTGCTTGCAATTTAAAACTGCTTATATGGGTGTGCTTATGCCTCTAAGTGCAATTAAAATCAGCATGTATGGGTATGATTAGAAACCTGGCTACAACAAAATAGTGGACTTAACATGGCTAAAACCACAGAATAGCAACTTAGTTGATGCATTGGCCAATCGGGTATCGGGCTCTCATGAATTGGCCAATGCATTAGCTAAGTTTCTCCATTGTCTTCAGTATTCCTCAGCAGTTTTTGCTCTGTCTTTTCTCCTCATACACATTTGTATTAGCTTTACGTATTTGCCTTGCCATTCTTTTCTACAGCCATTATGCTAGATCATGTTTTTTATTAGTGTTCGGTGTGCAGCAGTTTTCCTTATTTTATAATGTGTTTTTCCAGCTAGCACCTTTACACATGTAGGTGTCTCCAGTCAGTCTCTACCTTTTGTATCACTATCATTTTCTGACTGTGCACCCTTCCTCCACCCTATAGCCGTGTTAAGTCCACCATTTTGTTGTAGCCAGGTTCCTAATCACACGCATACATGCTGATTTTAATCGTACTTAAGAGTCATAACAACACCCATGCATGCAGGTTTTGATCTCAATCAGAGGCATTACCCGATAGATGTGAACACCTTAACGGTGGTTATCGGGCTCTCATGAATTGACCACTGCATCAGCTAAGTGTTTTGCATTCCTAAGCAGTTTTTGCTATGTCTTTTTTTTCTCATACACATTGTATTAGCTTTACCATTCATTGCTATAGCCATTATGCTTGATCAAGTATTTTCTTAGTGTTCAGTTTTCCTTGTTTTAAGACGAGTAACTGTCATAGAACAGGAGAAATTAAACTTGACTGCATTGTTCCAATTTGCTGTATTGCAAACTATACTGCAGCCCTGTCTGCCTGTGAGATGGAAGCTGAGAGGAACCTGAAGATGTGTCAGATACAATTACACAGGACTCTATAGTGGGATCAGAGAGAGTCCATCACATAGCACACTGGTAACTCCTCCTTCTAGTTATCATAAACTCTGGAGGTGGAGTTATCTTCCAGGCAATGTCCTGCCCATAGCCTGGAAGAGGTCATTTATAATAAGCTCTGGAGGCGGAGTTATCTTCCAGACAACATCCTGCCCATAGCCTGGAACAGATAACAGTTAAAATGATTTATCCACAACATGGCATATGATATGAGGCAGCCAGGTATAATCTTTTTTTAGTATTCTATAACCTGTCTGCCCATTTTTATATTTTGATAGGTCAATTGTATTGACAGAATGGCTTTAAAGATTTCCCGTGACCCTGAAAAATCATAAAAAAAAAGCTAAAGTAGAAAGTAAACATAATTATATGAACAACGTACAGCATTGTTAAGAATTTGAATTAATTGAATTTCACAAGATAAAAAAAAAAGAAAAGTGACTTAAAAAAGGCGAATGATGAATCAGGCCGTAAAAGTTTACATACAGTTCTGTGCAAATCAATTGGGACAAAGCAAGTTTTTCTTGCATTAGTTTTACTATTGCTGATAAGTATTTTATTTGTTCTTGGTGTCGTTTTCCTTTTTCTTCCACATTTCCCTTTTCGTTTTGGAGAAAACGATCCAGTTTCATTATGTGTGCGAATTATACTTGAAACGGTAGGTTTTCCAATACCAACGGTGGAAGCGATTTCTCTTACAGTCAGACTTGTATGTTCATTAAGGCTGGGGTCACATTTGGATAGGTAATTGCGGTTACCGCATCCAGATCTGGATGCGGTAACTGCAATTTCCTTCAGACACATTTTTTATCAAAAATGTGTTCTGCAAACCGGAATGCGGTAATCGGATTGCTCAGGATGTGTAATCCGGAGCAATCCAGTTACTGTATGCTTTTTTCATCCCTGCTGCCGCAGGGATGAACAAGGGGTTAAATGTTAATAATAGCTGTGGGCAACATGTCTCTAGGGGGGTGCCCACCCTCCCTAGAGACATGCTGTCCACTCAAGTGGGCATGAGAGGGGTTAATGTTGTCAGTATAGTATTGCCGGCTATTGTCGGCTTTGTCAATTTTATGAATGAATGCGGCGGCTCCTCACAGTAGAGGAGATACTGTACGTAATGTATGTACTGTATGAGCCCCTGTCTTTGGTCCTGTAAGTTGTAACATTAGTTCTATGGCAGTGCGCTGCCCATAACTAAGGGCTGTAGTAACTGGTTCCCTTTTCTTAGTTTCCTTCTTTCTCCACTTGCCTCCGACCCTTTCCCTGGTCAGTGGTTCCTGGCCCTGGGTCTGGATCTCTCCCAGCGACCACCTCCTCCGTCTCCTCTCTCTTCCCCCTCACTGCAGACTCTAGACTAACTTCAGGGACTGACTAACTCCTCCCCTCAGGCCTGGATGTTCTTAAAGGTGAACTGACTTAAGGCAGCCAGTAGAGCTCCCCCTTCAGGTCTGGAGTGGAAGGTGTTGTGTGCTGTGCTAACCAAGGTGTAATTCCCTCCTTGCACCGGTGGATCCTGTGGCAATCCCCCGCAGGGGTGCCACACAAAGAGTTGACTCCCTTCAGTGTATCTATGAGCCGACACCCAAGTAATAAACGCTGACAGTCTTTGATTGGCTCACAATAGAGGTAAAAACAATGTAAAATAATATAGCCAATATCTTCTAGAAATGCTCTGTTTTTGGCTGGACATATGTGGGCAGAGAGCGGGACTTTCCATTCCTAATTGACTTTTATTATATTCGTTACTCAAGTCGATCCCGTCAGAGCCTCCAACACAAGTAAAGGGTACTGGAGCGTTTAAGTGCTCACCCATCACTAGTCACCACCACAATGTCCTGGAACAGCAGGCTCTCCTATCATAACATGCGGCCTCAGCCACATTCCTCTGTAAGTCAATTTGATGGTATGTAATAGTAAGGTCACATTTATTGTCAATGACAAATGCACAATGATTCAGCATAAATGGAGCACACAAATAGAATATAAAAATTACAAGATATATACTAAATACACAAAAACATGTAAAAATAGTAATATTTATTCTCTTATATAGTGCCATAAATTCCACAGCATCAGCAAGATTGTCCCCATTGGACTGCACAATCTACAATGTATCTTTGGAGTGTGGAAGGAAACCCACAGAAACACAGGAAGAACACCCAAACTCCTTGCAGATGTTGTCCTTGGTAAGAGTTAAACTGTGGCGCCCCTGCGGACCGTCCGCCATGGGATGGCGCAGCAGCAGGGATTGGTAAATCGGTCTCCCGACACAAACACCCTAGTGATGGGCGAATCCTAAATTACTCGGAATCGCTTGACTCTAGCGAGTCCGAGCCCAGGACTCGCTACTCGTTGCGAGTCTAGCGAGTCCAATGTTAATGAATGGGGAAGCGAGTAATAGCGAGTAGTGTGAGATTTACAACTCGCAGATGTGTCTCGGAAGCTTCAGCCTGAAGCAATCCTAGTTTTGTCATTTATTTGCATTGCTCGTTTACTTTGTAAGTAATCGCTGACTCGCACAGATAAGAGTCCTGTCTCCTCTGTGCTGGCTGCCAGCTCCAGGGTCCTAGAGCCTGCCTGCTGCCTGATGTAGTAGTGCTGAGATTGTTCTCAGTCTGCTCATTCCCTGTGTACAGACATGAATGTCTGTGCACAGAGATGATGTAGCAGAGCTGAGATTGTTCTCAGTCTGCTCATTCCCTGTGCATAGAGATCTATATCTATACACAGGGGATGTAGCAGAGAGGACATCGCGTTTTGGACTGCGTCGGACGGAAGAGGATTTTTTTAATTAAAGATGGAGTCCCTAATGGCTTTTTTTTTTATTTCTAATAAAAAATTTTCTTTGTGTTGTGTTTTTTTTAAAACAATTTAATAGAAATTCATGGCGGTCATGTCTAATATTGGCGTGACCACCATAAATTTCGGGCTTAGGGCCAGCTGATAATACAAAGCTGGCCCTAACCCCTTCATTACCCAGCGTGCCACCGCTACCAGGGCCGCTGGAAGAGCGGGGTTCAGCGTCAGAGGATGGCGCTTCAATGAACGCGCCATCTTCTGGGGCGGCTGCGGGCTGCAATTTGCAGCGGGGGGTGCCCAGAAAGCTTGGGCATCCCTGCGCTGCGGATTCCAGCCCCCAGCTGCTTAGCTGTACCTGGCTAGACATAGAAATTGCGCGGAGCCCCACGCATTTTTTTTAAATTATTTCATGAAATTCTGAGATTCTGACTCTGAGACTCTGACTCTGAAATTCATTAAATAATTTTAAAAAAATGCGTGGGGCTCCGCGCAATTTCTATGTCTAGCCAGGTACAGCTAAGCAGCTGAGGGCTGGAATCCGCAGCACAGGGATGCCCAAGCTTTCTGGGCACCCCCCGCTGCAAATTGCAGCCCGCAGCCGCCCCAGAAGATGGCGCGTTCATTGAAGCGCCATCCTCTGGCGCTGAACCCCGCTCTTCCAGCGGCCCTGGTGGCGGTAGCACGCTGGGTAATAAAGGGGTTAATACCAGCTTTGTTATACAAGCTGGTATTAAGCCCGAGATTCTTAATGTCAGGCCACGTTTGACCCAGCCACTAAGAATCTCCAATAAAGGGTTAAAAAAACACAGAGAAAATCTTTTATTTGAAATAAAAAAAAAAGCCATTAGTGACTCCATCTTTAATTAAAAAAATCCTCTTCCGTCCGACGTAGTCCAAAACGCGATGTCCTCTCTGCTACATGCACAGGGAATGAGCAGACTGAGAACAATCTCAGCACTGCTACATCATGTCTGTGAGCAGGCAGGTTCTAGGACCCTGGAGCTGCACAGAGAAGACAGCTGGACTCGGCTCGCAAAGAAACAGCAGTTACTTTGCGAGTCTCCCTGCTATCACTGGCACAGTAGCCAGTGATGACTCGCACGAGTCTAATGCAAACAATGGCAATCCTATGTCAGCGTTTCTGACAAAACTAGGATTGATATTGATTTGCATTGGACTCGTGCGAGTCATCACTGGGAAACTCGCCGAGTACCGAGTCCTGCGAGTCCCTTACTACTCGCCGAGTAACGAGTCCTAGCGAGTAGATTCGCCCATCCCTAAAACACCCAACACACTCCCAAACCCAAGTCTAGTTACTCTATGACCAGCAAAGGGATAGCGGGAGGAGCCAGGTGTTGGGTGTAAAGTTAGGACAGAACCCGCTTAGAGGAGAGAACAAGACAACAAAAATGGCAGACAACATCAAGTTCTAGTTTAGTCAGAGAAAGCATAGTAGGAAACAAGACAAGACCAGGCCAACCCAGAAAAAGCCAGACCAGTCAGAAGGAGAGGCGAGAACATCAGATGGGACTGAGAGAACACGGACTCAGCGGCCTGTGCCACTATGAGACTAGTCCGGGTCCAAGGCTGTAGACCGTGGTGAAATACAGAAGTCTAGGTGTGCCTGGATTAGCAGGGACACCGAGGGACTGGGCTGGAACCAGAGTGTCGACTCTGCTGATGTGGCAGGGAAGCTTTATGCCCCAACCACGAACTCTGGCGGGGTGCAGGGTCTTTATGTCTCGAGACCCAACGTCCGGTGCAGTGAAAGGAATGCTGTCGTATTAGGGTTAGGGAACGCGAAAAGTCACCAATAAAAGCCTGTAACTGCTGGACTTTAGATAGCATGCAGAACAGACTGAAATGGCCGCTGCTGAACTGTTGCAAGCAGTACCATCTGTCAAGAAAGGAAAAAAAAACCCGGTTAAAGCTTGACACTGTTTATGACTGTGTTTCTTGCGCCTGAGAGGAGATAGACTGATGCTGTGATCTGGCAGCAAGAGGCTGCCTGTAAATGTCAATGCTGCACCCCGCCAAACCCACAGACTTCACGGTTGCCCTGGAGACCAGCTCTACTCGTGGAGGGCTCAACATCCTTGCTGCTACCCTTATCATCCTCAGAAGTCCCGACTGTAGCGGCGGCTACCCATAGCCGCTGCACTACAGGAAGCGTCACATAAAATCCCTAAGTATGTTCCTCCTTTTATTGACCGCCTGGGATCATGGAGCCGGGTCACGACACCGTGACATCCTGCAGCCCCAGATGACAACAGGGCCTGGTTCCAAGTGCCCCTGGCCCCGGTGGGTGTATCAGAACCAAGGACCCCAGCACTGCAAATCAACAGCGCTAACTACTGAGCCACCATGATGGCAAACTACTGAGCCATCATACATAACTAACCACTGAGCCACCGTACAGTCCTAAACCCTGAGCCACCGTACAGTATTAACCCCTGAGTCATTGTACAGTGGTAACCCCCAGAGCCATCATACAGTGCCAACCTCGGAGTCCGATGCTGCCAGCATTTACTGCCACAGCAAAAGCAAGGAAGACTCAGGAGCACTTCAGCCCTGATGAGAACAAAGTAAGAGATGCTAAACTGACCAAGTATAGGTCCAGGGGCCGTAGGAGAAACAGAGACCCCGCAAAAGGACCTCATTGCCAGTTTAGGACAAAGCCCAGAGAGGTAGAAGAAGCGGTGGGTTCAGGCTCAGGCAGAACTTACCCCACACCATAGAGCACAAACACAGAGGAGGCCTCATAACTTTCTAAGGTGGAAGTCCCCAAGTTGCACCGGGGACCTTGTTATTACTCTGGACTGTACCTGTTATCCTGTCACCAGTAAAAGGTACAGAAACAACAATCCCTGTGTGTCTGTGTTCCTGTCTAACTGTCGCAATTCACCGTCTTGTCTGCAAAGATGCAACTACTACTCCCCTCATCCATTCCCGCTTCCCTGAGGTAAACCTCCACCTGTAGGGAGTTGTACCACACTCTGCTGCACCCACCACAGCGTCCGGCTGCAGCGCTGGTATACCCGTTACCAGGTACCATAGGTGGCGTCACGTTAACAACCCCCTTATCCCCCACCGTTCCGCGCCTTTGAGGGTCCAGGGCACGGGTCCGGGGATCGATCAGCCGTGATCCCTCATCAAAGCCGCCATCAGCCCCGGTTCCTGAGTACCTCCTACCCTGTCAACCGCCTCATTTGTGTTGGATCTATACCAGTACTAAGCATACCCAAGCACCCCGATGCTCAACTGAGTATCAAGCTGTGGCGAGCAAACCTGCCCATCACTAGAGGCCAGCACGTAAATTCTGGGAGCCACTGAAGTTAGTGGTGACACAACAACAATAATGAAGGACTGAGGAAGAGGTTTCAGATGGCAAAAAAAGCTACAAATTCACAAAATATTGTATCAGAGTCATGGCAGGTACAGAATGGTCACTGCTAAAATGATCATGGTTGGTGAAGCATTCAGCCAGACTTCCCCACTGGCCATCATTGCACATGGAAAAGCTTTTTTCCATTAGAGGAGGCTGATGGACAGATCTGGTCACTTGCCCGTCCACCATTAGTCATTGTATGGACATAAGAACTGTGCTTTATATGAGGAAGGAGGAGAATCTATCCTACTAAAACAAGTGAATGGGAGCTGTGACGATCAAGTTGCAAAGCTCCAATGAGGTTGGACATTTTTTGACTTGCTTGTTGCAGTCGCATACCCTCAAGATCGCAATAATACTCTGTTCAGTTGCGTTGCACTGTTTGCTGGTGTCACCATCTAGATAGAGCCTAATAGTCAAGAGTAAGGTTGACTTGAGGCCAGGTATTGTAAAATATGACCAAGTGGGTAGATTGGCCATCCTATGGCTAAGGGCAGCAGTTTTCTAAGAAGGTAGAAGTTGACATCACTACATTGCCTTGAGAGTGTATCACCGACTCTACATCATGTGAATCACCCAGGCTGTCAGTTCTGCCTGTCGGCCGAGAGATCGATGTCTCTATTCAGGGACATTATGCTTCTCCTCACAGTTTTCTAAGGAGCAAAGCACAACTTATAAATGACTTAACAATGAAGACAAGGTGATGCCGGAGTCACTGCCACACACCCGAGACACATCCATAATATGAAGTCATGGAGCAGGGCTGCTCTAATTGCTGGAAGCTGAAGTCACACAATCTGCTAGAAGAAACACTGGATTTTATTTTTGTTTTAACAGGATCTTTTTTTATATAAATTGCAGAATGATTTGGGAAGTAAAGTGCTAATAGGAATCCTTCCAAATTGGTGAATACAAACTTAATGCCATTTAATTAAGAGGAAGGAAGGAAGGAAGGAAGGGAGGAAGGGAGGAAGGGAGGAAGGGAGGAAGAGAGGAAGAGAGGAAGAGAGGAAGAGAGGAAGAAAGGAAGGAAGGAGGGAAGGAAGGAAGGAAGGAAGATAGGAAGGAAGAAAGGAAGGAAGGAAGGAAGGGAGGAAGGCAGGGAGGAAGTGACTCACTGTAGCCGGGTGCTCAGGTCTCGGGCAATAGCTACTGTCACGGTTCGGTGCTGCAAAGGGTCCTAAACCCCAATGGTGGGTACCCTTCTGGTACGGCTGCGGAAGTGGTGGCTGTAGTGATGCGCTCCTATGAAGCTCCTCTATCACTCCGGTTTGTAGTACAGTGATGGACAGTTGTCTACCTTGGAACCGGTCTCCGGTGGGACTGGGCGCGGGTGTTTTAGACCCGTTGCTTTGCTACTTGGCCCCTTTCACGTCTGGGTCACCACTTCTCAGTGCCCTCCCTGTTAGCTCTGTAGTTTTCACTTCCTCCTTGTTCTTGTTTCTTCCACGATCTAACCTGCTTTCTTCTCTTTCCCCACATTCAACATCTTACACTCCTCCCACCAGGACCCAAATGGTCCTCTACCTCTGAATGTTGAATGTGGTGCATGGAGCATTGGATTTTACTTGTTTATCACTGAGACGAAGAATATTGCATCTTCAGTCAGGGATGCAATACCCTCCTGTGACGCACTCGTTGCGGGGCGCCACAGAAGGAAGGAAGGAAGGAAGGAAGAAAGGAAGGAAGGGAGGAAGGAAGGACGGAAGGAAGGATGGAAGGAAGGAAGGAAGGGCCAAAAGAAGGAAGGAAGGAAGGAAGAGGGGAAAGAAGGAAAGAGGGAAGGAAAAAAGGAAGGAAGGGAGAAAAGAAGGGAGGAAGAAAGGAAAAGAGGCAGGAAAGAAGGAAGGAAGAGATGGGAGGAAGGGTGAAAGGTATAAAGGAGTTTATAAAGCTAGGGAAGTTGGAGCTATGGAAGTCTAGAAGGAAGGGATAAAGCAAGTTAAGAACGAAAGAAAAGAAGAAGGAAGCAGGGAGGAAAAGAAAGTTGGGATGTTTTTATGTCCAGAAGGAGAGAAAGAAGGGGAAAAAGTACAGAAAAAAGGAAGAAAACAGGTTCAAGAAAATAAGGGAAGCAGTTTCTGTTTCATCATTGCCAGACACCTTCATTCCAGTGTGTGGTCTTGACGGTGAAGGGTGCAGTATGCTCGACGCCTAGCTAGAATTTCATAGTTTTTCACCATTCGGGTAACGCTCACCCTCTTTCAAGGAGAGTTCACTATCAAGTGAGGGCCAAAAATCCCAAATTTGAAATCCACTGTACACCTGCCAGATGTTTATTATTGCATTGTAGTTATAAAGCTCCTAGTTTGGTTAACATTGGATTGACACTCTGTGTTCCAACCTGGTTCCGACCTGGTTCCTGTTCCACTGTGCTTAATAATATTACATGTCTTTCTTTGACTTTTTTGGTTCACTGTTGTGTCTCATGTTTCTGAATCCCTGGAATTGACATCCTCTGTCTGTGTCTCTGCTGTATAATTATGATTTTGTCCTCACTGCTCTGCTACTGACCAGCCCTCTGATTATTTTTCCTTAAACTCGCTTTACCAGCCAGAAGCATCTTTGTGAACTCAACCTACAAAACTCTGCAGCAAAGGCCAGGTCCCTGAAGCGGGAAAAATGTGAACACCTGAGTATTCATTGGGAACTACTAAGATGAAGGTAGGAAGGATGGAAGGATGGAAGGAAGGAAGGAAGGAAGGAATGGAGGAAGGAAGGTAGGTAGGTAGGTAGGTAGGTAGGCAGGTAGGAAGGTAGGAGGAAAGGTAGGTAGGTAGGTAGGAAGGTAGGAAAAAATGGAGGAAGGTAGGTAGGCAGAAAGGAAGAAATGGAGGAAGGTAGGTAAGAAGAAAGAAATGGAGGAAGGTAGGTAGGTAGGAAGAAATGAAGGGAGGGAGGAAGGAAGCATATGTTGTAGCAATTAGGAAAGAAGACAATTGATGCAAAACAATTACTACCCTAGAGCTACTAACACATAGTTATTAGTGATGAGCGAGTACTAAAATGCTCGGGTGCTCGAAGCTCGGGCCGAGCATCCCGAGATACTCGTGTACTCGGCCCGAGTACCGAGCCCAATGTTATCCTATGGGAGACCCGAGTATTTTTATGAAATGACTGCCGGCAGCATGGAAAAACCCTAAAAATGTCACAAAAGTCTCAGAAGAGTGCTGAAATGACATGGCAACACCATAGCGAAGACTCCTGGCAGCATTTCTCACTCAAAAGTCACAGCTGTGAACAATCTTGTCCGAGTTTCACGCCAATTTTACGGAGTCACCAGAAAACCTTCCAAAATGACACCAAAATGAATATTCAGGGTGGAAATGTTAAGGGCACATACCCAATAGTGAGATACAGCTGGTGTATGTTACTTTTTGTGATTACATGAAAGATTTTACGTGAAAACATTGTGCGGCACTCCGATATCCCTGAGAAGAGATGTACATGAAGCCCTGTCTTGACATATTGTGCCCATTTTGAGGAACTGGGTCTATTGTAGTATTTTCCTTTGCCAGGGCAGTCTAAAATTGGGAGGTTCACCAATGCCCCTGGATAGAGACGTGCATGACGGCCTGTAAACCTGAAGTGCCCATTGTAAGGAAGTGGGTGTATTGTAGTATAGCCCTTTGGCAGGGCAGCCAAAAATTGGGAGGCTCCACATTGTCCCTGGATAGAGACGTGCAGGAGGGCCTGTAAACCTGAAGTGGGTGTATTGTAGTATAGCCCTTTGGCAGGGCACCCAAAAATTGGGAGGCTCCACATTGTCCCTGGATAGAGACGTGCAGGAGGGCCTGTAAACCTGAAGTGGGTGTATTGGAGTATAGCTAGTGATGGGCGAATCCTAAATTACTCAGAATCGCTTGACTCTAGCGAGTTCGAGCCCGGGACTCGCTACTCGTTGCGAGTCTAGCGAGTCCAATGTTAATGAATGGGGAAGCGAGTAATAGCGAGTAGTGTGCGATTTACAAATCACAGATGTGTCTCGGAAGCTTCAGCCTGAAGCAATCCTAGTTTTGCCATTGATTTGCATTGGACTCGTTTACTGTGCAAGTAATCGCTGGGAAACTCGCACAGATAAGAGTCCTGTCTGCTCTGTGTGCTGGCTGCCGCAGCTCCAGGGTCCTAGAGCCCGCCTGCTGCCTGATGTAGCAGAGCTGAGATTGTTCTCAGTCTGCTCATTCCCTGTGCAAAGACATCTATATCTATGCACAGGGGATGTAGCAGAGAGGACATCGCGTTTTGGACTGCGTTAGACGGAAGAGGATTTTTTTTAATTAAAGATGGAGTCCCTAATGGCTTTTTTTTTATTTCTAATAAAAAATTTTCTCTGTGTTGTGTTTTTTTTAAAACAATTTAATAGAAATTCATGGCAGTCATGTCTAATATTGGCGTGATCGCCATAAATTTCGGGCTTAGGGCCAGCTGATAATATAAAGCTGGCCCTAACCTCTTTATTACCCAGCGTGCCACCGCCACCAGGGCCGCTGGAAGAGCGGGGTTCAGCGCCAGAGGATGGCGCTTCAATGAACGCGCCATCTTCTGGGGCGGCTGCGGGCTGCAATTTGCAGCGGGGGGTGCCCAGAAAGCTTGGGCCTCCCTGCGCTGCGGATTCCAGCCCCCAGCTGCTTAGCTGTACCTGGCTAGACATAGAAATTGCGCTGAGCCCCACGCATTTTTTTTAAATTATTTCATGAAATTCATGAAATAATAAAAAAAAAGGGCTCCCCTATATTCTTGTGTGTGACCAGGTACAAATAGGCACCTGGGGGTTGGGGGCAGCCCGTCGCTGCCTGCTGGATCCGGCTGGTTCCAGAAATACGGCGAAGCCCATGTAATTTTTTTTCTGAAAAATCAATAAAACAATCCTAAAAAAGGGACTGCATCTTTATTAACCCCTCGCCCATGGTCCAGGGGTTAATAAAGATGCAGTCCCTTTTATTTGCATTGTTTTATGGATTTGTCAGAAAAAAATTTCACATGGGCTTCGCCGTATTTCTGGAACCAGCCGGATCCAGCAGGCAGCGACGGGCTGCCCCCAACCCCCAGGTGCCTATTTGTACCTGGCCGGACACAAGAATATAGGGGAGCCCTTTTTTTTAATTATTTCATGAATTTCATGAAATAATAAAAAAAAATGCGTGGGGCTCCGCGCAATTTCTATGTCTAGCCAGGTACAGCTAAGCAGCTGGGGGCTGGAATCCGCAGCGCAGGGATGCCCAAGCTTTCTGGGCACCCCCCACTGCAAATTGCAGCCCGCAGCCGCCCCAGAAGATGGCGCGTTCATTGAAGCGCCATCCTCTGGCGCTGAACCCCGCTCTTCCAGCGGCCCTGGTGGCGGTGGCACGCTGGGTAATAAAGGGGTAAATACCAGCTTTGTTATACAAGCTGGTATTAAGCCCGAGATTCTTAATGTCAGGCCACGTTTGACCCAGCCACTAACAATCTCCAATAAAGGGTTAAAAAAACACAACACAGAGAAAAAATTTTATTTGAAATAAAAAAAAAAGCCATTAGGGACTCTATCTTTAATTAAAAAAATCCTCTTCTGTCCGACGCAGTCCAAAACGCGATGTCCTCTCTGCTACATCCCCTGTGCATAGATATAGATGTCTATGCACAGGGAATGAGCAGACTGAGAACAATCTCAGCACTGCTACATCATCTCTGTGAGCAGGCAGGCTCTAGGACCCTGGAGCTGCGGCAGCCTGTACACAGAGAAGACAGCTGGACTCGGCTCGCAATGTAACAGCAGTTACTTTGCGAGTTTCCCTGCTATCACTGGCACAGTAGCCGAGTCTAATGCAAGACAATGGCAATCCTAGTTTTGTCAGCGTTTGCCATTGATTTGCATTGGACTCGTGCGAGTAAACGCTGGGAAACTCGCAGAGTACCGAGTCCTGCGAGTCCCTTACTACTCGCCGAGTAACGAGTCCTAGCGAGTAGATTCGCCCATCCCTAAGTATAGCCCTTTGGCAGGGCAGCCAAAAATTGGGAGGCTCCACATTGTCCCTGGATAGAGACGTGCAGGAGGGCCTGTAAACCTGAAGTGGGTGTATTGTAGTATAGCCCTTTGGCAGGGCAGCCAAAAATTGGGAGGCTCCACATTGTCCCTGGATAGAGACGTGCAGGAGGGCCTCAAAACATTTTTCCCATTGAAAAGGAGCGGGTCTCCTGTCGTTGTGATGCCCATTCTAAAAGAATTGGTGTAAAAATTTACCACTGGGGGTATACCTGAAACAACAGCCTAACTATTGTAACGGTCATCATGGTGGCACATGAGGAGAAGGAGGAGCAGTCCAGCGATTATCCAAGGAAGAGGAAGACGACGTGGTGGATGATCCAGTAGCTGACCCAACCTGGCAGGAGGATATGCAGAGTGAGGACAGCAGTGCACAGGGGAGGGAGGTGTAGCATCCCAACAGGCAGTACGAAGCAGGGTCGTGTCCGCAGGCAGAAGGCAGGCAACCGTTCCCCGGAACAACAACACGGCACAAGGTGCCTGTGCAAATGTTATGTCTTCCCGAGTCTGGCAGTTTTTTAAGTTGGCTCCAGATGACTCTAAAAAGGCCATTTGCAACACCTCCCATGCCAGCATCAGCAGGTGTACGAAAACTAGCAGCCTGACCACCACCAGCATGATCAGGCACATGTCAGCCAAGCACCTGACTTTGTGGGAAGTACAACAGAGTTGAGGAGCGGTGCTTGCTGATGTCACTGCTACGTCTTCGCGTGTTGTGCGTGCGAGCCAATCCCCTGTCCATGCTGGCCGCGAACAAGCCTCCGGCCCTGCACCTGAAGTTGCCCACGCACAAATAACACCACCATCAAGCACGTCCTTGTCCCAGCGCAGCGTTCAATTATCCATTCAGCAAACCTTTGAACGCAGGCGCAAATACGCAGCCAACGCCCCACATGCCACAGTCCTAAATTGTCACATTTCGCGACTCATAGCGCTAGAAATGTTGCCTTTCCGGCTGGTGGAGACGGAAGCATTCCGCGACCTGATGGCGGTTGCTGTCCCACGTTACTCGGTCCCCAGCCGCCACTATTTCTCCAGATGTGCCGTCCCTGCATTGCATAACCACGTGTCCCAAAGCATCACACGTGCCCTGAACAACGCTGTTTCAGCCAAAGTCCACCTAACCACAGACACGTGGACAAGTGCTTGTGGGCAAGGCCGCTACATCTCCTTGACGGAACACCGGATTAATATTGTGGAAGCTGGGACCCAGTCTGAGCGAGGGACGGAACACGTCCTTCCCACACCAAGGATAGCAGGCCCTACCTCTGTCAGTGTTTCACCGACAGTCTACAACTCCGGAATGTCATGCTCCTCAGCCTCCTCCTCCTGCGCATCCTCATCCACTGTACCCTCCACACCAGTCACAAGCTGGAAGCACTGCAGCACTGCCTCTGCGAAGCAGCAACAGGCTGTGCTGAAGCTAGTCTGCATAGGTGACAAACCCCACAATGCAGAAGAGGTGTGGACAGCTCTGAAACAGCAGGCAGATCACTGGCTGACACCTCTGAACCTAAAGCCAGGAAAGGTCGTGTGTGACAATGGCCGGAACCTGGTGGCAGCTTTGATGCGAGGCCAGCTGACGCATGTTCCATGCGTGTCCCATGTGCTCAACCTGGTGGTTCAGCGGTTTCTTACTTCATACCCAGAGCTGTCTGATCTGCTGGTAAAAGTTCACCGCCTGTCTGTGCATTTTCGCAAGTCACCTGCTGCTTCAGCCGGCCTTGCCGGCTTTCAGCGCCGTTTGCGTCTTCCGGCCCACAGACTGGTGTGTGATGTCCCCACGTGTTGGAATTCAACTCTGCACATGTTGGTTAGGATATGTGAGCAGAAGAGGGCAGTTGTTGACTACCTGCATCGCCTAAGCCGTCGGGAAATGGGTCAAACTCCACACATAACACCTGAGGAGTGGAGATGGATGTCCGACCTATGTACCGTCCTCCAAAACTTTGAGGACTCCACCAAAATGGTGAGCGGCGATGGCGCCATTATTAGCGTCACCGTACCGCTACTCTGCCTTCTAAAACGGTCTCTGCTAAAAAACAAAGATGATGCATTGCAGGCGGAGCGTGATGACTTGGAGCAAGAAACTGTAGTGGGTGTGGGTGATAACACACAGCCTAGCCTCATGTCATCACAACGTGCAGTGGAGGACTATGACGAGGAGGAGGATTATGAAGACATGGAGCAACTCTCTGGCCAAATTGAGGATATGACATGCACACCAGTCATACCCTCGATTCAGCGTGGCTGGCCAGAGGACAGGGGAGATGAGGAGGAGGAGGACAGCATGTTCAGTCATCGTGTTGGTCAGCATACTGAAGTGATGGCTGTTAAGAGTCTGGCGCACATGGCTGACTTTATGGTAAGCTGCCTGGCTCGTGACCCTCGCGTTCAGAACATCTTGGCCGACAATCAGTACTGGTTGGCAACACTCTTAGACCCACGCTACAAGGAGAACTTTATGTCTCTCATTCCTGAGGCGGAGAGGTCAGCCAAAATGCAGCAGTTCCAGAAGGCCATAGCAACGGAAGTAGGCAAAGCATTCCCCTCACAAAACGCTAGCGGCATAGGTCAGGAATCGGTGGACAACCAAGGCCTACGGCCGAGAGGGGCACAAGTCCAATCCGCCAGAGGTAGTGAAACAGTCTTTACGATGTGGGACAGTTTTCACAGCCCCTCACGTACCAGAGCCCGTGAGGTGCGGGGTAGTGCCACAAGAAATGCTAAGTTTGGCCACATGCTGAAGGAGTACCTTGCAGATCGAACAACTGTACTGCGAGATTCCTCTGTGCCTTACAATTATTGGGTCTCCAAGCTGGACACGTGACATGAATTGGCTCTCTATGCCTTGGAAGTCCTGCCTGCCCTACCGCTAGCGTTTTGTCAGAGCGTGTTTTCAGTGCCGCAGGTGGAATCATTACTGATAAACGCACCCGCCTGTCAACTGAAAATGATGACAGGCTGACTCTGATCAAGATAAAGAAGGGTTGGATTGGGCCAGACTTCACCACACCACACAAATGACAGCGGAATTTAAATTTTGTTATTGGAATTTGCCATGTACCTCCACTCACCCATGGGTACACACTTCTGGACTTCCGAGTGTCCAAGTGTGGGATCAATAATGTCCGTGGACGTGTACTCGGCCTGGTGGTAGGAAGGAGGATCAGGTTGGGAAATGTGCGGTGCAGTATCACGGCTACTGACACTTGACCGTGTGGAAGACAGGGTGTTTGTGGAGGTGCCAATGTGACTTGAAGCATTATCCGCTATCCAAGTAACAACCTGTTGACACTGGTCTTGGTTCAAGAGCGGTGTACTGCTGCGGGCCCCAAGAATTTGGGACAGGACGTGTGAGCGAGTAGATGTGCCCCTTTGTTGTTGCGAAATTAGTGCTTGCACACAACCTCGGCCTCTGCCTGCACCACCATCACGTTCACTTCCTTGTTCCTTGCCAACGCCCTTGCTCATTTTGCCTGTATACAGCAACAACAGTCTGGTGACTGTTCGGGTCACATGACATTTGGATTTTAGACCCTAATCTGTATAAAGATAGTAAGTACAACAGTCTGGTCACTGTTCAGCTCACAGGTGATTTGGATTTTAGACCCTAACCTGTATAAAGATAGTAAGTAAAACAGTCTGGTGACTATTATGGTAACAGGAGAGTAGGATTTTAGTCCCTAACCTGTATCAAGGTAGTAAGTACACCAGTCTGGTAACTGTTCAGATCACAGGAGAGTAGGATTTTAGTCCCTAACCTGTATCAAGGTAGTAAGTACACCAGTCTGGTGACTGTTCAGATCACAGGAGAGTAGGATTTTAGTCCCTAACCTGTATCAAGGTAGTAAGTATACCAGTCTGGTAACTGTTAAGATCACAGGAGAGTAGGATTTTAGTTCCTAACCTGTATCAAGGTAGTAAGTACACCAGTCTGGTGACTGTAATGGTCACAGGAGAGTAGGATTTTAGTCCCTAACCTGTATCAAGGTAGTAAGTACACCAGTCTGGTGACTGTTCAGCTCACAAGAGAGTAGGATTTTAGTCCCTAACCTGTATCAAGGTAGTAAGTACACCAGTCTGGTGACTGTTATGGTCACAGGAGAGAAGGATTTTAGTCCCTAACCTGTATCAAGGTAGTAAGTACAACAGTCTGGTGACTATTATGGTCACAGAAAAGCTTGGATACAGATCTGGATCACCCTGCCTATATCCTCCTAGATTAGTCCTGAGAAGGACTGTTGTGGTCAGCAGCAGTTTGCAGCCCTGCTCCGGATCTACCTATGAGGGCCGCAAATCTGTCCCTAAGCAGCAGCAGACACTCTCCCTACACTCACTGTCTGGATGCCTGTGTGCAGAGCACAGCGCGGCCGGGTCTTATAAAGGCTCAGTCACGCTGTGCAGGCCGGCCAATCACTGCAATACCACAACTAACAGGGCTGTGGCATTGCAGTGGTCTGCCAGCCAATCCCTGCATGTGGGCTGGCTCTCTAAAGAGCGCCAACATGCAGGGATGAGGACCACGAGCACAGCACGAGTATCGCGAGATTACTCGGTGCTCGCCGAGTAGCCCGAGTACAGTGATACTCGTGCGAGTACCGAGCAGCGCAGAGCATACTCGCTCATCACTAATAGTTATCTTCTCCTTTGTGGTGGTGGTATGAATGTCCACCATTGAAATCATTGGTGGTTGATTGAGCCTAATAAAGTACTATATAAACAACTCTTTATCTGTTGCTGGCAAATTGCATTGTATGATAGATTTTTCAAAATCACATCAAATTATTGTGTTCTTTTGCAGATTTCTAAAAATTTCAGTAGATGTTACAGGTTCAACACATGAACAGACCCTTTCACTAATGGTAATGTGACATTTTAGCTTTCACAATAGTTCCCTTGAATAATGTAGTGATCAGCAGCATGGTAAATTTATACATTATGTATCATCATTCATTTCTTGGTTTCCTTTTTGGCCAGTTGTCATTTTTTCTGTCCTTTATTTTAATTTACACTAATTTTACCAAAGTTTCTAATGGTGGGTTTACACACACCAATTTATCTGTTCAATCTCTGAACCAATCTCTGGTTGCAGTGAAATCATGGATACATTGCTCCATTTTGTGGCTGTGTACAACATGGAGCAATGTATCCATGATTTCACTGCAACCAGAGATTGGTTCAGAGATTGAACAGATAAATTGGTGTGTGTAAACCCACCATAAGGCATTTGATGTGACAGATTGTATGGTGGCAGTGAAAGTAGATAACCAAAGTTTCAAACTTTTTAAGTTTCTCCTCATGGTGGGTTTACACGCCGCGATATCGGCGTCCAACTCCGACCCAACTCCGACAAAAAGCCACGTGGGTCGCGAGTTGGACCCGATATCGTTCGCGCATTGTACTGTTTTAGCATACAACGCGATGCTGGAACGATGCCAAAACGATATCGGAGTTGAATAGCAGAGCTATTCAACTCCCCGATATCGCATGGCCGTTGTACCAGCATCGCTGCGTGTGACAGCCCAACTCCGATGTGTACTCGCACCTCACCCATTAACTCCCATGTTAAATGGTCGTTACTGGGTTGGTGGGCGTACACATCGGAGGGACGTTGTTTCCCGATATCGCAGCGTGTAAACCGGCGATGCGATATCGGGAAAAGTGCTCCCAAAATGCGCGCTCCCGCGGCGTTGTATGCGATATCGGGACGATATCGCTACGTGTAACCCCACCATTAGAAATAATGTGAAACCTTCAACTGCCAGAAAAGTCCTCAGTGAGAAGGAGCTTGAGATGGTCTGAGGATGCTGGAGGCTGCAGACATCTAGCCCTTGACTGCAGAGGAGTGGTGCAATCATTAAATGTGAATACACTGTTTGCTGTGGGTGGAGGAGCCAACATTAATCAGCCCTGTCTATATAATGCTTCTTACACTTTCCCAGGCTCTTAGATGATGCCTAAGTAGCCATGTAGAATTGTGTTTTGAAGGGAGTGATTGAAACAGATGATTGACCGGCACTTACCGTAATCTTCTAGCACGGTGAGATTCAGTTCTCCGATGTGGGATGTAGGGTCTATTTTGTCCACACAAAGAATTTCCATAGAACTTTAACTCTAAGAATATTGATAATACTAGGACTGAAAAATATATCCAACATATGTGATATTGTCTGGGAACATGAAGGACACCTGATAGAGCCAACTACAGGTACAACAGTCTACTAAGTGCCATTGAGCATCATATTGAAATGGACGGAGTATCAGACCACATTCATTCATTAATTTATTATGTGTGGAACAAGCTGGTTCCACTGCTGGACTTGCACTCCTGCCTCCCTACCATAGGGTCCAACTGAAGAGGTATGTCTCCCGCTACTGCCCATTTGCAACAGAGACCCCTAGGGTATGAGAGAGGTGTTTAGTGTAGACAGAGACCCTTCAGAATTATGGTGACCGTGAAGTGGTTGAAGGGCAGGCATATATTGGCCAATGCATCAAAAACTATAAAACTAAAAAAATAAATTTTACCTGAGTTTTTTTGAAAAAACCTTTTTGTTTTTAGTTTTCTCAAAGTAAAACCTAGAAACATCATTGTGTGCATGTATTATATATATATAACATATATTATATATATATATATATATATATATATATGTATATACACATGGTGGGTGAAATACGTTTTGAACATGAAACCAATTTTCAAAGTAAATATATTTCTGACTTGAATTTCTCAACAGATGTCGATAACAACCCATCTAATCCACACAATCAAGGTGATCAAACTATAGATGTTGGTCCTTTTCACATCTAAGACTGGTCTGCATTTGCGTTTGTATGCGTTTTTACCGTGTGCTGTCAGACTTTTTTTGGAGGACCGGGGGATGGGGGGGGGGGTAAGTGCTGTCAGACATTTTTGGTTGATCCGGGGGGGCCGGGTTGGGTGGGAGGAGGGGTGCTATCAGACTTACTTTTTTTGGTTTGGATGCTGCTATCATGGTGCTGCTGTACTTTCACAGCGCCAGCCAAAAAGCGCCGCCGGCCGGCCCATTTCTGTGGGAGGGGGTGGCTCTAGATGAGGGCTATACCACCAGCCCAGGGGGCACTTGCCCCCCTGCCACCTGGGCCAGTCCGCCCCTGGGTCAGAGCAGACCAAAATTGAACTCTTAGGATGCCATAATACACACTATGTTTGGAGGCCAAAAAGGAAATCATCTCAAAAACACCTACAGCAGTAACATTTGGAGTTGGGAAGCTGTATAACTAAAATGAAGGCTATAAAACAGGTTTAAGAGTTGGTAAACTCCTCAAGGAGTTGTACCAACTCCAAAACGCGTTGTTTTAGCCTTTATTTTGGTTATACCAATTCCAAGACGCGTTGTTTTAGCCTTCATTTAATAAATTATTCTACTACCTCATAAACTCATCAGTCTCCCCTGGCAGTACCCACAAGTTCCACTTGTACAGCTTGAATCCTGGGCAAGCGACTCAGAAGCGCGTGGTGGGATTTAGGAAAAAAACATGCCCAAATGTATGCATTGTGATTGTGTTTCTTGGTGCCATTCCTAATTGTCCTGCAAGGGTGTAACAACAACAGGTGCAGGGGTTGCAATCGCACCCGGGCCCCGGAGCCTAGGGGGCCCCAAAAGTCCCTTTGGCCTACAGAAAAAGAGTATTACTATTAAAGATTTGCAAGAAATGGGGCCCCTTTGATGCTTTTGCATCGGGGCCCCATGAGCTTCAAGTTACGCCACTATTGTCCTGTGTTTACAATCTACTATATGAAACCCTATCCGGTCTATCAGTCTGTCTACCTGTGTGTTTGTAAGTTTGTCCTGAAAACAGCGCCACCTATAGGGCATTGTGTAAATTGCAGTTACACTGGAATGTGAAGAAGCCCATACGTTTGGTTGATCGGTAAAAATCACCTTTGACCAAACACAACCGCTATTGTAGAGTGTTACATGCATTTATTTTTTATTTAATTTTGTAACCTAAATAATCGCAAAATGTTCTAGAATTGTACTATGCAATGGAATCGGGCCCCTGTCTAGTATTAAATGTTATTAATCTGTGAATGAAGCAGATTCTTCTCAAAATCCCCCTTTTTCAGAAGATGCAGCCATTAAAGTAAATTTACACATTTTTTGCCTATCAGATGTGTGATTGTGACACCACCCCCGTAGATACAATGCACATACATGTCTTATCTAGTTTTCTTCCCACATCTATTGTGCATCTTGCGTTTTATCATCCTGCCTTAGTGTATTAATGTGTCCTGGTCTGTAGACAATTGCAAATAATGTGCCAGGATGATTGGATCGTAGTTTAAATTCCCATCACTGCCCGAAGATAACAAGGTAACAACTGAGGAATCAGCCTCAGCCCCGACCCGGGAGCTCGGAGAAAGATACGGAATCCAGGTCAATGTCACTGTGCTCCAACCAACAACTTCATATAAGAAGAGTAATGTGTGCTACAATGAGATATGGTTTCATAATTAGAGTAAAAAAAAACCATGAATTCAGTGTAAAAACAATTAACTGATTTTTACAATTATTTAATTTTGGTTAAATATTGTTAATCAATTAAAAAGATGAATAGCAGTTTAGTGAACTTGTGGATTATTATCTCTTAGCCTAGAGTCACATTAGCGTTGTGGCCTCCGTTCTGGGGAGTCCGTCAAAAAGCAGGATTCCGGCAGCATTAGCACAGCGTATCCGTAGTGGAATGCTGCACTAATGTTACCAATAGAATCCTGTGGATGACGGGACCCGAAACGCGTTCAAACGCCTCAAAATCTCACGCTATTTCGTAGCGCACAGGAAAACGTGACTTTCCCCGTTTTCCTGTGCGCTACAAAATAGCACGATATTTCAAACTCCGGCACTTATATGCCAGCATTTGAATGCGCTTCGGGTCCCGTCATCGACAGGATTCTATTGGTAGCGTTAGTGCAGCATTCCACTACGGAAACGCTGCGCTAATGCTGCCGGAATCCTGCTAATGGATGAGGACCCTTATATATATATATATATATATATATATATATATATATATAGAAAAAAATTAAGAGCAGCACTTAATCCCCTATAGGGTTGGTGCAAATCAGTCCAGGGATTAGTTCCTTCACCCCCCTATACAGACCAATAACGACTGCAGCACTCGAGTGTCGATGTATATTGCCTTTAATGGCCTTCAGGCATCTATGTGGGACGTTTCGGTCCTCAGACCTTGCTGGAAGAAGGTCAGAGGACCGAAACGTCCCACATAGATGCCTGAAGGCCATTAAAGGCAATATACATCGACACTGGAGTGCTGCAGTCGTTATTGGTCTATATATATATATATATATATATATATATATATCAGGCGGGGGCCATATATACCAGATCGGAAGCACATATACCAAGATGGGGGCACATATACCAGGATCAGGACCATATATCATGAAGGGGGCACATATACCAAGATGGGGGACATATATATACTGATTGTAAGACAGACACTGGCATTATAAGACAGACCCCATTTAACAATACCATTTTTTTTTTTCTCTTTTCCTTCACCAAATTTGGGGGTGCGTCTTATAATCCAGTGCCAGGGGCGGAACTACCGTGGTGCAGCTGGTTCAGCTGCACCAGGGCCCCAACCGGCTAGGGGGCCCGTTCAAGCCTGAAGGGGGGGCCCCCAGCCGACCCCCGTAACCCGACGTCAGAGGAGAGGAGGGTCAGGCAAGGGAAGCAGAAAGCGTCCTGCTTCCCTTGCCTGATCCCACCCCTCCTCCCCTCTGCTCCTCCGGCTACCGGGAACGGCGCAGCTCAGCAGGTAGGAGAGCTGCCGCAAGCACAAGCACTGCGCCACCGGCCGCCAGCACCCACCCCCCACCCCCCCGCTCCTCAACATGGCTGCACCACACCAGGGAATTCCCCCTAGACGTAACGGCGCCGCCAGCATCCACAGCCCCACTCCCCACGGACCGCGCGCTGCCCCAGCACCCCCCCCCCCCTGATCCTCAACATGGATGCACCAAGGCCTCCTGGGGTCAAGGTCCGCCGCTGTCCAGTGCATCTTGTAAAGTGAAAAACACAGTAACATTTGCACCAGGGAGTCGGCTGGGGCATGCTCATGGGTACCAGGGTTTCTCCTCAGTCGAGGTCTTGCCTTGCCCTTGACTGCCAAGGCCCCTTATGGCTGACCCGCCAACCCTTATGGCTGACCCCCCAACACACGTGTGTCATTTAGGAAAAATTTGGCACACAAAAAACATAAATGAATAGCATAAGACAAAAGAAGAAAAGTAACTTCAGTTCTCAAACAATTTGAATAAATTAGAAAAAAATATATATGTTGCAGTACTTGTCACCGCACTTAATGCTGTGATTACTCTGCCCCCTATATTGTTCACATATCATCAATCTCCATTATATAGGAAAACCATCATATACTGAAATACACTGTTCTGACCAAAAAGTCAAAAAGAAAAAATAGTGATTGTCTAGCTCCGGTTTATTCGTCAGCTCACGGGTTGCTCTACTACATTGGTCTCATTACGGTAATTCAGATTGTACATTGGATACTAGGCTTCTGGGAACTCACACCCCATCACTTTATTGTCGTATTCGGTAAAATCTGTTCTATGTACAAAAAGTTGCATAAGAAAGGACATATCTGTTCTTTTTCATTTTTTCTACAACCTCCTGGTGCTCTTACAATGTAAACAGTCCTCATTGCCGTCCCAATGAGAAACAATTGAGACAAAGCATGCATTGAACATATATATTCCAGAGCTAAAATGTTTCCAACAATTATAGACTGTCATGTAGACTCATATATAGGACTTTACAGCTCTTGTGTGTAACAGTTAAGCCCCTCATATAATTAAAATCTCCATAATGTGGAATTAGTACCCTGAGTACCCAAGGGTGTATAGAGTATGACAGCCCTATTAGTATCATAAAGTCAATCACAACACAAAACTGTATTACAGCATGAAATAAATCCTTAATCCTGATAAAACTACTGTGAAAATCCATGTTAGAATGGCTATATAGTCCTAATACTAAAAGGAGGGTTTCATGAGTTCAATTAATAAAAAAAGGGATAGGGCAAAGAAATCCAGGTAAAAGCAGAAACAAGATGGCACTCACCACTTTAAAAGCCTTTAATGTTTATTTCATCCAACCGGAGACATACAAGAAGGGGGGGTGGTGAAGTGGTCACACAAGGACAACGACAGCTGTTTCGCGCCCAACTGGTGCTTGGTCCTGAGTTCAAGACCCATGGAAGCAGCAGTCAGGTGCGAAACAGCTGCCATCATCCTTCTGTGAGCGTTCCAACCCTCCTTCCTCCTTTTTGTGTGACTTTGATTGGATGAAATAAAGCTTGAAGGTTTTTAACATGGTGAGTGCCATTATGTTTCTACATTATCCTTGCTTAATGTACTGCACGGACTTTATGAGTTTGAGCACCAACCAATTGTTGCCTTGCCCCGCAGCATTATATGCAAACATTGTAAGCGCATATAACAGGATAGTCGTGTAATATATTTTTTAATGAAGGGCAACAAAGTTCCAATATAATTAAACACCAAACATACTTTATTACAAAATAATTCACAATTAAACATACAAATGGCACTGGACATGATAAAAAGAAACTCCCTGAAAAAGCTGATGCGAAACGCGCGTTGGAGTGGTGCGACAGAGGTACAGGCATGCATCATCATGCAATCAGATGAGTAATTATCCCTGTTGTTTTCTCATCTAATAATTGGTTTACGGACCCTTCATACTTCCAGTACATGTTTTTAATTATGGGGCTTGTGTATTAGATGTTATTACTAAAGCTGATGGTACATTTTCAGAAGCTGCATGTATGCACACCCTGTATTGCTGAGTGTCATGCATTTTCAAGGAGAGAGGGAAGCAAGGTGCTGCCAAACTCCTCTGCTGGTGATTTTACTTCCCCAAGGGTGTTTAAAAAAATTCATCATGCCCAATCCTTCTTTCTCTGACCTCATATTTTGGGGAAGGTAAAGAAAAGAGGCCACAATACAAATTAGGTGGCCCACTGGTTAGTGATATTGGCCAACCATGAAGATCCATTCACACCAGCCAGCAATCGGTACTTAACGACTGATGGTCACAGGCAGACCTCTCTTCACATGTAATTTAACAGATTGTTGACTTCCCATTGACTGACATTGTTTTCGGCAGCACAGGTCATTTTCTGTAAGTGATGATCTTTTGTTCTGCCCAAAAGATTATTTCAGCTGATGATAGAGTCAGTTAAGTAATTGGCAGCCTGTTTGGACTTCACGTCCAGGGAGATTAGCTACAGTGTCATAGGTTGTAAATTTCTTAATAATGTTGAGTACTGTGGACCAGGGAACATCTAGATCTCTGGAGATGGAGTTGAGACCTTGAGATTTGTTGATATTTTTCAAGAATTTTGGTTTTCAAGTCCTCAGACAGTCCTCTTCCCCTCTTTCTGCTCTCCATGCTTAGTGAGGCACGCACAGACACACAGTGCAAAGACTGAGTCAACCTCTCCCCTTTTTCTCTGGTTTCAAGTGGGATTTTTATATTGCCCACACTTGTTGCTTGCCACAGGTGAGTGTGAAAAATCATCACAAGCTTGAAACAAAGCTGTTTACCCTGATTTTTGAAGGGTACCAACTGTTATATCCAACCCATTTTGGGGGTTTTGTGTGAAATTTTGTCCAAAATTTTCTTAGTGTTTTTTTTTTTTTGCGCTGTTCCAATTGTGAGGTAGCAACCGGGGAACCCGCTTGCATAACGACAAAACACGTGTTTATAAGTTTAACCAATGTGTACCCGTTTATTTTTCACATATAATAACATAACCCGGGTAGCATGTTGGACACATATCACATTGATTATAAACACTTTACATAAATACATCATACAATACATAGAACATTGCACATATACATTCACAATAACCCGGGACCTGTAACCACGACTCTCTCCCCATTGGAGCTCTAACACCTGCTCCCGTGGTAGCTACGGCCTCCGGCCTACTTACACATCTTACAGTACATTTATAATAAATACATGTGTTATATTTCGACGATGACCCCTCCGAGTTCATAACAGGGATTGAGCAACCTGAGTACCGGGTATGTCATGTATCCCCAAGGGGCTCCTTCCTGGACGTATCTCCGCCTACGTCCCGGTCAGAGTCCACCTGGTTCAACCATGGTGTCCCCACTCTTGGAGCCCTTTTAACCCCTGCTTCTGACCTTCGTTACATACGCCTCAACGGGCCCTGTGGGTCCCAATGACGGTACCTGCCGCCTGGCTTTAGTCACCCAGCTTGATGACCTAACATTACCCCGTAGTCAGGATTCCTGCCTGACCGAGCCTTACATACCATGTGTGATCCATCATTCAAACGTCCATGGATCACATACATTTCTTCCACACGCTCACAGCCCATCATCCATGGACTGTGGCTCCTCCATGACCCATTACAGGGACTGGCAAACCATAGTACACGGGAACCTCATCCGTTACCTACTAGGAGCCCTATTACCCCTGTGTCTGGCACCACAGGCACACCCACACCATTAGAGGCCGTGGTTGAGGGACGGGTACCCTCTGCAAGCAGCAGGGCAAGCCTCCCTCTCATCCCACAGGGACGGAACGCCTCCAACATCATCCATACTGGCTGGGTCACTTTCTCCCCACATTATTATACAATGTTCTTACATAGGTCATCATCTTACATTCAGGGCAATTGCCTAAGCCCCTACATACATCAACGGGTCCTTTACCGACTGCCTAGTCGGACCCAATAGCGGTTATGCCCACCTGGCATTACTCACACACAGCTCACTCCGTTACACGGGAACCGCTGTCTTACCGGGCACGGATCCGGGTCTCGCTACCTGTGTAACGGGTCCACCAAGCGTCCCCCAAGGGCTCCTTTCCCGGACGTGGTTCACCCCACGCCCGGACCAGTCTCCACCGGGTTCAGCCACGGCTTCCCCACCAGGTGCTATCACAACCGCGGACCTTGGCACCGGCCTGGAGCTAGCATGCTCCCTTCATTCACACAGCCACTGGACTGCTCTGCACTTGGCTGGTCTCAGCTTCCATCTGAATCTCTCAGCACGAGTCTCAGCTTCCATCTGAATCTGAATGGATCTCTCAATCACTCAGCTGGCTGCCTCTTATCATGCCAGCCACTCCCATATGGACACACCCCCTTAGCTGCTGATAATCAGCCTTTCACACAGCTCAGGTTAACTCCCTGTGTTCCAGGTTGTCAGCACTCAGCCCTCATTCCTTAGGGCTTCCTCGATCTCATCCCACTCTCACTGCCGCTCATTAGGCTCATGAAACCCTGTGTCTCAAGTTGGTTCACACAGTATTATCACAGTCAAACCGGCCAGTGTGCACAGGATCATACCTTGATCCTGCATGTGATGCGCCCCGGCCATGAGGATCATGCCGGCGGTGCCTCACACAATACATACAAAGGAAATTAATGATGACAACAAAACGTGTAATTGCAATAATTTTGTGGGAGAAACACTTCTTTTTCTTGAACAATTTCAACGGTGCCAACACTTTTGGACATGACTATACTTATGAATCCCTATCAGACATCCCTCCAGGAACCTGATTTTCTTGTTACCAGAACAGAACAAATACATAACTGATGGTGACCTCAAAATTCTTAAAATAATCCAGGTCTGGGGGAGAATCTATTCTCCTTGCGGAGAGTATTTTGCCGGCAGATGAGGAGACTTTAAGCCATAATGCTCCTCTGGGAAATTGCATATGCAAATTGTCACTTATGTAGACAAACTCTAATGCCACCAGTAAAGGTAGCCATCCTAAAAGTCATAATTGACTCCTCATCTGCCGGCTGGCAAAATACTCTCCGCAAGGAGAATAGATACTCCCCCAGACCTCGTCTTAGCCTCTCACACAGCCAGATCAGATCCCACACACTGCACTGATGAGGGGCAGTGACCCCGAAACGCAACATCTGCAGTTTGGGGTTCTGATCTGGCGCAAATCCTAAGTTATAGTAAAAGACTTGTTAAAGAGTCGATTATGGCTTTTAGGATGGCTACCTTTATTGGTGGCATTAAGGTACCTTTACACACGGCTACATTTCTAGGGTGGCTACAGGTAACTTACTGGTTGCAGTGAAATCATGGAGAGATTACTCCATTTGTACACAGCAACAAGATAGAACCTTGTCTCCATGATTTCACTGCAACCAGTAAGTTACCTGTAGCCACCCTAGAAATGTAGCCGCGTGTAAAGGTACCCTTAGAGTTTGTCTACTTAAAGGGGCCGTCACATGCAACGATTTTTTAAATGACTTCTCCAACGATCTTTTTTCCACTCATCGCTCGAGCGACATCGATACATCGTTGGCGAGATGTCATACGCACAGATGTTTGAAATGACGTGTCAACGATGCCTCTGCCTTTGCAGTCGTGTATCCGCTGTCACACGAGCATGGATTGTAACAACGCACTACACAATGTGGGCGGAGTACTTGACACATTCTGCAAGGTAGGCTTGGCAGATTGTGAAAAACGACACCCCTTCACTTCTCATTGGTGCTATTTATGGCATGATTTGGTGGAGGCTAGCACGCACGGGACCGTCCATATGTCAACAGAGTCGGCCAGGATTTGTGAGACCACAGGCACCAATCGCTGAAGAGTAGGCGCGGCTCAAGAGATCAACAACCACACCTAGAAAAATTTGTTGAGCATCGCTGATTGCACAAACTATGTCATTCACAAGGTGTCACACATCGACGCAGCACATCCTTCGTACGATCGTCGTCTGATTTGAGGTCTGGCTGTCATATCTGCGATCAACGATCAGACGGCTGAAATGTTGTGGAGTTACACTTAACGACTGCTAAACGACGTCATTTAGATGACTCCAAAAATGTTACGTATGAACGATATTGTTTAAAAAATCGTTGCGTATGATGGCCCCTTTAGTGACAATTTGCATATAAAATAAGAATTTTGCAATGGTGGGTGTAGGCCATTTGCAAAGAATGCAACAGATTCCCCCTCCAATGAACATTTCCTCTACCATGTGCTCATGCATCATGAAACCGGCAATAATTACCAACAACAAGCAGACGCATTGACACCCTCTCATTACAATCAGAACCCTTGAGTTAGCCCTCCTAAGTTCACAAACATTATTTAATAAAATGTTTTGTGGCACAATAAAAAGCTAGTCCCACCGCCAGCTCGAGTGTAGATACACCATATAATTGTGAATAACTTTTCGTATATGACCAAATTTGGATATTTTCTTATATTAATTTGGTTCTGCTGAGATCCCTTTTCCCCTGTGTATACACAGTGTGTAGGTACTACAGAGTGTGAGCATATAAATGCTGTCATTTTACTGGTAAGAAATTAAACATTTATGTTCCTGGCGAAGTTCCCCAGGGATCAGCTCAAGTGACGGGAAAAAGTTTTAAAAATCTATAGTCCAGAAGTTAAGGAGACTTCAGTGAAAGCTGCATTTAATGAGAATTTCTCTGCTATTCCCTTCTTATTACTTGCTTGGATGCACAGACGTACTATATTCAGCAGTCAGTTTATACCATAATAGTATAGTACTTAGTCTTCCAAAATCTGATATAATTTTCTGACGGACACGGTGATATCAGCTGATGTTATATGGCCACTAGACACGATTGCTATGGTAGTTGCATCAGTTGACTGCCTACGTCACTCACCACCAGCCCGGTCTGGAAGTGGTGACTCGCTGAGGTCACCGTTCAGGTAAGCATGGTGGCCGCTAACCATAGAAGGTACCATGCTTACCTGAGCTGTCCTCGGGTGACCTCAGGAGTCATTCAGTGACTGGAGGCTGTGGTGACAGGATGCTGTGTTCATCACTGCAGCCTCCAATCAAGAAGACATCAGAAAGGATCGTGGAAGGTATGAGAGTTGAGGGGTTAATAAAGATGGAGTCCATAAATGTCTTTGTGTTTTTATTTCTAATAAAATGTTTTTCTCCCTGTGTTGTCACTTTTTTACTATTTACCCAAAATTCTTAATGGCAGAGTCTAACATTGGCTTGATATTAAGAATTTCGGGCTTAAAGCCAGCTGGCAATATAAAGCTGGCATTAACCCCTTATTAAGCATTTTGCCATCACTACACGACAACTGGAAGAGCCAGGTAAAATATCAGGAATTGGCACTTCTTATGAATGCGCCAAGGCAGCTGCAGGCTGCTATTCTATAGCATGAGGAATTCAATAATGATAGGCTCTCACCTCGCTGAGAATACCAGCCCTCAGCTGCCTAGTTTTACCTTGGCTGACAATTTAAAATAGGGCGAAGCCCTATGCATTTTTTTTGCTAGCCAAGGTAAAAATAGGCAGCTAAGGGTGGCAGCCCACAGTTGACCATTTTATCTGTGTTGAGATGAAAAAATACAGCAGATCCCTATGCATTTTTTTCTATTTATTTTTTTTTTACACACTATGACGCCAGGTTGGTTGCCATACACTAATGTGTACGGCAAACAAGCACAGGCACCATCCAGATTGTGGAAATGCTGTCTGATTGCAACAGCCAATCACAGGTGCTCTCACCGAGCATGAGCACCTGTGATTGGACATTGCCGGTCAGTGAAGTGAATATGCATAAAGCTTAATGGGCGGGAGAGGAAATAAGTGAGAGGGAAATCGGGAAAGCAGACCTGGACTCAAGCAGAGACTGGTAAAATAATCTGTGTATACACTGTAGAAAAGAAGTAATAATGCATTTGCTTGAATGCTTCTGTCATAATTTAGCTACACACATCTGAACAATTACGGAACAAATCCTGAATTTCCGACTTTTCAGCAAAACGTTCAGGTTCGAGAGGCTGAAGGAACATTGCCAAATTGTAATTGGTGATCATGTTAGAGCAAAGTTTGCTCATCTCTGCGGGTTTATATATCTTCGTATTTTGAGAATCAGACTCACAGTCATCCCCGGACTTTCTATCTATGTTAGCAAGTTCACCAAAATAAGAAAAATGGACCAAGTACCTCCCTAAGGTGTATTTTGTTCCTGCTGGGCTGAGGGTATTTCTGTATTCAGGACGGGTGGCTGTTGCTTTGTGGGTTTATGTACATATTCCTTGGTGGATGAATCCGCTCCTGTTTGTCCTTCAGAGTGATCTTCTCTATGCCGGGGTTAGGTAAATGCTGTCCTCTGTGTGTAATGTCTGACTCGTAGAAAGATGGTCATTTATAGCCTTTGCCGTCCAGAATCCATAAACAAATAACAAATTTAGGAACATTGATGATAAGATTTGTAACGAGAGCAAATAAACAAAGTGACATCATTCCTTCGTTGGCCGGCAAGTAAGTCAGAGGCCATCTTATTTATGAGTACAGCACAGATGGGCGGCTGTTTAGGGGATGTATTCTTAGATGGTATGAAAGAGCAATTTCATAAAAGTAGATTTGTCCTCATTTTCCTCCATTACCTGTGAATGTAGATACATTTGGTGGAAGTTACCTTGACCGTGACCGTAGCCGTGTCTCTGGATTTCGCTTTGTCCCGCTTCTTTTTGCCTGAGTCTCACTGAACAATGCAATCTTCAAGCATTACATAGCCTACAATATACTTAATTTATTCATTATTTATAAAAACAGGTACATTATTATTATTATTATTATTCATTATAGCGCCATTTATTCCATGTTGCATTACATATGAAAAGGGGCATACATAGACAAGTACAATAATCATGAATAGGGATGGGTGATTTCAAACCGTAAAGTTCGGGATTGTACCGAGCACCATGTGTTCGAGCACATATCCCGAGAACGAACATTCCTGGAACGTCCGTGCTATAGTTCAAGTTCGGTTCGGGAGCAGGGAGCTGTAAAAAGAAAGCAAATAGTTATCAAATAGCATCATCGTACTTACCGGTAATACCGGGTCCCACCATTCCCCCGTCTCCACTCCACGCTGTGGCGGTGGTTGTACTTCCAGGGCGGCTCGTTAACTTCAGGGATATTCACTGCAAAGGAATCAACAGCCAATCACAGATGCTGTTGTCACAAAGAATGGGCATCTGTGATTGGCAGCTGGAGTAAGCTGAAACCAGCACATACATTCTTATGAGCAGATTCCAGCCTTCTCCAACAAGCAATCACAGATACCTCTGTGCCGGTGTCTGTGATTGCCTGACATCATAGTACTGTAAAAATAAATAAATTATTTTAAAAAATCATGTGGTGCTTCATACTATTTTTGATTTTCAGTGCAGATAAAGCCGATGGCTATAGGCTGCCACCCCCAGCTGCCTGGCTTTTCCTTGTCTGGCAATCAAAATACAGGAAAGCCCATTATTTTTTAAGATATCTAAATAAATAATTAAAAAAAATTGAGTGGGCTTTGCTGTATTTTTGATTGCCAGCCAGGTAGAACCCAGGTAACTGTGGGATGGGATTCTCAGCATGGAATGGCCCAACTGTTCTAGGCCCCCACGCTGAAAATCGCAGCTCGCAGCTGCCCCTGGAAATGTTGCATTGTTTTTAGGGCTATTTCTAGGCACTTTACCCAGCTGTTGCAGCAGCCCCGATGGTGGTGGCATGCTGGGTAATGAAGGGGTTAATGCCAGCTTTGTATTATCATCTGGTACTAAGCCAGAAATTCATGGCATCAGGCCAATATTATACCTTGCCACCTTGAATTTCTAGTAAACCGTAAAGTAAAACACAACACTGATAAAACATTTTATTGATAGAAATAAAACAGAAGACAATTAGGACTCCATTTTGATTACCAAATAAACCCTCCCTCCGATGTAATCCACAGGTGAGCACCTTCAGCTCTGCTACATCTGTGCCGTCGGGTAACCTTGAGTGACGTCACTGCAACACTGCCATAAAGTGAGCGGTTCTTGGCAGTGAAAGCAGTGACATCAGAGTTGGGGTTATTTGAGGGTACAGCTGATCAGGCTCAGCTGTGCACTCGTGTGACCCCATGAACAGCATCACAGCAGCCGGTAAATAGCCGTGGTGAGCGCTCACTTTACATCTGTGCTCCGGGTGCTGAAATGCAGCACATGGGGTCATATGAGTGCACAGCTGAGCCCAATTTGCTGTGTCCTCAGGTAACCTCAACTGACATCACTGTAACACTGCCGTAAAGTTAGTGGTTCTTGGTATTGAAAGCGATGATGTCAGAGTCAGGGTTTTCCAAGGGCACAGCAGACTAGGCTCAGCTGTGCACTCATGTGACCCCCCAAGAACAGCACCCAGCTCAGTCTGTAACTGTTCATCTGTGTGAGCAGACCTGTGTGTGTCTCCTCGAACAGATGTAGGAGAACTGAAGATGCTCACCTGTGGATTAGGTCAGAGTGAGGGTTTTTTTGTAATAAAGATGGAGTCCTACATGTCTTTTGTTTTATTACTATTAAAATATTTTTTCTCAGTGTTGTGTTTTATTTTAATGTTTACAAGAAATTCATGGTGGCCAGGTCTAATATTGGCCTGACACAATAAATTTTGGGCTTATTACCAAATGATAATATAAAGCTGGTATTAACCACTTCATTACCTAGCATGCCACCATCATCAGGGACACTGGAAGAGCAGGGTAAACTGCCTGGAGATGGCACTAAGAAACAATGTGCCATTTTCAGGGGAGGCTGCAGGCTGCAGTTTTCAGCGTGGGGGGGGGGGGGTCAGAATGGTTGGGCCATACCACGCTGAGAATCCCAGCCTCCAACTGCTTGAGTTTTAGCTGGCTGGCAATCAAAAATATGACGCAGCCCACACAATTTATTTTTAATTATTTATTTAAATAATTGAAAAAAAAAAAAAAATGGGCTATCCTTTATGTTGATTGCCAGCCAAGGTAAAGCCAGGCAAATGGGGGTGGCAGCTTGCAGCCATCCGCTTTATCTGCGCTAAGAATCAAAAATACCACAAAGAACCATGTCATTTCTTTAAATTGTTTATTTTTACAGTACTGTCATGTCAGTCAATTACAGACACCGGCACAGAGAAAGGGCGTCTGTCATTGTCTGTTGAAGAAGGCTGGAATCTGCTTACATGAATGTATGTGCTGGTTTCAGCTTACTCCAGCTGCCAATCACAGACACCCATTCTCTGTGACAACAGCATCTGTAATAGGCTGTTGATTCCTTTGCAGTGAATATTCCGGAAGTTAATGAGCGGCCCCAGAAGTACAAGCAGCAGCACAGTGTAACGGGGGGACGGCAGGACCCAGTATTACCAGTAAGTACGATGATGCTATTTAATAACTACCGTATATACTCGTGTATAAGCCGACCCGTGTATAAGCCGACCCCCCTACTTTTGCCCCAAAAATCTGGAAAAACCTATTGACTCGTGTATAAGCCGAGGGTGGACCCCAGCACAGGTATACAGCCCCCAGCAGTGTGGTATACAGGCCCCCCCCAGTGGTATACAGGCCTCCCCAGTGGTAGTATACAGCAGCCCCAGTGGTAGTATATAGCAGCCCCAGCAGCCCCAGTGGTAGTATATAGCAGCCCCAGCAGTCCCAGTGGTAGTATATAGCAGCCCCAGTGGTAGTATATAGCAGCCCCAGCGGTAGTATATAGCAGCCCCAGCAGTCCCAGTGGTAGTATATAGCAGCCCCAGCAGCCCCAGTGGTAGTATATAGCAGCCCCAGTGGTAGTATATAGCAGCCCCAGCAGTCCCAGTGGTAGTATATAGCAGCCCCAGCGGTAGTATATAGCAGCCCCAGCAGTCCCAGTGGTAGTATATAGCAGCCCCAGTGGTAGTATATAGCAGCCCCAGCGGTAGTATATAGCAGCCCCAGCAGTCCCAGTGGTAGTATATAGCAGTCCCAGCAGCCCCAGTGGTAGTATATAGCAGCCCCAGTGGTAGTATATAGCAGCCCCAGCAGTCCCAGTGGTAGTATATAGCAGCCCCAGCGGTAGTATATAGCAGCCCCAGCAGTCCCAGTGGTAGTATATAGCAGCCCCAGTGGTAGTATATAGCAGCCCCAGCAGTCCCAGTGGTAGTATATAGCAGCCCCAGTGGTAGTATATAGCAGCCCCAGCGGTAGTATATAGCAGCCCCAGTGGTAGTATATAGCAGCCCCAGTGGTAGTATATAGCAGCCCCAGCGGTAGTATATAGCAGCCCCAGTGGTAGTATATAGCAGCCCCAGTGGTAGTATATAGCAGCCCCAGCAGTGGTATACAGCAGCCCCAGTGGTATACAGGCCCCAGCAGTATATACAGCAGCCCTGGGGGTATACAGCAGCCCCCAGGGGTAATACAGCAGCCCCCAGGGGGTATCCAGCAGCCCCCTGGGGGTACCCAGCAGCCCCCAGGGGGTACCCAGCAGCCCCCTGGGGGTACCCAGCAGACCCCAAGGGGTATCCAGCAGCCCCCCAATGCTGGCACTCACCCCCCATCTGCTTATCTTACCATCTCGGTCTTCTGATCAGCGCCGCTCCTCGGTGCTCCGTTCTTCATGCTCCGTTCTCCGTCCTCGCTGCATCCGGGATCTCCGGCCGTCGCACGATGACGTCATATGCCTGCGACGGCGGGGATCCCGGATGTAGCTGGACGGACGGAGCACCGAGGAGCGGCGCTGATCAGAAGACCGGGATGGTAATATAACCAGCGGGGGAGGCCCTTACAAGGGGGGAGAGTGCCAGCATTTGGGGGCATATATGAACTGCTTCCCCCTGCCGCTGATTGACAGGGGGAAGCAGTGCATATATAATGAGCGGCCCCACGTGACGGGGCCGCTCATACAGCAGCCTCCCCCCGCCTCCTCCAGCCTCCACAGCCCCCACCACTGTATTGACTCGTGTATAAGCCGAGGGGGAGACTTTTCAGCCCAAATTTTGGGCTGAAAAACTCGGCTTATACACGAGTATATACGGTATATGTGTGGCGCCCCTGCGTACAGGAGGCCACAGAAGGGTACTGCAGCCAGGCAGGTAGGACAATTAGTAAACACTACACCCTCACAGCCCACATCCCCACGCATAGAAGGAGGTCACATCCAGCTCTGAGGTTAGATACTATATGAGACCAGAGGAGTGGTGGATGAGGAGTGGGTTGGGCACACCAGAGGTCAGGTGACTGACAGTATATAGAGAGGGGGAGGAGTGAAGGAAGTCAGTAAGCCATGGTACTGAGATGCAAAGAACAGCAACGATCGACAGAATAGGCTGAAGCAGCTGAGAAGTAAAGACAGAAAGACAACACACGTCCTGGAAGAGCCTAGCAGAGGAGCGCAGACCCGTACTGAGCCAGTGTGAGCCAGATGGGGGGGAAAGCCCGTCCGAAGCAGAGACCACCAGGAGTGTGAGGGAACGGAGAGGGACGGTGTACCCGTGCCCTAGACAGCAGCTAAAGCAACCTGTTGCAGGTGGAGAAGCCCTCCTAGATATTGGAAGGAACATAGAGGAAGGAGCCTGGCAGAGCCTCGTGCGAGAGGACTGTTGCAGGCTGGGCTAAAGCAGCGTGTCGGCTCTGAAGGGGACCGACGATTCACCCGGTATCCCCAGATTCACCGACGGGGAGCTTCAGTTTCAAGCTGGAGTTCCTAACCCTAAAGACAGGCAGCTAAGTGACGCATTAGGACTCACAGAAGCCCGAGTCACCGCTATACTGTCGAGTGTCACACAATCCATGAAGAAAGAGAGTAAAAGCCCGGAAAGGTACACTAAGAGACTGTGTGAGGGGTCACAAGGAGAGAGGAGCCTGGCTGTAGGAGAGAAGGGAACCCGGAAAGGGAGTTGAGAACAACTGTGTGCTAACGACTGTGAATAACCTGTAACTTGCTTGAAAGACCTTAAGTAAAGCCTTGGAAACCCTGAACAGCCTCTTGCCTACTTCCATCTGCAGACCCTTTCTCCCATACAGGCTTGCACCAAGAAGACCTCAACCTGCAGAGCCACAGCCTGTCAGCACCAATGCTGAGGAGAGATCCCTGCAGTGTATGCAAGTAAGTGTGCTCCAACAACACATACACACCATAGACTTTGACCCTTGCTGCCCCGGGGGATACAGTTCCCCCCACTGGAACTATACCATCCCCGCTGCCATTCCATCACCACCGGAGGTTCTGCAGCAGCGGCGGCCCCATTACCGGCCGCACCAAGTGGGTGGCGTCACCCGTGACATATCCCTTGTAAATATTCCCCTTTTATTGTGCTGAGCCAGGGAAACGGTCCGGACCAGGCCACCAGTGACATCCCCAGCAGCAGATCGGTCAGGTACCGAGTACCCCACGTCCCTTGGGGCTCCTCAACCAGGCGTCACGAACAGGATCTACCCGGTCCAAAAGAATTGGACCTTGTGCGCCAAAAGAACTGTTTCTGGACTTTTCCCGCCAAAATCTGACCCCAATGGCGGCCACCAGGGACTAGCGCCATGTGCAGAGGGGGCGTTCCTAAGCCTCCCATCGTGGGCCGGTCCGGTCCACGGCGCGAAAAGAAGGTCCCGCCCTGGCTCCCCTTAACTCCGGGAGAGCCAGCTGTCACTCTAAAAGAAGAGCCACCGCCCCTAGACCCTCCTACCAAGAAGCTGGCGCGAACGAAGAAGGAAGTAGTCATCGGGAGGGGGCAGAGCAGGCAACCGGAGGAGAAGCAGTCGCCATTCAGAGACACGAGGACGGAAGCGGAGGACGCCGAGACGAGAGCTGCAGATGAAAGCCCAAGTGTGATCCCGGAGGGCCCACAGATTGCATTAGTGGAGGAACCCGGCCAGGGAAAGACCATTTGCGGACCAGCAGAGATGGCTGAAGGCGGTGAAGAGCGTCCCTACGTCCTAGATACCCGGAGGGGTGTACTGCGGCGGCTGCCCCCAAGGATGACACGGGCCCAGGAGGAGAACAGGACCCGGATACAGATAGACATTGACCATTGTCAGGGCTATGAAGCCCAAGTCCAGCGACGACCCGGCTGGGTCAGAGAATCACGGGAGCCCGCGGAGAGCGAGACCGAAGGCCGTACAGCCAAAGAAAGAATCGAAACACAGGATCTGCATCCAGAAAGGAAGGCATCCCAGATGATCCAGAAGATGGAGAAGAAAGATCAGGAGTAAGACCCGTATCCTGCATCAAGAAGAAACAGAAGAAGATACTGTAAGTGTGAATGTACATTGTTCCTTATTGCTCCCATCTCTTACCTGAATGAATGCTAGCATACCCCTGTCTGTCTTATGTGTTTTACCTGAACAATCAATATCATAGACAATGACTTGATAAGAACTCTCTTGTATATAGTTGAGCATCTTTGTGTGCTCCCCTTTGGTTTTAAGACCAGATGCACCTGAGAATTAATGCACGAACTCTGCATTTTGAACCAAGAACTTTGAAGCTGCTTATTGAGAGTTTTGCACTTTTTGAGAAGAAGAGCATTTTATACTTTTATACAAAGTAATGTTTTATAATGTCTTTTACAGAGAAGGGTAATGACGAGTATATACCCATGCACTTGTTTTATAGTTAACGCAACGTTATAAGAATCGTGCCTCCCGGAAGGGAAGAAATCAAGAATCCATAATGTTTACTGTTATATATAATATAAAAATGTTTTCAGGGTAACCAATGTCGAGTCGCGCGAGGACGCGCTGTTTAACTTCGGGAGAATGTGGCGCCCCTGCGTACAGGAGGCCACAGAAGGGTACTGCAGCCAGGCAGGTAGGACAATTAGTAAACACTACACCCTCACAGCCCACATCCCCACGCATAGAAGGAGGTCACATCCAGCTCTGAGGTTAGATACTATATGAGACCAGAGGAGTGGTGGATGAGGAGTGGGTTGGGCACACCAGAGGTCAGGTGACTGACAGTATATAGAGAGGGGGAGGAGTGAAGGAAGTCAGTAAGCCATGGTACTGAGATGCAAAGAACAGCAACGACCGACAGAATAGGCTGAAGCAGCTGAGAAGTAAAGACAGAAAGACAACACACGTCCTGGAAGAGCCTAGCAGAGGAGCGCAGACCCGTACTGAGCCAGTGTGAGCCAGATGGGGGGGAAAGCCCGTCCGAAGCAGAGACCACCAGGAGTGTGAGGGAACGGAGAGGGACGGTGTACCCGTGCCCTAGACAGCAGCTAAAGCAACCTGTTGCAGGTGGAGAAGCCCTCCTAGATATTGGAAGGAACATAGAGGAAGGAGCCTGGCAGAGCCTCGTGCGAGAGGACTGTTGCAGGCTGGGCTAAAGCAGAGTGTCGGCTCTGAAGGGGACCGACGATTCACCCGGTATCCCCAGATTCACCGACGGGGAGCTTCAGTTTCAAGCTGGAGTTCCTAACCCTAAAGACAGGCAGCTAAGTGACGCATTAGGACTCACAGAAGCCCGAGTCACCGCTATACTGTCGAGTGTCACACAATCCATGAGGAAAGAGAGTAAAAGCCCGGAAAGGTACACTAAGAGACTGTGTGAGGGGTCACAAGGAGAGAGGAGCCTGGCTGTAGGAGAGAAGGGAACCCGGAAAGGGAGTTGAGAACAACTGTGTGCTAACGACTGTGAATAACCTGTAACTTGCTTGAAAGACCTTAAGTAAAGCCTTGGAAACCCTGAACAGCCTCTTGCCTACTTCCATCTGCAGACCCTTTCTCCCATACAGGCTTGCACCAAGAAGACCTCAACCTGCAGAGCCACAGCCTGTCAGCACCAATGCTGAGGAGAGATCCCTGCAGTGTATGCAAGTAAGTGTGCTCCAACAACACATACACACCATAGACTTTGACCCTTGCTGCCCCGGGGGATACAGTTCCCCCCACTGGAACTATACCATCCCCGCTGCCATTCCATCACCACCGGAGGTTCTGCAGCAGCGGCGGCCCCATTACTGGCCGCACCAAGTGGGTGGCGTCACCCGTGACATATCCCTTGTAAATATTCCCCTTTTATTGTGCTGAGCCAGGGAAACGGTCCGGACCAGGCCACCAGTGACATCCCCAGCAGCGGATCGGTCCGGTACCGAGTACCCCACGTCCCTTGGGGCTCCTCAACCTGGCGTCACGAACAGGATCTACCCGGTCCAAAAGAATTGGACCTTGTGCGCCAAAAGAACTGTTTCTGGACTTTTCCCGCCAAAATCTGACCCCAATGGCGGCCACCAGGGACTAGCGCCATGTGCAGAGGGGGCTTTCCTAAGCCTCCCATCGTGGGCCGGTCCGGTCCACGGCGCGAAAAGAAGGTCCCGCCCTGGCTCCCCTTAACTCCGGGAGAGCCAGCTGTCACTCTAAAAGAAGAGCCGCCGCCCCTAGACCCTCCTACCAAGAAGCTGGCGCGAACGAAGAAGGAAGTAGTCATCGGGAGGGGGCAGAGCAGGCAACCGGAGGAGAAGCAGTCGCCATTCAGAGACACGAGGACGGAAGCGGAGGACGCCGAGACGAGAGTTGCAGACGAAAGCCCAAGTGTGATCCCGGAGGGCCCACAGATTGCATTAGTGGAGGAACCCGGCCAGGGAAAGACCATTTGCGGACCAGCAGAGATGGCTGAAGGCGGTGAAGAGCGTCCCTACGTCCTAGATACCCGGAGGGGTGTACTGCGGCGGCTGCCCCCAAGGATGACACGGGCCCAGGAGGAGAACAGGACCCGGATACAGATAGACATTGACCATTGTCAGGGCTATGAAGCCCAAGTCCAGCGACGACCCGGCTGGGTCAGAGAATCACGGGAGCCCGCGGAGAGCGAGACCGAAGGCCGTACAGCCAAAGAAAGAATCGAAACACAGGATCTGCATCCAGAAAGGAAGGCATCCCAGATGATCCAGAAGATGGAGAAGAAGGATCAGGAGTAAGACCCGTATCCTGCATCAAGAAGAAACAGAAGAAGATACTGTAAGTGTGAATGTACATTGTTCCTTATTGCTCCCATCTCTTACCTGAATGAATGCTAGCATACCCCTGTCTGTCTTATGTGTTTTACCTGAACAATCAATATCATAGACAATGACTTGATAAGAACTCTCTTGTATATAGTTGAGCATCTTTGTGTGCTCCCCTTTGGTTTTAAGACCAGATGCACCTGAGAATTAATGCACGAACTCTGCATTTTGAACCAAGAACTTTGAAGCTGCTTATTGAGAGTTTTGCACTTTTTGAGAAGAAGAGCATTTTATACTTTTATACAAAGTAATGTTTTATAATGTCTTTTACAGAGAAGGGTAATGACGAGTATATACCCATGCACTTGTTTTATAGTTAACGCAACGTTATAAGAATCGTGCCTCCCGGAAGGGAAGAAATCAAGAATCCATAATGTTTACTGTTATATATAATATAAAAATGTTTTCAGGGTAACCAATGTCGAGTCGCGCGAGGACGCGCTGTTTAACTTCGGGAGAATGTGGCGCCCCTGCGTACAGGAGGCCACAGAAGGGTACTGCAGCCAGGCAGGTAGGACAATTAGTAAACACTACACCCTCACAGCCCACATCCCCACGCATAGAAGGAGGTCACATCCAGCTCTGAGGTTAGATACTATATGAGACCAGAGGAGTGGTGGATGAGGAGTGGGTTGGGCACACCAGAGGTCAGGTGACTGACAGTATATAGAGAGGGGGAGGAGTGAAGGAAGTCAGTAAGCCATGGTACTGAGATGCAAAGAACAGCAACGACCGACAGAATAGGCTGAAGCAGCTGAGAAGTAAAGACAGAAAGACAACACACGTCCTGGAAGAGCCTAGCAGAGGAGCGCAGACCCGTACTGAGCCAGTGTGAGCCAGATGGGGGGGAAAGCCCGTCCGAAGCAGAGACCACCAGGAGTGTGAGGGAACGGAGAGGGACGGTGTACCCTTGCCCTAGACAGCAGCTAAAGCAACCTGTTGCAGGTGGAGAAGCCCTCCTAGATATTGGAAGGAACATAGAGGAAGGAGCCTGGCAGAGCCTCGTGCGAGAGGACTGTTGCAGGCTGGGCTAAAGCAGAGTGTTGGCTCTGAAGGGGACCGACGATTCACCCGGTATCCCCAGATTCACCGACGGGGAGCTTCAGTTTCAAGCTGGAGTTCCTAACCCTAAAGACAGGCAGCTAAGTGACGCATTAGGACTCACAGAAGCCCGAGTCACCGCTATACTGTCGAGTGTCACACAATCCATGAGGAAAGAGAGTAAAAGCCCGGAAAGGTACACTAAGAGACTGTGTGAGGGGTCACAAGGAGAGAGGAGCCTGGCTGTAGGAGAGAAGGGAACCCGGAAAGGGAGTTGAGAACAACTGTGTGCTAACGACTGTGAATAACCTGTAACTTGCTTGAAAGACCTTAAGTAAAGCCTTGGAAACCCTGAACAGCCTCTTGCCTACTTCCATCTGCAGACCCTTTCTCCCATACAGGCTTGCACCAAGAAGACCTCAACCTGCAGAGCCACAGCCTGTCAGCACCAATGCTGAGGAGAGATCCCTGCAGTGTATGCAAGTAAGTGTGCTCCAACAACACATACACACCATAGACTTTGACCCTTGCTGCCCCGGGGGATACAGTTCCCCCCACTGGAACTATACCATCCCCGCTGCCATTCCATCACCACCGGAGGTTCTGCAGCAGCGGCGGCCCCATTACTGGCCGCACCAAGTGGGTGGCGTCACCCGTGACATATCCCTTGTAAATATTCCCCTTTTATTGTGCTGAGCCAGGGAAACGGTCCGGACCAGGCCACCAGTGACATCCCCAGCAGCAGATCGGTCCGGTACCGAGTACCCCACGTCCCTTGGGGCTCCTCAACCTGGCGTCACGAACAGGATCTACTCGGTCCAAAAGAATTGGACCTTGTGCGCCAAAAGAACTGTTTCTGGACTTTTCCCGCCAAAATCTGACCCCAATGGCGGCCACCAGGGACTAGCGCCATGTGCAGAGGGGGCTTTCCTAAGCCTCCCATCGTGGGCCGGTCCGGTCCACGGCGCGAAAAGAAGGTCCCGCCCTGGCTCCCCTTAACTCCGGGAGAGCCAGCTGTCACTCTAAAAGAAGAGCCGCCGCCCCTAGACCCTCCTACCAAGAAGCTGGCGCGAACGAAGAAGGAAGTAGTCATCGGGAGGGGGCAGAGCAGGCAACCGGAGGAGAAGCAGTCGCCATTCAGAGACACGAGGACGGAAGCGGAGGACGCCGAGACGAGAGCTGCAAACGAAAGCCCAAGTGTGATCCCGGAGGGCCCACAGATTGCATTAGTGGAGGAACCCGGCCAGGGAAAGACCATTTGCGGACCAGCAGAGATGGCTGAAGGCGGTGAAGAGCGTCCCTACGTCCTAGATACCCGGAGGGGTGTACTGCGGCGGCTGCCCCCAAGGATGACACGGGCCCAGGAGGAGAACAGGACCCGGATACAGATAGACATTGACCATTGTCAGGGCTATGAAGCCCAAGTCCAGCGACGACCCGGCTGGGTCAGAGAATCACGGGAGCCCGCGGAGAGCGAGACCGAAGGCCGTACAGCCAAAGAAAGAATCGAAACACAGGATCTGCATCCAGAAGGGAAGGCATCCCAGATGATCCAGAAGATGGAGAAGAAGGATCAGGAGTAAGACCCGTATCCTGCATCAAGAAGAAACAGAAGAAGATACTGTAAGTGTGAATGTACATTGTTCCTTATTGCTCCCATCTCTTACCTGAATGAATGCTAGCATACCCCTGTCTGTCTTATGTGTTTTACCTGAACAATCAATATCATAGACAATGACTTGATAAGAACTCTCTTGTATATAGTTGAGCATCTTTGTGTGCTCCCCTTTGGTTTTAAGACCAGATGCACCTGAGAATTAATGCACGAACTCTGCATTTTGAACCAAGAACTTTGAAGCTGCTTATTGAGAGTTTTGCACTTTTTGAGAAGAAGAGAATTTTATACTTTTATACAAAGTAATGTTTTAAAATGTCTTTTACAGAGAAGGGTAATGACGAGTATATACCCATGCACTTGTTTTATAGTTAACGCAACGTTATAAGAATCGTGCCTCCCGGAAGGGAAGAAATCAAGAATCCATAATGTTTACTGTTATATATAATATAAAAATGTTTTCAGGGTAACCAATGTCGAGTCGCGCGAGGACGCGCTGTTTAACTCCGGGAGAATGTGGCGCCCCTGCGTACAGGAGGCCACAGAAGGGTACTGCAGCTAGGCAGGTAGGACAATTAGTAAACACTACACCCTCACAGCCCACATCCCCACGCATAGAAGGAGGTCACATCCAGCTCTGAGGTTAGATACTATATGAGACCAGAGGAGTGGTGGATGAGGAGTGGGTTGGGCACACCAGAGGTCAGGTGACTGACAGTATATAGAGAGGGGGAGGAGTGAAGGAAGTCAGTAAGCCATGGTGCTGAGATGCAAAGAACAGCAACGACCGACAGAATAGGCTGAAGCAGCTGAGAAGTAAAGACAGAAAGACAACACACGTCCTGGAAGAGCCTAGCAGAGGAGCGCAGACCCGTACTGAGCCAGTGTGAGCCAGATGGGGGGGAAAGCCCGTCCGAAGCAGAGACCACCAGGAGTGTGAGGGAACGGAGAGGGACGGTGTACCCTTGCCCTAGACAGCAGCTAAAGCAACCTGTTGCAGGTGGAGAAGCCCTCCTAGATATTGGAAGGAACATAGAGGAAGGAGCCTGGCAGAGCCTCGTGCGAGAGGACTGTTGCAGGCTGGGCTAAAGCAGAGTGTTGGCTCTGAAGGGGACCGACGATTCACCCGGTATCCCCAGATTCACCGACGGGGAGCTTCAGTTTCAAGCTGGAGTTCCTAACCCTAAAGACAGGCAGCTAAGTGACGCATTAGGACTCACAGAAGCCCGAGTCACCGCTATACTGTCGAGTGTCACACAATCCATGAGGAAAGAGAGTAAAAGCCCGGAAAGGTACACTAAGAGACTGTGTGAGGGGTCACAAGGAGAGAGGAGCCTGGCTGTAGGAGAGAAGGGAACCCGGAAAGGGAGTTGAGAACAACTGTGTGCTAACGACTGTGAATAACCTGTAACTTGCTTGAAAGACCTTAAGTAAAGCCTTGGAAACCCTGAACAGCCTCTTGCCTACTTCCATCTGCAGACCCTTTCTCCCATACAGGCTTGCACCAAGAAGACCTCAACCTGCAGAGCCACAGCCTGTCAGCACCAATGCTGAGGAGAGAGCCCTGCAGTGTCTGCAAGTAAGTGTGCTCCAACAACACATACACACCATAGACTTTGACCCTTGCTGCCCCGGGGGATACAGTTCCCCCACTGGAACTATACCATCCCCGCTGCCATTCCATCACCCCCGGAGGTTCTGCAGCAGCGGCGGCCCCATTACTGGCCGCACCAAGTGGGTGGCGTCACCCGTGACATATCCCTTGTATATGTTCCCCTTTTATTGTGCTGAGCCAGGGACACGGTCCGGACCAGGCCACCAGTGACATCCACAGCAGCAGATCGGTCCGGTACCGAGTACCCCACGTCCCTTGGGGCTCCACATATGCTTTATTTTACAACTCTCTGCCCCATCCCTTAACTTTAAAGCCCGAGTTCAAGGTTCGCACTCAAGGTCGAGTGACAGTCATTCTTGAACTCAAACTTTAAAAAAAAACCTGTGCGAGCCTGGCGAACTCGATTATTGCCTGCTTCGCCTATCATTAATCGTGAATAATACAAGGCACAGGCAGGTACAGGAGAAGAGAGGACCCTGCCAACAAGGGCTCACCTACCTACAATGGATGAGTGAGGATACAGTAAATGAGGGGAGAGGACCCTGCCCACGAGGGCTCACAGTCTACAATGGATGGGTGAGGAAACAGTAGGTGAGGAGAGAGGACCCTGCCCATGAGGGCTCACAGTCTACAAGGGATGGGTGAGGATACGGTAGGTGAAGGAGATCCATGCCTATAAGCGTTCACAGTTTACAAAGGGTGAGAGTGGATACAGTAAGTGAGGTGAGAGGACCCTGCCCATGAGGGCTCACAGTCTACAAGGCATGCGTGAGGAAATAGTAGGTGAGGACAGAGGACCCTGTCTATGAGGGCTCACAATCTACAAGGGATGAGTGAGGATACAGTAGGTGAGGAGAGAAAAGACCCTGCCCTCGAGGGCTCACAGTCTACAAGGGAAGGGTGAGTATACAGTAGGTGAGGAGAGAGGACCATACCTATGAGGGAGGGTGCACAGTCTACAAGGTATCTCCTAATATATAATTGCCACTTGGCAGCTTTACTCGAATCCCATAATGCATTGCGGCATAACTGCCAGTGGGGGATGTAACTCTATTATATAATGCATTGCGGTACTGGCACTGTCTGTTGCTAAGGTGCAGTTCGTGGCCGCAAGTGACATATATGCGCAAGTGACGTACAGCGCACGGGGCCCAAGCAGCACACAGGACCCAAGGCAGCAGACAGGGGCCCCAGGCATCACAAAGGGGCCCCAGGCAGCAGCACATGGGACCCCAGGCAGCACAAAGGGGCCCCAAGCAGTGCAAACGGGCCCAATGCAGCGCACGGGGCCCCATGAAGCACACAGGGGGTGGAGATAGTGCACGGGAGACCCCAAGCAGCACATGGGGCCCCAGGCAGTACACAGAGCCCAAGCAGCGCAAACGGGCCCAGGCAGCACATAGGGCCCCAGGCAGTACACAGAGACCCTAGGAAGCACACGGAGGCCCCAAGCAGCACATGGGGCCCCAGGCAGTACACAGGACCCAAGCAGCGCAAAGGGGCCCCAGGCAGTGCACGTGGTCCCAGGCAGCACATAGGGCCCCAGGCAGTACACAGAGACCCTTGGAAGCACACGGGGCCCCAAGCAGTGCAAAGGGACCTCAGGCAGCACATGTGGCCCCAAGCAGCATAAAGGAGCCCCAGGCAGCACACGGGGCCCCAGGCAGCAAATGGGACCCCAGGCAACAAACAGGGCCCCAAGCAGTGCACAGGGGCCCTAGGCAGTGCACGGGGTCCCAGGAAGCACACAAATGGGCAGAGACAGCGTACGGTGTCCGAGGCAGCACACGGGGCCCCAGGCAGCGCACTGGGCCCCAAGCAGTGCAAAGGTGCCTCAGGCAGCACATCAGGCCCCAGGCAGTGCAAAGGCACCCCAGAGACAGTGCACGGGGCCCCAGGCAGCACACATCGCCCCAAACAGCACAAAGGGGCCCCGGTCAGTGCATGGTGCCCCAGACAGCACACAAGGGGGTAGAGACAGAGCCAAAGGCCCAGGCAGCACACTGGGCCCCAAGCAGCACACAGGTCCCCAGAGACTGGGCATGGGGCCCCAGGCAGAACATGGGGCCCCAAGAAGCACATAGGGCCCCAGGCAGTGTATGGGGACCTAGAGACAGTGAACGGAGCTCCAGGCAATGCAAAGGGGCCCCAGGCAGTGCATGGGGCCACAGTCAGAGCACGGGGCTCCAAAGACAGCGCATGGGGCCTTAGGCAGTGCAAAGGGATCCCAGGCAGCACACAAGGGGCAGAGACAGTGCATGGATTCCCAGGCAGTGCACGGGGCCCCAGGTAGTGCAAAGGGCCCCCAGGCAGTGCACGGGGCCCCAGAGACAGTGCATGGAGCCCCAGACAGCACACAGGGCCCTAGACAGTGCAAACGGCCCCAGGCAGTGCATGGGGCCCCAGACACAGCGCACTGGGCCCCAGGAAGCGCACGGGGCCCCAAGCAGTGCAAAGGGGCCCCAGGCAGTGCACAAGGGGGCAGAGGCAGCACACAGGGCCCCAGGCAGTGCACGGGGCCCCAGAGACAGTGCATGAGGCCCCAGGCAGCACACAGGGCATCAAGCAGTGCAAAGGGGCCCCAGGCAGCACACAGGGCCCCAGGCAGTGCAAAGGGGTCCCAGGCAGTGCACAGGGCTGCAGGCACCATACAAGAAGGCAAAGACAGTGCTCGGGGCCTTAGGCAGTGCATGGGCCCCAGAGACAGCGCACAGGGCCCCAGGCATTGCTTGGGGCCCCAGAGAGAGTGCATGGGGCCCCAGGCAGCACAAAGGGGCCCGCTGGGGAGCTGTCAGACAGGCAGATCTCATCAGTGACCAGGGAGCCGACCTCCACATCGCTAGGTAAGCGGGAGACGGCTGGTAACTAAGGTATACATTGGGTAACTAAGTACAGCGCTGTCCTAGTTACCCGCTGTGTACCTTGGTTACCAGCCTTCTCTCGCTTACAGGCTGGTAACTAGGGTACACAGCGCGTAACTAGGACAGCGCTGTTCTTAGTTACCCGCTGTGTACCCTGGTTACACATCAGGCACGCTGTGAACCCGGCCGCGCTGGGACATGTAGTCTTATGACTACAGATGCATGCACGCCGCTGTGGCTGCAGCTGGTGGCGGTGCCGCTGCCAGTGCTGGCTCCCTACATTCTCGGAACCGGCGCTCGTTGGTCTCCCGCCATCAAACACGCTGATAAGTGCTGCACAGCGGGAGACCAACGAGCAAAAAATGATCCTGTTCGTTGTGTAATGATCAGCGACCTCGCAGCAAGGGCCACGTCGCTGCTGCTTTTCACACACACCGATATCGCTGTGTGTGAAGTACCCCTAAGACAAAATTTTTCTCCCAAAAGAATTGTGAGTAAAATGGAAGTGGTATGAAAGAGAAATTTAAAAAAAGTATATTTGTCCTTCTTTTCCTCTATAATCTGTGAATTTAGGTACATTTGGTGGAAGCTATTTTACCCTGACCATAGCTGTGGCACCCCAGAGTCACAGTGCCACAGTGTCACCATTGTTAGGTGTCACCAGAGAGCAGTAAGGGTACCTTTACAAGCGGCTACATTTCTAGGGTGGCTACAGGTAACTTACTGGTTGCAGTGAAATCATGGAGACAAGGTTCTATCTTGTTGCTGTGTACAAATGGAATAATCTCTCCATGATTTCACTGGAACCAGTAAGTTACCTGTAGCCACCCTAGAAATGTAGCCGCGTGTAAAGGTACCCTAAGGGATGTTCCACTTAGGCAACACACAAACAACACCAACACCTCCCAGACAGAAGGGGGAGACCAAACCCGGGTTCAGGGTGAGCTTCCTTTATATTCTGGTCTGGAGAGGAGCAAGTCAGTGCAGTGCGGGGCAGCACTGGTGGACTGGAAGCTGCTTAGCTCGTCTCAGGATTGCTAACTTGTTCCAAGCCTAAGGCTAGGGTCTGAGGAAAGAGGAGAGAGACAGAAACCTACCAGGAGGGGCTGCATCACCCGTGCTTCCCCTCCACAGAAGAACACCACAAGAACGGACACCGGAGTCCGAGACTGTGCAGGTTCAGAAACACAGGCAGTCAACACCGAAAAGTGGGGGACTCCAGATTCTCCAGCTACCCAGTGCCAGGGACACAGCAACATATACAATCCAAAAACACTGACTTCCCGGGTGAGGTGGAAAAGTGAAGGACTCGAGATGCCTGTCATACCGGTAGACGCAGACAGAGACAGGGCCGTCAGCCTAGCTGAAGCAACTGCAGGGCCACTACGCAAACAGTGAGGAAGCCAGTACGACCCGACCGGGTGAGAAATACCTTGAACTGCTCTCTAGACTCCGTGGACAGCTTGTAACAACTACTTCAACTCCAGTAAACAGACTGAGAAACGGCTATCAGGAGTCTGTGTGTGTTAATTACATCTTTCGCCCTGTGCCCTATACAGTGGGGACCCACTGCCTGCCGGGCCCTGGAGCAGCCTTAGGTGAGGACCGGGGGAGGTGCTGGCAGATTCGGGCGAGGACCTTTTGGGTGCTGGTGCTGGCAGCGTCAGGCTAGGACCGGGGGGGGGGATGGGGGGGTGGTTGCTGGCAGCATCAGGCAAGGGGCTGCGGGTGCTGGTGGTGAGAAGCGGGGGGGGTGCTGGCAGGGGGAGCATGAGGCTCATTGTAGATCTGGGTGCCGGGGCTGGAGAGGAGAAGAGGGGCCGGATCAGCGGAGAGAAGCAGGAAGCTTTCCTCAGTTAACCCCCTCTCCTCTGACACAGGGACATGGGGGTCGGCTGGGGGCCCCCCTGCAGGCTTGACGGGCCCACTACCCAGTCAGGGCCCTGCTGCAGCTGAACCAGCTGCACCACGGTAGGTCCGCCCCTGGCCCTATAAGACTCCGTGGACAGCTTGTAACAACTACTTCAACTCCAGTAAACAGACTGAGAAACGGCTATCAGGAATCTGTGTGTGTTAATTACATCTTTCGCCCTGTGCCCTGTAAGGGTACCTTTACACGTCGCAACCGGGGTGAGAAAACTGAGAGGCAATCCGGAGCCCCATCACCGTTGCCGTGAAATTGCTACGAAATTGCGGAGTGTAATTGGGGTGCCCGGCGGTGATTTTCAAAGTTGCGCCTGGTTCCGATTTCACTGCACTGCTCCAAAACCAGAGGCAACCATGAAGGGGAAATTCCCTGCTTTTGGCGTGTGAAGGGGCGATAGGGATGGTATCAGCGTCGCCTACTAATTTCCCGGAGGCGTGCCACAGCATGCTGGAGACCCCCCCCAGCGATGATTGGTGGTGGCTACTGTGTTTCCATTGGCTGTCCCTTCACAGGGTGACATATTTGAAGAGCTGTCCATTCACACTACACAATTGCAATGGCGCCATGTAGTAGCCAGCCTTCCTGCGTAGGCTGGCCAATCATGACGCTATTGCGTTGTCTAATCAGCGTGATAGGGGTGCGGAATACTCAAGTCTGTCACGTCTATGTTCTTGCGGCGCTGAACATGTACGCCCACATTCCTTTGGGGATTGAGGCGTGTGCAGCGGCGTCGGAAGTCAACCGGATGTTTCACATTTTTGGTGTGGGAACTTCTGGGACGACACATCACCTTAGGTTGAGGGCAAAATTGCGGCGTGTAAATGCGGCTTCGACGTTCAGAGGCAACCATGAAAAATGTGCACACGCATGTTAGGTTGCCTCCGATCGCCGCCAAAAGTTGCTGTGTGTAAAGATACCCTAAAGGTACCTTTACACACAAAGATTTATTGCTTGCAATTCACTGGTTGCAGTGAAGTCATGGACACATTGTTCCATTTTGTTGCCATGTACAAGTGGAACAATGTATCCATGATTTTACTGCAACCAGTGAATTACAAGCAATATATCTCTATGTGTAAAGGTACCTTAACAGAGCTCTATACTTGCAGCGTCACAGAGAAGTCCCACCTGAGGAGCCACAGCCTGTCAGCCCTGCACACTGACTGGAGAAGCTGCAGCAAAGTAAGTGACTGTGTGACTCACAATCCCCTGCAAAGCTCCATCCAAACCATCCGCCCTGCCCTGGGGACCCTCCAGCCCTACCCGAGGAGAGCTTTCCATCCACGCTGCCCCAAGTCACCGTCCCCAGCAGGATTACGGCAGCGGTGGTTCTATTAACCACATACCCCGGGTGGCGTCACAACAAATCTCCTGTAAATATACCCACTTTTTGGACTGATCCCAGGCCACGGGACCAGGTCACGACTACCGTGATACCCCAGAGAAAGCACCGGCCTAGTTCCCGAGTACCCCATAGCCTGGGGGTGCATCATAGCCATGTCTCTGGATTTCACTTTTGTCCCGTGTCTTTTTCTCCGAGTTTCACCGAAAAGTGCGTTTTTCAGTTGTACTCTTCAATCATTAGATTGCATCTGTCAGGAGATCGTAGGTTAAGTGTATATACTTATTTTAGTCATTATTTTTAAAAACTGGTATATGGTATGATTTCCAGTTTTCTCTGACTAAGAATCAATTTGCTATGGATTCTCCCATAGAAAGAGCAGACAGACATAAGGAGTTCCGGTTCTTTTTCAGAAGTAGCTGCAGTAGCATGTAAGACTTTACAGAGTAGAACCAAGACGTGTAGCTGTGACTCCATCTCTGGTGTAGGATATACAATTACTTGAAAGCAGCAACATTGGTCTTTGTGTCTCTTTGTTCCTCCTCTTTCTTACTTCTTCATAGAAATCAGAAAGAGGCTGTAATCTGATACCTCAGTGAGCCGTTAGTCTGTTATATCTTCAGTAAGATCAATTTTAGCAGTTCTTTTTGGAGAATAAATGAATTTGAAAGGTAAAGTAAAGAGAAGATATAGCGTATAAGTGGAGAAAGAAGCAAATATTTCAATTAGATATATTACAGTTTCTTATATTGACTTGCACTATTGATTGATGTAAAATTCTATTAAAAAAATTGAAAACGGAAAATAAAGTATATAAGGCAGAAAAAAATATTTCTTTTAATGCATTGTATCATGTTTTGAAAGAAGGACTCAATATGTGAATTGATCAGTGAAAATAGAAATAAAGAATAAAGAAGTAGCAGAAGCAGCATGAAGGAGATTATACAGTAAGAATGAGAAGTATAGTCGTGAATCCATCTTTGGTGTAGGATAAACACTTATTAGAAAGCAGCAACATTGTTATAGAATCATAGAATTGTTAAAGCATAACTGCTGTTTAAATATAAAGTACAGCAAGTAATTTTAATAAACTTTCAAATATACTTTATTACAAAATTCTGGTAGGTTACCATTCATAAACCTTCCACAAGGTGTCCCCACTAGACTGTGTGTGAAGCAGACATATGTTTATTATCAGTCAGATCCGTCTTCACACTGAATACAGGGCAAGTAACCATATAAGGGAAAGGGGCGTGGCCTACAGTGTGTGAGCTTCTGATTGCAGCTGATGAGGAAACAATGTATCATATTATCTCGGTCTACAGCACAGTGCTGGGCAATATCAGAATGTCAGGATCACTGTCAACTCCTCTTTCCTTGTCGCAAGTTTCTGATCTGTCATCTGGCTCCACAAAGATCAGTCATGATCTCTGTTAACCCCTTCTCTGCTGTCACACAGCTCATGATCTCTGTTAACCCCTTCTCTGCTGTCACATTGAACTGGTCACTATCAGCTGCTGGCCTTGCCCACACATCCATAAAATATTGTTTTTGAAAGAGCATAGAAAAATGTGAGAAAATGACTCATATGGCATAAAAAAGCATTATCTTAGTTACTATTTGAAACATCATTAACAACCATTTCAGAATTTGTGTTTTTTTTTCCAATCAAATGACATGTACACTTTAAGTTGGAAGGGGCCTCCTTGGTCATCTGGTCCATCCCCTGCTCAAAGCAGGATTTACTAAATCATCCCAGACAGATGTCTGTCCAGCCTCTGTGTGAAGTCTTCCATTGAAAATATAAAGGGGTGGGGGACAAGAGGCGCAATAGTGCCCTATCACTAGTGACACTAAAAAGGCAGGGTGGTATTATGGAACCACTCACCTGGTGCAGTTGTGATCCCCAAAACTGGTTTGAAGGCGTAAATGATCAAGAGCTGCTGCAAGACCTCCACCAACCACTGTCCAGTGGTGAAATCCAGAAGAGAAGATGGGAATGCAGGTGTACTACGCTGCTCCAAGCACAAAAACTCACCAAAGAGTCAGGATTTCCTCAAGCAGATTTCCAAGCTTTATTATCTTTTCCTCCAACGCGTTTCGGCGCCTTGCCTGGCACCTTCATCAGGGATATCAACTGATGAAGATATCCCTGATGAAGGTGCCAGGCAAGGCGCCGAAACGCGTTGGAGGAAAAGATAATAAAGCTTGGAAATCTGCTGGAGGAAATCCTGACTCTTTGGTGAGTTTTTGTGCTTGGAGCAGCGCGGACCGTGGTACACCTGCATTCCCATCTTCTCTTCTTCAAGTCTTCCATTGAAGGAGAACTCACCACCTTTCGTGGCCACCCATTCCACTGTTGATCACCCTAACTGTCAAAAGGTTTTTCTAATATCCAATCTGTGTCTCTTCCCATTCAGTTTTATCCCATTGTGTCTAGTCTTTCCTTGGGCAAATGTGAATAAAGCTGATACCTCTACAGTGTGACAGCCCAAGATATTTGTAGACAGCTATTAAGTCTCGTCTCCGTTCTTTATGTTTCTCCGTTCACCTCCTCCTTTTTTTCATAGAAATTAGAAAGAAGCTGTAATCTGATACCTCAGTGAGTCATTAGTTTGTTATGTCTTGAGTAAGATTAATTTTTAGCAGAGGAATATATGAATTTAAGATGTGGAGCAAGGAGAAGAAGTGGCTTATAAGTGGAGAAAGAAGTAGATTTCTCTATTAGGATATATAAGATAGTTCTCTTTACGTGTACTATTATTGATTGATGCAACGTTTGTTGAAATTACAGTGACCATTTAAGGTTCAAATTTGAGCATCCTAATTTGCCAGCTGCCACAGGCTTTTGGTGGGTGACCTGCTGAGTCTCCTAGCCCTAGTATGGCAGCCTTCTTTTCGCTGTGCCGGAGGTTGGGTCTTGGGACATAAAGACCCAGCACCCCACTGATGTTTGTGTTTGGAGCGTAAAGCGTCCGGGCAACTTTCTTAAAGCTGGTACCCTGGTTTCGGCCCAGTCCCTTAGAGTCCCTGCTAATCCAAGCACACCTGGGACTTCTTCTGTCTCTCCCTATGGTCTGCCGTCCGAAACCCGGACAATCCTCATGGTGGCACAGGCAGCCGGGTCCGTGTACTTTCAGTCCTGCGTGATGTTCTTGCCTCTCCTTCTGACTGAACTTGACTCTCTGGTGGTACTTGGCTGACTGCCTTACTGAACTTGGTGTTGTCTAGTTTTGTTACCTCCCCTAACCGGGTCCTGTCCTAACTTTCCCACCCTCCACTTGACACCTCCCGTCATCCCGTTGCTGGGTATAGAGTCCCTAGTCTTGGGATCGAGAACGTGTTGGGTGTGTGTTTGGAGGTGACTGGACTTACCGATCCCGGGTGCTGCGCCCATCTAGTGGGGACCAGTCCGCAGGGGTGCCACACTCCCTCTGAGCAAAGGATAGCATGTCCTCGCGCTAGAACCGGGTTAGTTGGTACACAGAAACTCAAAAGTTTTTTATAATGCATAGAACTATAACATATTTACATAAGTGCTTCTTCTTCCCAGAATGGGAGACTGGTGGCTTAAATGTTACCTTACAAAAACCAGCTTATTTAGATATATGGGTAGGGATATGGACGTAGAAGAATTAGAAAAAGTGCAAACAGTTTGGCGATTGTCTTTTCACCTGTTGTCTCTTTGTTTTTGGGAACCCACCACAAGTAAAACCCTAGAGCAAGCTTTGGGCGTGGCGACAGGGACTAAACTGACCGGTGTTTCGGCCATGCCAGTGGGTTTTTGAGCATTGTGGTCTTAAGTGCACTTGTCCAGTTTAAGTGCAAACAATTCAAATATTCATTATCATATTTACATTCTAAAAGCATACCATAAAAGCAACAGAGAGAGCACCGGAGTGAGCTAACTGTATACATCTGCAGTAATGATGAAACGCAGTTCATGATCAAAAGGGGGACACACTCTTAGGAAAGTTTGGGGAAAGCTAGGGAAAGCAAGTTGCTGCCACAACAGTACATCATGCCTTGCGCTTGTTACAGATGGGACTGGCATGGAATACCCCAGCAGTGGGGCGGCTATCGTACTTATCTCTGACTCTGACTCGTCCTCCTCTGTCTCCCGGGATGGGGAAACATGGTGCAACGCCACCCACCACGCGGTCGCCTTTTGCACTAGCGTCTGCCACCATCTTTCCATGATGTTGAGGTGGACTTTCTCCAGCAGGTGACTCAGCTCGCTGACCTCCTCCAAAAGAAAGTTGGGCCCCACGCTCCATGCCATACCAGCCTGATTCCACCATGTCAGTTGTTATCCGGATCCCTAACCTCCCACCACTTTCTTTTTGCTCCTCGTATTCTGGTCTTTCTACTCTTCCTCCCTTCGTGGGTGTCTCCGCTTTTTGGCAGCGGCGGCTGTCACACCCTTGGGCGGGATTGTACAGTCTTTTGGCTTGCTCTCCTAATTCTTGGAAGGGGTGCAGGCAGTTTTTCACACCTAGTGTTGGCCTGGCTTACAATGAGGGACTGTGGCACACCCCTCTGCCAGCACACGGTTTCAGGCTTTCAGGGCCGCCATTGCTGAGGCTCAAAAACACAGTCTGTAAGGTGCACAAGACCGAGTTTTACCAGGTTGGTAGATCCTAGGGATGGGCGAATCTACTCGCTAGGACTCTTTACTCGGCGAGTAGTAAGGGACTCGCAGGACTCGGTACTCTGTGAGTTTCCCAGCAATTACTCGCACAGCAACGAGTCCAATGCAAATCAATGGCAATCCTAGTTTTGTCAGAGACTCTGACAAAACTAGGATTGCCTTTGACTTGCATTGGTCTGATTACTGTGCAAGTAATCACAGGGAAACTCGCAAAGTAACTCCTGTTACTTTGCGAGCCGAGTCCGGCTGTCTGCTCTGTACAGGCTGCCGCAGCTCCAGGGTCCTAGAGCCCGCCTGCTCACAGAGATGATGTAGCAGAGCTGCGATTGTTCTCAGTCTGCTCATTCCTTGTGCATAGACATCTATATCTATGCACAGGGGATGTAGCAGAGAGGACATCGCGTTTTGGACTACGTCGGATTTTTTTAATTAAAGATGGAGTCCCTAATGGCTTTTTTTTTTTATTTCTAATAAAAAATTTTCTCTGTGTTGTGTTTTTTTAACCCTTTATTGGAGATTCTTAGTGGCCGGGTCAAACGTGGCCTGACATTAAGAATCTCAGGCTTAATACCAGCTTGTATAACAAAGCTGGTATTAACCCCTTTATTACCCAGCGTGCCACCGCCACCAGGGCCGCTGGAAGAGCAAGGTTCAGCACCAGAGGATGGCGCTTCAATGAACGCGCCATCTTCTGGGGCGGCTGCGGGCTGCAATTTGCAGCGGGGGGTGCCCAGAAAGCTTGGGCATCCCTGCGCTGCGGATTCCAGCCCCCAGCTGCTTAGCTGTACCTGGCTAGACATAGAATATGCGCTGAGCCCCACGCATTTTTTTTTTTATTATTTCATGAAATTCATGAAATAATTAAAAAAAGGGCTCCACTATATTCTTGTGTCCGGCCAGGTACAAATAGGCACCTGGGGGTTGGGGGCAGCCCGTCGCTGCCTGCTGGATCCGGCTGGTTCCAGAAATACGGCGAAGTCCACGTGAAATTTTTTTCTGACAAATCCATAAAACAATGTAAATAAAAGGGACTGCATCTTTATTAACCCCTGGACCATGGGCGAGGGGTTAATAAAGATGCAGTCCCTTTTTTAGGATTGTTTTATTGATTTTTCAGAAAAAAAATTACATGGGCTTCGCCGTATTTTCTGGAACCAGCCGGATCCAGCAGGCAACGACGGGCTGCCCCCAACCCCCAGGTGCCTATTTGTACCTGGCCAGACACAAGAATATAGGGGAGCCCTTTTTTTTATTATTTCATGAATTTCATGAAATAATTAAAAAAAAATGCGTGGGGCTCCGCGCAATTTCTATGTCTAGCCAGGTAAAGCTAAGCAGCTGGGGGCTGGAATCCGCAGCACAGGGATGCCCAAGCTTTCTGGGCACTCCCCGCTGCAAATTGCAGCCCGCAGCCGCCCCAGAAGATGGCGCGTTCATTGAAGCGCCATCCTCTGGCGCTGAACCCCGCTCTTCCAGCGGCCCTGGTGGCGGTGGCACGCTGGGTAATAAAGAGGTTAGGGCCAGCTTTGTATTATCAGCTGGCCCTAAGCCCGAAATTTATGGCGGTCACGCCAATATTAGACATGACCGCCATGAATTTCTATGAAATTGTTTTAAAAAAAACACAACACAGAGAAAATTTTTTATTAGAAATAAAAAAAAAAGCCATTAGGGACTCCATCTTTAATTAAAAAAATCCTTTTCCGTCCGACGCAGTCCAAAACGTGATGTCCTCTCTGCTACATCCCCTGTGCATAGATATAGATGTCTATGCACAGGGAATGAGCAGACTGAGAACAATCTCAGCTCTGCTACATCAGGCAGCAGGCGGGCTCTAGGACCCTGGAGCTGCGGCAGCCTGCACAGAGGAGACAGGACTCTTATCTGTGCGAGTTTCCCAGCGATTACTTGCACAGTAAAGGAGTCCAATGCAAATCAATGGCAAAACTAGGATTGCTTCAGGCTGAAGCTTCCGAGACACATCTGTGATTTGTAAATCGCACACTACTCGCTATTACCCGCTTCCCCATTCATTAACATTGGACTCGCTAGACTCGCAACGAGTAGTGAGTCCCGGGCTCGGACTCGCTAGAGTCAAGCGATTCCGAGTAATTTAGGACTCGCCCATCACTAGTAGATCCTGTTCGTGATGCCAGAAAGCTGACTTGCCCCTGGAAGGGACTGTGGGGTACTCGGATCCAGGCCCTCTCGTTGTTGTCTGGGGCTGTGGGAATGTCACGGTGGCGTGAGCCGGTCCGTGATCCCCTCTTCGGGGCGATCAGTAAAAAGGGGAATATTGAAAAATCGGATAAAAGAAAAATATCAAAAAACAAGATAAAAGTTTTTGTTGTGACACCACCCGTAGAATGTGGCCTGGATAGCTGCTGCTGCAGTCGGGACCTCTAGGGATGATGGGAGTAGCAGCGAGGATGGTCCAGCTCTCCACGGGAGGAGCAAGTACCCAGGGCAACTGTAGAGTTTGTGTAGGTGATTTAGTAAATGGGGGGGGCCAGTAGGGCTGTGCTGCTGGCAGGGTTTATAAGTCACACTCAGGAAGTCCGCTGCTACCCGCTCGGCGAATCAGTCTATCTCCCCTCAGGTTGGGAATCACAGTCACAGCTGTTCATAGCAACCGGGATTGCTCATCCGAATCACCCCCTTTCATGTTCCTTTCATGGTCCTCTCGATCTGTCCGCACGCTAGCTATGATCCAGCCACAAGCTTTTGATAGGCGACCTGCTGGATCCCCTAGCCCTAGTACGGCGGCCTTCTTTTCGCTGTGCCGGAGGTTGGGTCTCGGGACATTAAGACCCCGCACCCCGCCAGTGCTTGTGGTTGGAGCGTAAAGCGTCCGGGCCACTTCCTCAGAGTTGGCACACTGGTTTTGACCCAGTCCCTTAGCGTCCCAGTTAATCCGAGCACCCCTGGGACTCTTTGTGTCTCTCCTTATGGTCTGCAGCCCGGGACCCGGACAATCCTCATGGTTGCACAGGCTGCCTGGTCCATGTCCTTTCAGTTCCGTGTGATGTTCTCGCTTCTTTTTCTGACTGAACTTGACTCTGTATTGGTACTTGGCGGACTAGTTTACTGAACTTGATGTTGTTTAGTTTTGTTGCCTCTCCTAAAAAAAATACAATACAATACAAAAATAAAATAAATATAAAATAAAATCTTTATTTATATAGTGCCAACTTATTCTGCAGCGCTTTACAAAACAGTGGGTAATAGATGAAAATACACAGTATAATGCAGTAAGAGAATACACAATACAGTAATTCTAGTAGAGAAAGAAAACAGTACAACAATAGGAAACAATACAATAAGCATAAAATCAATGTAAAAAATACACAGCATCATGCAATAATTAAAGCAACATAATGACAGCCCTGCTCATAAGAGCTTACAATCTAACAATAAGGTGGGGGTGACACAAAGGACAGGGGCTTATTTACAATGATGGTATAGTCAACTTGAGGAAATGGGGAACAGTTAGGGTATGTGCCCACTGGACGTTTTGTGGGCTGTTTTCTAGCGTTTTCCGTCGGCGGTTTCCGCTGAGTTTTATGTTAATTTATGTTAATCCTAACCACTGGTTGGATTAACATGGTAGTCAATGGATTTTAGAAAACGCTGTGTACATTAGAACGTTTTTTTTTTCTCCTTTCCACTTTCTTCACCGGTTTTCCACCGGTTTTCAAAGATAGAGCAAGTGACTTCTTTTGAGCGTTTTTCCAGCGGTTCCAGCTTACAAGTGCACCAAAAACATTCTTAAAAACGCTAAGAAAAACTGCCAGAAATCCGCCGACAAAACGCTGTATAAACGCTCAAAAACCGCTAAAAAAACGCTAAAAAAACGATGTACACTGCTGAGGTCAGAAAACTCAGTTTCTGCAATTCTCCACCGGTTTTCTGACGGTCTGCAATGATGCAGAACCGTCCAGTGGGCACATACCCTTAGGAGCAATATAAGTGGCCACCAACCATTATTTGTGATGCATTTGAGACTGGTGGAGGGGATAGACTATGTTTAAATGACTTTGATAAGGGATCATGATAGGCCACTCTAAAAAGATCTCCTGAAACTAGGTAAGGCTGGCTTCACATTTGCATATGGAGCGCTGCGTACCAAACGCAGCCAAACGCTTGCGCACATGAATTCCAATGTTTAACATAGGAACGCATGTGCCTGCGTATGGCTGCGTTTGGCAGCATTTGCGTTCGGATACGCATAATTTATGCGCCCTCCGACCGCGCTCTAAACGCAGCTTGCAGCATTTTTTTGTGCGTTCGCGGCGCTTGCTCTATCCGCAAGCGCCTGCAAGCGCATAAGAAATGCATTGATCTCAATGGATCCGCAGTGTCCTCTGCATGACACTGCAGGAGAACGCTGCGGATCTCATTGAGATCTCTTCCGGTGGCCGCCGGTGAGGTCACAGGAGATCACCGACAGCCACCGGGAGATCAGCTAAGCCTCTGCTGATCTCCTCCTCCCCACCGCCGGTAATCTGCTAGCGATGTCGGCGGGGAGAAACAGCTGATGTGACAGCTGTTTGAATCTTCCCGCGCCGACATCTCCTCTCGGTGTCGGCGCGGGAGATTCAAACAGCTGTCACATCAGCTGTTTCTCCCCGCCGACACATCCCGGAGCTTACCGGCGGCGGGGAGGAGGAGATCTCCGGCGCTGATCTCCGCCCCCGGACACCGCTGATTGGCTGCCGGGCTGCACAGTGATGTGTCTGCAGGCGGACATTCTCCGCTGCGGACACATCAAAATGTCCCTGCTTTTGACTGCGTTTGTGTCTGCATGCCATCAGCATGCAGACACAAACGCAAATGTGAAGCCAGCCTAAGTTGTGCAGAGACCTAAATTCTTGCGGTAGAGTTTTCCACAGAATTGGTGCAGCTCGGGAGAAGTTTTGGAGCCGGGAGTGGGAGGCTCGGATTAATGCAGAAGTGAGTCTAAAGTCACTTCCAGAGCAAAGAGAACGGGTGGGGTGATAGACAGAGATGAGGGAGGAGAGGTAGGGAGGTGTTGCATTGTGAAGAGAGCAGTTTGAAATGGATCCTATAGTGTATGGGCAACCAGTGCAATGACTGGCACAGAGTGGAAGCTGTGCATTAATCCAAAAAAACATGGTTTATTCAATGCGTTTCAACGCCTTGCTTTTTCCTGATGAAGAAGTGAGGCAACATCGAAACGTGTTGAATAAACCATGTTTTTTGGATTAACTCACATCATCATTATTTACCGGCAGTGCAGAATAACCACTAATCGTCCTTCTCTCCTAATTATCAGCTCTTTGATCCTGTGATCTGCAGCATCGGTCATCTATATATCATATTTCATCCACCGAGGAGGGCACATACGATCAATTATATTTCTTTGTTTTCTCGGATAAAACTCATTGCAAGTTTCTCCTTCCTATCATCGTTAACAGGTTTGAAGAAAGCCACGATCCGTGCATCGATCGGTGGTGCGCTCATTGACTTGGTATATTTTGGTGTAATATTCGGGTGTTTTTTCTCTCTCCGTAAATAATGATGAGGCATTTAAATTCCAATTGAGTAAGTCCATCGAAAAGAGTAGCCAAAGCTAGAATAATAGGGACTAAGGATGAGGAAGGAGTGGGGGGTGGACAAAGGTCCGAGACCCCCCGGGTAGGGGCTACAAGTTTCTTGCATGCATTCCCGTCTCCGTAGTGATGCAAATCATGAAAATGAAGGGAGGGGTTAAAAGGGTGTTTATATAAAGAAAGGAGCGAAATGAATTAAGTTGTGCTGAGCTCCCAGACAAGGATCAGCTATACAAGACTACTTTTAAATAGCTGTGAAATCTGGAATTGAGCCATCAAAACACGTCTCAGACGCATGTGAACCAGGCTGATTGTCTCCGGCAGGCACCTGATTTCCACTGTTGGCTGCGTGCTCAGACTGGGAATTTCGGCTCGACTGTCAGTAACTTGGTGCATCTCGGTTTGTGTAGAGTCTCCTTGAATAGCGAAGACTATTGACAGATGAAGAGACCAGATGCTCTGACATGGGGTCTTCTCCGTGACCTACAGGTTTCCTCAGTGTCAATGTGGTCGGCAAAAGCTTTGTGGACTCTTCGGATTTAAAGAAGGAAAAAAAAACATTTAGGAGGGAAAGGCCATCTGGCTGCAAAGATTCCAAGAAATATTAAATTCCACAAAATGACCAAATGTCACATTTCTTTTGTGCGTCCATGTAAACAAGTGCAAAGCAAATTAGCCGGCATCGGTCACTGGCCTCCATCACTGGCAGACACAGGCAGAAAAGGGGCCCTGTGCAAAAACAATATATGGGCAATTTGCAGTCCAAGAGATTATCATAATGCACAATTCCACCTGCTGTGGAGGTAGAAATGGGCCCCCAACCTTTTGGGCCCCTGTGCGACTTCACAGACTGCACCAACGATATGTCCTCCCCTGGCCTACCTCACTTCTATGCGATGCTCTAATAACACTTAGGGCTCTATTCATACATTTTGTGTAGTTTTTGGGGTTTTTCACCTGCTTTTCATTAGAGCCTAATTCTTTTGCTAATCTGTGCCTGTCACGCCGGTCGAGGTGAGCGAGGGGTTAGGGGACCCACTGGATCAAGGCACCAATTAATCTCTGACCTTGAAGAACGTACCTGAGTGGCTACTGAGTCTTCTTTAGAGCCTTAGTTGGTGGAGATAGGTTTGTGCTGGTAGGTAGCTGCAAGGGGCAGCATCAGGGGATGTCGGTACCTCGTCAGCTGACTCCAGAGGGTGGCGTGCTGAGACAGTCACAGATACAGGTAGGATAAACTGCATGGAACAAAGAAATGATGGGAGTGCTGGTGTCTGATCCCTGATGAAGGTGCCAGGATAGGCGCCGAAACGCGTAGGAGAGAGGAAGAATAAAAGGATGGAAATCGATTTGGCTCTTTGTTGAGTTTATTTAACCCTGAAGCAGCGCGGACCGTGAGACACCAGCACTCCCATCATTTCTTTGATACATACCACTATCCAGTGGTTGGTGGAGGTCCTGCAGCAGCTGGAACATCGTTTCCAAAAACGCCTTCAAACCAGTTGTGGGGATCACAACTGGACCAGGTGAGCAGCTTCACAGCACCACCACTGTATATAAGTGTCACTAGTGATAGGGCACTATTGCGCCTCTTGTCCCCCTCCCTATTTTATCTTTAAACTGCATGGAAGGCAGGCATGCACAGACAGACACCGACAGGCACAGATCAATTTCAGATTGGCATAGTGAGTATGGTAGATGCTGGGGAGCGCTAGCAGGTTCGGGAAGGCACAACAGGCATGGTAGATGCTGGTGAGCACTTGCAGGCACTGGCAGGTTCAGGAATGCACAGCAGGTATGATAGATGCTGGCGAGCTCTGGCTGCTTCAAGACTTCAAGAAGACACAGTGGGTAGTCACTGGATGTAATAGGAGCACAGGTACTGGTAAGTGCACAGTAAATAGATAGGACCTGACCACTAGTTACAGACCGAACTCACTGACCGAGACTCTTGTATAGGCACCTCTCTAGGAGGAAGGATGCCTTAAATAACCTAGGCACTTCCGGTTTAGGATGTGCTGTCCCTTTAAAACAAGGAAGTGAAGCGCGGGCCGTGTCCTAAGCGCACTCTGAAGAGCCCTGCTGCGCATGCGCAGGTCACAGGAGCCGGCAGATAAAGCAGAAGCCAGAGTGAGCGGGAAACAAGAATGCTAAGCACGTCGGCACCCCTGACATGTGAAGTTTTGGGGCGCTGATGGTATAACAGTGCCTTTATCAAAACCTATTTTACATGTGTTGGGGAATGTGCACACAATATGTTTTTCAGGCAGATTGCAAAACTGCTGCAAATAATAGACATCATGTTCCCTCATGTTCACAAACCCTGGAGCGTTTAAAAGAAGTAACATGTCCATTTTTCGGACGGCTTCATATGGAACCTGCCCGCTCTCTATTCTAGAAGAAAAAGCAGAAAGATGCCAATGGCGAAGTCAACGTGAAAACAGGCAAAGTCACCGGCTTTTTCCTGAAGCTTCATAATAGAAGACTCCAGCTGCTCTGTCATCAGATTAAAAACATTGTTCGCCCCTAACATTAAACTATTTTTTTTCCTTTTTTGACGTTTACTATTGGGGGCAGAGTTGTAGGTTACCGGATGTTTTCAGCTAATTTATTAATTGCGACTTTTTAGCTTTATAAGGAAATTTTAGGACTTGTACTAAACCCTCAAATTGTTACAAATGTACAGACATTTCTAAAGTACATAATATATGTACACTGAAAAATAAAGAATTGCATCCGGCGACAAGAGGAACTCTGAGTTCTGGATGAAAAAATGTGGATTTTATTTTGCAGTAAGCGATTAAGGCTGCGCCGAAACGCGTGGCATCTTAGAGGTGTTGATCGGTATTTTTACCTGTGATCTTTGTCTGGAATGGTGATTTTTACTGCAAAATAAAATCCAGTTTTTTGGATCCAAATCTGAGTTCCTCTTGTCACCGGATGCATTTAATTTTTCTTCTTTTTGTGAATTTTGAGCCCAATCCAGAGCAGATCGTGACAACTTCCCAACTGAGAACACCGGAGTACAGGGAGCTGACTTTCTTGTCTTATCTAAAATACATTTCATAGTACAACAAGAAGTAGAGATAAGATGGATGCAAATACAGCAGCATTAGATTTCACAGAGTTTGCAGTCAGATAGCATGGAAATATGTGGACATGTACAGAAAAAAGACCTGTCACCTACTCAAAAGTGAACAATTTTTGCCCTTACCTTATTCATGCTGCTCCCTTAAATTTAATTTCTTATAAACATTCCATAGACATGAGATTTATTAGTTAATCTTCAATTTCATAGTATTTACTAAAGGGGTGTGGCTCACAGGATCCTCTAGGGTGTGTCTGCAAAATTACCCTGTGAGCCACACCCCCTTGGAAAAAAAAAACAAAGACCCATATCTCTATAACTGTGTAACGGATTAGAAAAATATAAAACTCAGAATAGCATACAGCCTAGATCAAATGAAATTATTATCACCCTCTACTTTTCTTTGGTCACACCTTGTCTGGATACTGTGTCCAGTTGTGGGACACACATTATAAAATAAGACATCAACAAACTGGAGCAAGTTCAGAGAAGAGCGACCAGAATGGTGTCCGGTCTGCAAACCATGTCCTATGAGGAACAGTTATAGGATTTGTGACTGTTTAGTTTGCAAAAAAAGAAGATTGAGAAGAGACTTAAGAACTGTCTACAAATATCTCAAGGGCTGTCACACTGTAGAGGGATCAGCTTTATTCTCATTTTCACAAGGAAACAGTAGAAGCAATGGGATGAAGCTGAATGGGAGGAAACACAGATTAGAACTAGACGAGACTTAATAGCTGTATACAAATATCTCAAGGGCTGTCACACTGTAGAGGTATCAGCTTTATTCTCATTTGCCCAAGGAAAGACTAGAAGCAAAGGGATTAAACTGAATGGGAGGAGACACAGATTAGATATTAGAAAAACTTTTTGGCAGTGAGGGTGATCAGCGAGTGGAACGGGTGAGTTCTCCTTCAATGGAAGTCTTCACACAGAGGCTGGACAGACATCTGTCTGGGATGATATAGAGAATCCTGCTTTGAGCAGGGGGTTGGACCAGATGACCCAAAAGGTCCCTTCCGACTCTACCATTCCATGAATAAAATAATGCTAACTTTTTACCCAATTTGAGGTCTTTTTTAGACAAATTAGAAGCTCATTTTTTTCAATTTGGATATATGCAAAAATAAATACCTAATGTGTCCTTGATGGTGAGGGAACCATTATTCTTCAGAGGACTTGATTAGCATGAGCTTTAAATGTTAATGAGTAATGACTATGGTAATACCCTCAGAAGATAACCTACAGCAAGCCATTATGTATCCCAAAAACCATAAATGATGACCCTGCTAAATGAAAAGTGCATAGGATTTGTATAACAGCAGTGTACTCGGCTATCCACGCTTTCTCACAATACCATAAAACTGAGTACAAACCCATAAAATAAATGGTTTTGAGCTGAATGTTTCTCACGTAGTTAAACCATCCGGTATAGTTTATGTCTCTGGCTCCAGAGTTCATATGTCGGAGGGAATTATTGAAACAAGTTCAGCTGTTAATCACATGGAGACTTTTATTGATCCATAATGTATTTTATACGGCTCGATGACGAGGCGTTATGTCTGTGCATTTTTATTTTAACGGTTCATAGATGACGCTCTATGTTTTTAACTGTACTGTACATCGTAACCAGGTCTCCATCCAAATTAGGTAAAGCCTGCCTCTATATCCAGATGCTTTGCCAGGAAAGCGATGTACCACAGTCTATCTGCATCTCATCTAGAATATAGGCCCCTTTTATTTGTCTCTATCCCCATGACTCTTATTTTACTTATCCTACCAATGATCTAATCATTAGCGCTGTGAATCTACGTCCTGAAGCAAGTCTACAAATAATCTGGGGAGCCATAGACTAAACAGTATTGGACCAATGGACATAGAGTGGACTTTCTACAGCACGGATACATCAATATTATGTTTGTGTTTTATTGGAGAATGGGAACAACCTGTTGTACACTGTGTGCAGAATTATTACACAAATGAGTATTTTGATCACATGATACTTTTTATCCATGTTGTCTTACTCCAAGCTGTATAGGCTGAGAGCCAACTACCAATTAAGTAAATCAGGTGATGTGCATCTCTGTAATGAGGAGGGGTGTGGTGTAATGACATCAACACCCTATATAAGGTGTGCTTAATTATTAGGCAAATGCCTTTCTTTAGGCAAAATGGGTCAGAAGAGAGATGTGACGGCTTTGAAAAGTCCACAATTGTGAGATGTCTTGCAGAGGGATGCAGCAGTCTGGAAATTGCCAAACTTTTGAAGCGTGATCACCGAACAATCAAGTGTTTCATGGCAAATAGCCAACAGGGTCGCAAGAAGCGTGTTGGGCAAAAAAGGCGCAAAATAACTGCCCATGAATTGAGGAAAATCAAGCGTGAAGCTGCCAAGATGCCATTTGCCACCAGTTTTGCCATATTTCAGAGCTGCAACATTACTGGAGTATCAAAAAGCACAAGGTGTGCTATACTCAGGGACATGGCCAAGGTAAGGAAGGCTGAAAAACGACCACCTCTGAACAAGAAACATAAGAATAAAATGTCAAGACTGGGCCAAGAAATATCTGAAGACTGATTTTTCAAAGGTTTCATGGACTGATGAAATGAGAGTGACTCTTGATGGGCCAGATGGATGGGCCAGAGGCTGGATCAGTAAAGGGCAGAGAGCTCCACTCCGACTCAGACGCCAGCAAGGTGTAGGTGGGGTACTGGTATGGGCTGGTATCATCAAAGATGAACTTGTGGGACCTTTTTGGGTTGAAGATGGAGTGAAGCTCAACTCCCGGACCTACTGCCAGTTTCTGGAAGACAACTTCTTCAAGCAGTGGTACAGGAAGAAGTCGGTATCGTTCAAGAAAAACATGATTTTTATGCAGGACAATGCTCCATCACATGCATCCAACTACTCCACAGCGTGGCTGGCCAGTAAAGGTCTAAAAGAAGAAAAAATAATGTCATGGCCCCCTTGTTCACCTGATCTGAACCCCATAGAGAACCTGTGGTCCCTCCTAAAATGTGAGATCTACAGGGAGGGAAAACAGTACACCTCTGGGAACAGTGTCTGGGAGGCTGTGGTGGCTGCTGCACGCAATGTGGATCATAAACAGATCAAGCAACTGACAGAATCTATGGATGGAGGCTGCTGAGTGTCATCATAAAGAAAGGTGGCTACATTGAGCACTCATTTTTTGTGTTTTGTTTTTGCATGTCAGAAATGTTTATTTCTAAATTTTGTGCAGTTATATTAGTTTATCTGGTGAAAATAAACAAGTGAGATGGGAATATATTAGGTTTTTATTAAGTTGCCAAATAATTCTGCACAGTAATAATTACCTGTACAAACAGATATCCTGCTAAGGCTGCCTTCACATTAGCGCTCCCCTCCGCAGCGTTCTGCGGAGGGGTCTGCAATGTGACCGCAGCGGCCGCCAGCTCCTATCTTTATAATGGGAGCGCATGGTGCTGCGCTTGCCAGCTCATGACCGTGTGCACCTATTCACTCCCATACGTGATCTGTGCGCAGGCGGATGCCTGCGCACAGATCACACACTCTCGCCCGCACCAGGGACGCAACATGTCGCGTCCCTGGTGCGGACGAGACTGTGTGATTTGTGCGCAGGCATCTGCCTGCGTACAGATTACATATGGGAGTGAAAGGGTGCGCACGGTCTTGCGCTGGCAAGCGCAGCACCGTGCGCTCCCATTATAAAGATAGGAGCTGGCGGCCGCTGCGCACACATGGCGATTCCCCTCCGCAGAACGCTGCGGAGGGGAACGCTAATGTGAAGGCAGCCTTAGATAGCCAAATCTAAAATAAACCCATTCCAACTTCCAAAAATATTAAGCTTTGATATTTATGAGTCTTTTGGGTTGATTGAGAACATAGTTGTAGATCAATAATAAAAATAATCCTGTAAAATACAACTTGCCTAATAATTCTGCACACATTGTATGTAATTCTGTGTTGAGCAATTCTTCCTATCAGTAAAATTCATTGTTGTTGCTAGGCAGAATTAGACTGTGTGAAGAGGATTACTACTTTTTCCATGTCGTTACATTGTACTTAATACAAGATTTTTTGGAAGAAAACTACACCGTTTCTACTGGTCTTACTATAAGTCATCGTGCTGGCCGAGTTAAACTGTCTGTGGACATCTGGTGGTGTGAGTACAAGTTACACAATTATCTAAGAGGCTGATAATTAGAACGCTTGAGATTTACAGCCATTAGAAACAGACAGAACAGGATTTGCTTGCTTGTTAGTTTATGGTACATGATTAGTAAAGGGGAAGGGGATATACCAGAGTATCACTTCCAACCTGATTTCATAGATCATAATGCAATTAGATCTGTATTATTTTTCAATGCCCTTCATTTGGTTGGGGGGGTGTGAATAATCCAAAACGTCCACTGAAAAGTCCAAAAAGTGCAATTTGAAAATCATACACAATTATGTATGAGTAACTATCTACCTAGGATTTCTGTTTACTTACTTTTTGGCAAGGATGAGATTAATGTGGTTGAAATAAATATCAAATGTTAAAGGGAATCTGTCAGCAGGTTTTTGCGGTGCAAGCTGAGGACAGCATGCTGTAAGAGTTAAAAAACAAAGAGCAACTGTGCTTTTTATTAGTGTCTGTGTAATTGTTTACCTAAACTAAAGGCTTTATCACCTATTGATTAACATTACAGAACTACTTTGTCATGTGCATGGCAGTCCCCTTCTTTGATTGGACAATCTCTATAGAGAGCCTGGTGTTGGCAGGGGCAGCTCTCCCTGATCTGCTGTGATTGCACAATCTCTATAGAGAGCCTGGTGTGGGCGGGGGCAGCCCTCCCAGATCTGCTGTGATTGGACAATCTCTATAGAGAGTCTGGTGTGGGTGGGGGAAGCTCTCCTATCTCTGCTGTGGTTGGACAATCCCTATAGAGAGCCTGGTGTGGGCGGGGGCAGCTCTCTCAGCTCTGCTGTGTCTCCAGAACTAAATTGTTTGATTGAGCGAGAACGGCTACAGCCAGTAATCTATGTGATACTTCGCTGGATTCAGGGTTTCTTTGCCTACAGTATGTTGCTGTAAGATGAGGTAGACAAAACCTGCTGGCAGATTCCCTTTAACTACGGGGTAGTAGAAATGAAAAAACAAAAATTTACCCCGGATGAAAATGGGGGATCTGCTCACAGTTGCACAATCATTCTAGGGTCATTCGAGCTGGTTGTGATGGCATTATATAATAATGTATCATTCATTTTTCTGTGGAACATCTATTTATGTATTTTTATTCATGGTCATATTTATTCCTCATTGGAATTTTTAATTGTTTTTATACATTTTATTTGTCTTTTTATACCACCAATAAAAGTAAATTACCTGTTGGTGATCCTTTATTTGGCATAGGCCGGTGACACATGGTGCAAGATACATATGACATATTCACACGAGTCTAGCATACCTCACCCAGCACAGCACCGGATCTCTTGACAGGAGTGTGTCAGCTACATAGAAACACATTCAGCTTCACGCTCCTGTCCAGAGAGCCTGTGGCTGTGCTGGGTGAGGCATGCAAGACTCGTGCGAATATCTCACATGCACCTCGCACTATGTGTCACCAGCCATACACCTTTCCTCTTGTATGTTTTGCCACAACAACCACTGGCACCAGCCCCCCTGCTGTTACCATACAGTTCTATGGTGAAGACACTGATATTACTAAGGCTTTGTTTGTGCCAGAGTGCTTCAATGGGGTTGAATAGAGTCCTAGGAGTTACGTCACATACTTCTTTTCAGGGCACTTGGTGACCTTGCTGTGTTGTAGTTATCTGCAAATCGCTATAGGGAAGAATGGATTCAATTAAATTTCTACAAATTTTTGATACAAACAGAAGACCATCTGTAAAAAAGCTGAAGTTGAAAATAGGATGGCTTCTACAAATGGATAATGATCCTAAACACACATCGAAACGCAGAATAGATGACCTCAAAAGGCTGAAGGTTT
>JARQOC010000003.1:49817131-49877704 GCA_033576535.1 Allobates femoralis
AAAAACAAAAAGCAACTGTGCTTCTTTTATCAGTCTGTGCAATTGATTACTTACATGAATGGCTTTATTACCCTGTGATTATCATGACCAGAAAGTCACGTGCAAGGCAGTCCAATACGCCCTCCTGCACAACCTCTATAGAGAGCCTGGTGTGGGCGGGGGTAGCTCTGCCAGCTCTGCTGTGAATGGACAATCTCTACAGAGAGCCTGGTGTGGGCGGGGGCAGCTCTCCCAGCTCTGCTGTGATTGGACAATCTCTACAGAGAGCCTGGTGTGGGCGGGGGCAGCTCTCCCAGCTCTGCTGTGTTGCTGAAAATAAATTCTTTGATTGTGTGAGAACGGCTTCAGCCAGTAATCAGAGTGATACACTTTTGGATTCAGGGTTTCTTTGTCTACATTATGATGCTTTCAGATGAGGCAGCTAAAAGCTTCTGACAGATTTGATTTAAATGTATTTTAACTGCTACTCAATAACACTGTAATGGATTGTCACAGTGTATACTACCCTGTTATAAATTGAATGACATTGTACAGTATTATTGCCAAGTATTGACTTGCAATAGTTTGTTGTGTATTTTTGTGCTTTGCTGTGGTCTGCATGTTTTTAGTATTTCCACTGTTTTTGGTTTCTGCAATTTTACTGTAGATTCTTTCATTATTCAAACAATTGTACAAACATATTCTTTCTTCCCTTTTCTTTCGGTACAGCATATTATGAGATGAGTGGCATGTAACGATGAGCGAGCACTAAAGTACTCAAGTGCTCGTTACTCAAATTGAGCAGGTCGGACGTTCTGACGGGGTTGACTCGAGTAACAAGTATAATGGAGGTCGTATTTCTGAGCACTCCTCCACACCTTCACTTTATATAATAGAAGTCAATTAGTGATGGGCAGTCCGGCTCTCCGCCCACATACAGCGAGCCATATGCACAGCATTTCCGTTGAAGGGTGGGAAGGATTTTTTTTTATACACTGCATCTGGATATATTGTTTTTCCCCCCAGTCAGAGCCATTCAGAGACTGTAAGCGACTCTCATGGGTGCTGACTGTGGTGCTGAAGCTGTTCAGATTGCGGTCAGCACCCAGCTTTAACGATCAGAACCCTGGAGAGCTCCTGCACTGTAACAGCATGATATTTCAGTACCAAGGACTAGGGCTATAAATTCACGCTGTTACAAAACAGGGCAATGGAGAGCTCCTGAGTCCTGCAGCCCGCCATAGAACACAAGATTTTAATGAAGAGCGGTAATTGCCAGTTTTTAATAAAAACCAGCATTAACCCCTGCAGACACTTTCTGTCATGTCAGGTTGTGTCCAGGGAGTGTAGGCATAACTGGACACAACCTGGCAAGACAGAAGCATGGGGTTAAACCTACATAACCGGCTTATTAACCGCATCTGCAGCCTCCTGGCTGATATGCAGCACAAAGGCTGCAGATGGGGTTAATATGCCGGTTATCCCTGGGAAAATGAAAAAATTATGCTGTCAAAGCAGCACAAAGCCCCACAAAGCTATTATTATGTATAGATAGCTATCGGCCTTTCCTGTGTCAGGTGTTTCACCTGCACGAGAAAGCCCATGTTACACTCGCATCACACACACCCACAATATGCTCACACCACACTCGGACCACACTCGCACCATACTCGCACGACCACACGGATTGCACTCACATCACTGTCGTGCATCAAAAACGCTCCGTTTTTGAAGCATGACAGTATGTCTCCAGCCTAACTGAAAAGATGGTAAGAAAAAGCAAAGCAAGCTTTCAAGACACTATGGCCTCTTCATCAGGCTGCATGGTACAACTCATGGAGAAACACATTTTATATATATGCAGTAAATATATATATATATATACACACCATGCAGGGTGGGATAATGCAATACATAACACAGGTAATGTGAAGCATGTAGTGGTCAGTTGGAAGGGGAAGGAGCAACTGGGTAAGTAAAATCATAGATAAGAGGAACAGACAGTTTTTTAGTCCTTTGATTAGTGGTTGGTCCAAAAACAGGAATGGAGGGGAAATGGTTGTGATAACAGTCCTGTAGGAAGTGTCAAAGGTTTATTGCCCTCTAACTGGGGTATGTTCAAAGATATAATACCCCACATGACCTTCCAATTGATGTAAATGTAAAAAGATATGAATTCATGTGAAAGCAGGAATGAACATTTCACATGGATTCATGTCTCTTTACATCAATTGAAAGGGCATTTGGGGGCATCATATATTTGAACAGACCCCAATTAGAGGACAATAAACCTTTGGGACTTCTTGCTAATCTGTTATCACAGCCATTTCAACCCCCTCCCCCCCCCCCCTTCGTGTTCTTGGACCAACCATTAATCAGAGGACTATAAAACTGTCTGTTCCTCTTCTCTATGATTTTATGTCCCCTGCTGTTCCTTCCCCCTCCCAACTTACCACTACATGCTTCATGTCACCTGTGTTATGTATTGCATTATCCCACCCTGCATTTATATATATATACTGTGTATGTGTTTCTCGGGAACTTGTATCATTAAGCCTGATGAAGAGGCCATAGTGTCTCGAAAGCTTGCTTTGCTTTCTCTTACCATCTCTTCAGTTAGCCATTAGTTAGCACTCTCAGATTCTATTATATTTCTACTAGATGGCGGCCCCATTCTAAAGAATCGGGTATTCTAGACTACATATGTAGTTTATTTATGAAGATTTAAGAATAATGCAAAGCGAAGCTGGGTTTAAATCCTGTGACAATATCTTTGATTGCTTGCAGGAGGGCACAGCGGGCGTGTGCGGGCAGGAGCAAGCTGTGGAAGAGCAGGCGGGTGCGGGCAGGTGGGGGCCGGGGAACAGCAGCCAGGTTCGGGCAGGAGGGAGACAGGGAACCGCAGTGGGGGGTGGCAAGAGGGGGCCAGACCCCTTTGGTACTATACACACAGGCGACAGTGCTGCTGGAACAATACACACAGGTGACAGTGCTGATGCTGGTGGTACTATACACACAGGTGACAATGCTGCTGGTACAATACACACAGGTGACAGTGCTGCTGGTACAATACACACAGGTGACAGTGCTGGTGCTGGTGGTACTATACACACAGGTGACAATGCTGCTGGTATAATACACACAGGTGACAGTGCTGGTGGTACTATACACACAGGTGACAGTGCTGATGCTGGTGGTAGTATACACACAGATGATAGTGCGGTTAGTACAATACACACAGAGGTGACAATGGTGCTGCAGGTACTATACACACAGAGGTGACAATGGTGCTGGTACAATACACACAGAGGTGACAATGGTGCTGCTGGTAGTATATACACAGAGGTGACAATGGTGCTGCAGGTACAATACACACAGAGGTGACAATGGTGCTGCAGGTACTATACACACAGAGGTGACAATGGTGCTGCAGGTATTATACACACAGAGGTGACAATGGTGCTGCAGGTACTATACACACAGAGGTGACAATGGTGCTGCAGGTATTATACACACAGAGGTGACAATGGTGCTGCAGGTATTATACACACAGAGGTGACAATGGTGCTGCAGGTACTATACACACAGAGGTGACAATGGTGCTGCAGGTATTATACACACAGAGGTGACAATGGTGCTGGTACAATACACACAGAGGTGACAATGGTGCTGCTGGTAGTATATACACAGAGGTGACAATGGTGCTGCAGGTACAATACACACAGAGGTGACAATGGTGCTGCAGGTACTATACACACAGAGGTGACAATGGTGCTGCATGGTTACTATACACACCGAGGTGACAATGGTGCTGCAGGTACTATACACACAGAGGTGACAATGGTGCTGCAGGTATTATACACACAGAGGTGACAATGGTGCTGGTACAATACACACAGAGGTGACAATGGTGCCGCAGGTACTATACACACAGAGGTGACAATGGTGCTGCAGGTACTATGCACACAGAGGTGACAATGGTGCTGCAGGTGCTATACACACAGAGGTGACAGTGCTGCTCTCCCCCTTGCAGGCCCCGGTGCTCCCCTCTCCCCCTCCTCTCCTCCAGACGGCAGGGGTTAAAAATAGCTAAGCATCTTTTATTCTCACCTCTCCGGGCTCCAGCGGCGCGATCCAGCTCTATCCTCCTCCGTCGCCATGTCGCCACCCCCTGAGGACTGGATCCAATATGGAGTCTGGGAAGTCTCGCGAGACTTCCCGGGTGCCATATTGGATCCAGTTCTCCAGGGGCGGCGACATGTCGGCGGTGGAGAAGACGGAGGAGAGGTGGTATGTATAGCCGACTGTGTCTGTGTGTTGTGTGTGTAGTGTGTGTGTGTGTTAGGGGCGGCAGTAAGCGTAGCAGGCTCTATGAGTCCCGCTCCCGCTTACGGCCGCCATCTTGGCTCACCCTGAGCGGGTGTAGGGCTCCAGTGACATCACGTAGCTGAGACAAAGTGACGAAAGTCCTGTGCAAAGTGACGGAAGTGAGCTTCGGCTTTTATCCGGACCCGTAGAAGCGACAGCTGTCGCGAAACGGCGGCGGCGTCCGTTGGCCCCACGTGACCTCCTCCCTGCACCCTGTCCGTTTCTAGAATTGCGGAATAAAGGACCATCTATACTACCTCGGTGAGTGCCGCTTCTTCTTATACCTGGTTATCTTGATTTGTGCTTTGGCTGCGCACCACCGGTAGTGGATCCGCCTTAACGGGAAGTTCTCCCGGACTTGACTTTCAGCACCGCTTGGTGCCCTGAGTATCTGGCTTTAAATTCAGCTTTTATATATTAGATACTCGCTTTTTAACTTTTATCTCTAATGGCCACTTTACACACGGCTACATTTCTAGCTTATCCACAGGTAACTTACTGGCTGCAGTGAAATCATGGAGACATGATTCCATTTGTACACAGCAACAAGATAGAACCTTGTCTCCATGATTTCACTGCAACCAGTAAGTTACCTGTGGATAAGCTAGAAATGTAGCCGTGTGTAAAGTGGCCATTAAGTTTACATTTCTCATATTAGAATATTTCTAACCTACTATGATGGCACCTGTCCTGCCAAGTTCTTCAGATTCTTTGGAAATACCCTTAAAATCTCTAAAACAAAAATCAGTCTTGAAATGACATAAATAATACAGATGCCAAATACCTTCAGTCTTCATTATTGACTTACACTTTAGGGAGTGCTGTTTTGTGGCTGCCCCAGACGAGTCAGGTCACAGACGTGTCAGGATTCCAGCTAATGTTTTCTTGTTTGCTTCAAGAGTTCATCACCTTAATGTGGAAAGAAGCTGCAGGTTCAGTGGAAAACAAAATCTTGTGTGCAGCATTTCAGATGAAGGATTATTATCTTTTCCACATGCAATCTATAGTATAAAATATAATAAAAAGCCAATTTTGCCCACATGTTCTTCGAAGTCATTGTTCTTGAACTGTAGGATTTTGATGGCCTCTTTTCAAATGCCCTTTTGCAACATGTATAGGTAGCAGGGGTGTAACAGCAAGAGGTGCAGGGTTTGCCATCTCACCCGGGCCCTGGAGCCTAGGGTCCCCTAGAGTTTCTTTCACCTATTGAAAAAGACTAATGCGATTTAAGATTTGCAATAATTGGAGGCACTGTCAGAGCTTTCACATCGGGGCCAATGATTGTCTTTCCCGCACTTACTATGTGGATGTTTCTTGCCGGGAGCCAATCAGCCAAGCACAACTTGCAGGCACAAGGGCTTGTGTGATTGGATGTCTAAGTCACATATCTCTTGGCATATGAAAAGCAGCCATTTCCTGCCGTCGCCATTTTCACAGTGCTAGAGATTAGGGACGTACCTGTCACGGTCGTGCAGGTTGGGGTATTCGGTAGCTGAACAGGCAGTCTGTTGGGGTATCATGGTGACAATTGCCCAGCCCTGTGGCCTTGACCGGACAAGTGAAAGAGGGAATATTAGTAGGGGATTTAACGGGATTTAAGTTTATGATTTAACGTGATGCAAGCTTAAGTGTCTGGCCAGGGATAGTCAGCACTGCATAAGGGGTCCCCAGGGTATAGATGGTAGTGCAGCAAGGTAGATCACTCTCCTCAGTAGGAGTGGGCCCCTGGGGTGATGATAGGGGCTGTAGTTAGCAGTGCAGCAGAAATACTGTAAGCAAGGTGGAGAAATAATTCAGGCTTTACCTTTACTGGTGATTGATGGTAAGGGGTACTGATCAGCAGGTCTATGGTCCGGCCAGTCTGGAAGCATCTGAAGTCCACTCCTGCAGTTGGGATCAGTATGCCTTCCTTCTATGCTTTGTATGTAGAGTCTCATATGCCTGTGAGCTAATCTGTTCCTTTTCGAGCTCCCTTTTCTATGTAGTTTTCTCAATCAGAAAGCAGTACTATTGTATCAGGGGTGCTGTCCTGTTTCTCACAGCTCCAGGCTGTCTATTCTGCTGTGCTCAATTCTACATGTGTGACCAGCAGACTTGTAATCCTCTGGTATCCAGACTTGGCTCCCAGGGCTCTGGTGTGCTCTTCTCAGCATGAACCTGGGGTGAGCCTGCAATAGCTTCAAACCCAAGAGCTCTTATCTCCTTGTGCATCTTCTCCCTTCCCTTCCTCACACTACTCTCTTCTCTCTGTCCCCTTTCCGCAGCCAGAAGAGGCAGTCACCCTAAAAACGAGGTGTTTGTGCTCTCCCTTCTGGTTTGGGATTGGGCTTGTGTGTGGATGTGTGGATTACCAAGGATAGGAAGCTCCATTTACTTCCAGACATGATGCCACCACCGATTTTGGAGGTGATACCATTGTGGCGCCCGGACCGTAGGGGCACCACATACCTGGTGCGACCACTGCTGTTACTGTGTCCCTGCTAGATGGACAGATAAGTAGTGACTCAATTTATTGATAGATAGATAGATAGATAGATAGATAGATAGATAGATAGATAGATAGAAGCAGTGTTTGCCAATTCTGCTGTATTCTCATCTAAAGTCATTTCCATGGATATGTAGGTCATAGTAAATGGAATAAAATAATACTTTGATATATGCAATCTGATGCCTTATTCCAGAGAAAACCATGTTTTTGTTATATGTAAATTAGCTGTTAAGATCTATGGGCAAGACATAGATTTCCCCAAGAATTTGCCTCCTGAGCTTATGTTAAATGACCGGGGGCGATACCAGTGTCAGGCATGTAGGCTGTATGTGTGGCACTTCAGAGTCCGGTTGCCACCATGGCATTGCCTCCCACGGGAGGTAATGTCATGCTTGGAAGTAAGAAGGTGTATCCACACCACGTACTCCCTCAGCATGCAATACTTTCCTGACTCCAGACCAGAAGGGGGACCCCTGAAACCCCTACAAATTCTGGCCTGGGGGCGGGGTTAGGGTGTTCAGTTCCTAGATGGACTGTGAAGATGACCTGTGGACTGGAGCCATGCTAAGCTCATCCCAGGTAGAGTAGAAAGCAAAGGAACAGCAAATGTGAGGGACCCGTAGGAGAGGGTCTGAGGAAGGAGAGAAGCAGGCCTGGGAGTGGAGTAAATTACCCGACTCTCCCCAGTACAGAGCGCCAGAAGTGGACATATCAGTCCGAGGTTGTGAGGGTATTCCAGGCCCAGCAACCAAAACCAGAGGACGGGAGGTTCCAAGCCTCTTGGCCACAGCAAAGCACCTGGAGTCACAGCAGCACCAGAGAGCTCAGGGCCAGTTGCTGGAGGAATGGTGCTTGGGAAAAGGACTTAAGAGCAGGAAGAGAGGGTCACAGCTTAGCTACAAGCAGCCAGGACCAGCACATAGATGTGGAGCAGGGAGGCCTCAGAACTTCCCGGTTGAGGAGATCCCAAACTTGCTTCCAGGCAACCCGGATTTTCAACAACTCCTGTGGACAGTGCCTTGGTCTGAAGCTGCTAACCTGCTACCACCAGTAAAGGTAAAGGAGACTAGGAACTGTGTGTCTGTCAGTCATTCCGCGCCCTCAGTCCTGCACCCCAGCAGCCTACCACTGCCATAGACTATACCGGTTGCCCTGGGTAACCGCTTCACCCGTGGGGAGCGATCCCACCTAAGCTGCAGTCCCATCATCCCCAGGGGCCCCGCTTTGCAGCATCGACCCCAGTAGCTGAACACCACAGGTGTCGTCACGACTACCATACCTGAAATTTAAGCTGATACCCAGGGTCATGGAGCCGGGTCTCGACCCCTGTGACTCCACGGAAGCATCAAAGCCCGGTTCAGAGTACCCCACGGCCTTGGGGGTGCATCATATGTACACATCACAAAACCTGGAGGGTTCCCTTTATGCTAGCCCAGTCAAAGAGAATCCTGAAGTCTCCTGCACACGTTTTCTTCTTGCAGATTTGGTGCTTTTTGCTGCAGATTTCACCCGTGCTAATATATGGAAAAAATCTGCACCGAAAACACAGGCCAAAAACGTACATCTTTGCTGGTGCATTATTCCTGAGAAAAGATGCAAAAATTGTGCAGAAATTTCTTCACCAAATACTTTACATGTGCACATACCTATGGTGACTGACAGTTAGCTCTCATAATCACACACAGCTATGTAGTGAGATCAGCGCTAACACAGTACAGCAGAAGTAAACTTTGTCTCATTACAGTGTTTACTCTGCTGTACTGTGACCATAGGGACATGCTATAACAAACAGACTGTTTCACTCTCTAAATGCTAAGACATGCAAACCAAGAATATATAACTGCATAATAGCTAAGGAAAAATGTTAAGATTATCGAAGATGGCCTTGCTATATCTGCCCAGTAGCCATGTCGAGGCGTGACCCCCTTACTGGGTACCTGCACTAATTCAATGCCTTGACATGGCTACTGGGTAGATATAGAAACAGTAATCTTTATACGGTGTTTGAATTACTTTTTATTATAATGCAGTTCTATATAATTTTAATCATGATTTGCATATCTACATTACATAGTGCAACTGTTTGTTATAATATGTTATGTTCAAGTTATGCGCCTGTTCACATTGCATGTTAGGGAGTGTTGGCGTTTTTTTTCTTGCATAGGGACATTCTAAACCCAACTGTACAGTTTGGATGCCCATTGCTCTAGTTTAACCCCTTAGCTGGCACTGACAGTTTTGACAGTGAGGTTGGAAATTGGTTTCTGATGGCTTTATCATGGCAGCCAAAGCCCATGTTTCTTTCAACACCTATGAAATCTAGATTATTGCTCTGTAAATGGTCATTTGAGAAGCACTGCAATATTAGAGTATTACAGTTTATTGCACTCCGAGCAATTGTAGGTTCATTGTTCAGGTCCCCTAGATGAACTCATAACAAAGAAAACAATGAAAAATATGTTTAAAATTTCATATTAACAGTTCTTTCTTGGAACTTAAAATCTAAGAAGATAAATAACAAATCCCACATATATCTTAACTGTCCAATCAAAATGTCAATATTAGTCCCATACAGTGAGCACCAAAAAGAAAAGTAAAATCAAAATGCCATTAAGGCTGTTGTTAGTCCCTAGTAGTGATGAGCGAGCACTAAGAAGTTTGAGTACTCGGTACTCAAAACGAGCAGGCGGATGCTTGGACGTACTTGACTCGACTACTGAATATAATGGAAGTCTCTTGGATCTCGGTATATCTAACATACCGGATATTCAGCGTCTCCCTTTCCCACACCACTTCCTCACTTCGCCCCCTATCTGTCGGTGTTCCCCAAGATTCTTGTGTGGCACCTCAGGGGTTAATGTGCCGCAGTAACATCACAAGGGATAACTCCCCACACAACACTGGACACTGTACTAGCACCTCTAGGCCAGAAGGGGGAGCTCAAGCAGCTCCCTGATATATTCTGGTCTGAGGAAGAAGTAGTGAGTTGACAGTTGACAGTTCAGTTTAGTGCAGAGAGCACTAGGAGGAGGACCTGTAAATGGGAGCAGTGCTGAGCTTCTGACAGGGACCACTGACTACTTTCAGGCCTGAAGCCAGGGTCTGAGGAGAGGAGTACAAGAAACAGAGGAACATATCTGGGAGGCTGAGTTACCTCATAACTCACCCCAGAGGAGTGCAGAGACCGGATACCGGATCCGAATCTGTGACTGAAACACACAGAACAGAAATCACCGGGATATTGGAGGTTGTAGATGTACACTATACATCAGCGAAGCAACACGGCGGGGTCAGAAGCACACGGAAAGACTCAAGTTGCCTAGCAAGTGGGTACCTGTGAGGAGAATCAGGGCCAGCAGCCTAGCTAAAGCAGCAGCTGGGCCACACACACAGCGCAGCAGTGGGAAGCTGAGGACCCGGACAGGGTGGGAGCAACCCGGCCCCCGGTACATACTCCGTGGACAGTACTTGCTGAACAAAAACTCCAGTAAAGCCTTGGAAAACTTCAAAACCGTGAGTCTGTGTGGTCCTTGTGCTCAAACCCTGCGTACCCTCACAAACTCCCATCATCTCTACTACTACCCCTATCCTGCAACATCCATAGCATCAATCATAGACTTTAACTACCACTGTCACGGGGAACCAGGCTCTACCTGCGGAGAACCGTTACATCTCCAGCTGCCAAACATCATCCCCGGAGGATCTGCAGCAGCGGTGGTCCCCTCACTGACCACAACCTGAGGGTGGCGTTGTAGCGATGGCTGGGAGGACCACCGCGGTGCAGAATAATGTACGATACACAAGATGGGAGTGCAAACCACAAGGGTGAATTTATTAACAGGCGGGGAAAGGAGTGAAGAAGGCAGGTTCAAGCAGGGGTAAACAGTGGCAAAAACGAGATTTAACAAACTGTTCGTTTTCTCTAGTTGGTCCGCTCAATAGCACGGTTCTCCAACTATCACAAGTTAAGAGCACACAGGTAAATTCACAACAACAAGGTACAATGCTACTCTACGTGTAACCTTTCTGGCCTCGCTACACAGGCCACACGGCTGCCGTGTTCTATCTACTGAAGCCTATTCTAAACCCTGAAATGTGCACAATATTCAACTCACAGTGATGCTGAGATTTGGATGCAGTCCTGGGGGCCCCCAACAACAGCAGTCCGATCCGAAGATGCACACGGTTCCTGTCTCGAGTCGATGAGCTGCAAATCTTCTCCTTGCTTCTGACTCTCACTGGATTCCAGGCATGTCTCTGTGTCTCACTTTCATTTCACAAGAAAAACTGCTGTCCTGTTCCAGTCACACAGACGGTCTCCTTCTCTTCACACATCCACCGACTGCTCCAAAAACACACTCTCCGAAGGGGGAAAACAGGACATACCATCATCCCACACCTGGGGGTTTTTCTGCCTCTTAAAGTGGCAGCGTGTTTCTTACTGTCCACCACAGGCACAGTTTTCTTAAAGTGGCAACGCTTCTCTTACTGTCCATAGCAGTAGCACCCCCAATATGCCTCCCTACTTAATGATGGTCGTCCTCGGCCATCACAACATCAGGCCCACAGTGTAATGACGGAATGTTCAATGTGAACACAGCATCTGTGGAGGAGACAACAACGGCAATACAGCAGACTGAGTACATTGTTCAACATATCGGATTGGTGGAACCCCTGCAGTAGACCTCTGAGACCTTCTAAGATCTTGACTATCAGGCCAGGCTTGCCTAACTCCCGGAGGAACACCTGCTGCAGGAGCCACAGTGGAATCTTGGCTGGCCTCTTCTTCACGTGGCGGTAGGGGCTCATCCACGGAATCCCCGCTTCTGGAAGGCTGAGGGTCCCCCACTGTGTTGGGGACTGTCCACCAGTCATCGTCGACTTCACACACAGGTGACGTGAGTTCAGGGAGCGGGGCAGAGACTGTAGGAGATATTGGCGTAGGAGAAGCTTCGGACCGGCATGGTCGCAGCATATTTCTGTGTAGTACTCTAGGGCCGGACGCCCCATTCTCAACTTGCACCTTGTAGACTGGGCCATCAGCATAAACCCGTCCAATTACTCTGTAGGGTTGTACTTCCCATCTCTCACTCAGTTTGCCCTTGGGGCGCTTCTCTCTGACTAGTACTCGATCTCCAGGTTGCAGCGGTATTTCCTGAATCGGTTTAGGGCTCGTATGTTCTTTCTTCTGTAGCTGTTGACCGGCCAACCGACGGATCGTTTGTAATCGTTGTCGATGTTCTTTCACCCACGAAGTGACAGTTCGTTCCATGAAATCCTCTGGCTGCTCCAAATTCAGCTCGATGATGTCTCGCCCAGCTCTTCCAAAGAGCAACAGATATGGGGTGTAACCCGTAGTGGAGTGAACTCGGTTATTGTAGGCCCAGACCAATTCTGCTAGGTAATCCGGCCAACATGCTTTCTTATCTTCCTCCAATGTCCGCAGCATCTGAAGTAGGGTTCGGTTGAAGCGTTCACATGCTCCATTGCCTTGGGGGTGGTAAGGTGTAGTCCGAGATCGCTCGATGCCTTACATACGATAGAGTTCCTCCATCACCTTGCCTTGGAAACATGCCCCTTGATCGGAGTGGATTCGCTTTGGGCATCCATACACCCGGATAAAGTCTTGGCAGACAGCCCGTGCCGCCGACTCTGCAGTCTGATCTCTAGTCGGGGTGACTACAGCGAACTTGGAGAAATGGTCAGTCATAACCAAACAGTATTGTAGCCCCCGAGCTGAGTGTCCCACGAGGAGATAATCAATCATCAAGATTTCTAGCGGTTCTTTGGTCTGTATGGTCTGAACGGGTGCCCTCTGTTCGGTGCTTTTAATGAGGTCGCATACTCGACATCGCCGGCAAACCTCTTCTACCACAGACTCCAATCGAGGGCAGTACACGTACCGCTGTAACCATTGGTAGGTCTTTGCAGGTCCGAAGTGAGCGCCAAACTCGTGTGCTTCCTTAGCTACCTCTTGAGCCATTTTTCCGGGGATGACCACCTGCCATCTTGTTTCTATTTCTTTCGGCTGTTGTTACGATATAACACTGATTCTCGAACTTCTAGTCTATCCCACTGGTGTAAGACGCTCTTCATCTCGGCGTCCAGGTTAGCCCTTTCTTGCTTGCCGGGCTTCTGCTTCTCAGCTACCCAGTGTTTCATCTGTTGTAGCCCTTCGTCTGCAGATTGAGCACGTCCCCATCCTTCATTGGTTCTTCCCAGGGACCGGGGCAGTGTGCAAGCCTCCCTACTTAATTGTGACGCAACCACTGGGGGCCCAAACTTGCTAAAGTCTGGCTTTTCTTCCTCCTCTAGTTGTTCATCGAGATCCCCCACTGGGATCTCCACCGTCACTCTTGACAGTCCATCCGCATTTGCGTTTTCGGTGGCGGGACGATAACAGATGGTAAAGTCGAACTTTGCAAGGCGAGCCACCACCGTTGTTCCAAGGCTCCCAATTTAGTATTCTCAAGGTGGGCCAGAGGATTATTGTCTGTTCGGACCTGGATCTTGGTCCCTGTCAGGAAGCCAGCAAATTTCTCTGTCATGGCCCACACTAGGGCCAGGAGCTCTAGTCGAAAGGAGCTATAATTGTGGGGGTTTCTTTCGTTGTCCCGCAGGGACCTACTGGCGTAGCCGATGACTCTCTCATGTCCATTCTGTATCTGAGACAATACTGCACCGAGTCCATGAAGGCTACCATCCGTGTACAGCAGGAATGGTCGGTCGAAGTCCGCGTAGGCTAGGATCGGGGCTGAAGTAAGGGCATTCTTCATAGCCTGAAAAGCCTCATCTTGTCTCTGAGCCCAAAGGATGCCCTGGTTCTTTGACACTCCGGCGGTCCCCCTCAGCAGCTCATTCAAAGGACCCGCCACCTTTGCAAAGTCTTTGACGAACCGGCGGTAATACCCGGCGAGTCCAAGAAATGCCTTGAGTTCTCTCACCGTTTGAGGGACTGGCCACTTCTGGATGGCCGCCACCTTTTCTGCAGAGGGCAGGACTCCATCTTGTGAAACTGTGTGGCCCAGATACTCGATCTCTTTCTTGAAGAGGTGGCACTTTTTTGGTTTCACCTTCAGGTTATGAGCCTGTAGTCTTCCGAGTACCTGTCCAAGCCGGTCAAGGTGTTCTTTGAACGAGGCCGAAAACACGATGATATCATCCAGATAGATCAGAGTAGCTTCGAAATTTAAGTCCCCCAAGCACTTTTCGATCAGTCGTTGGAACGTGCCCGGAGCATTGGAGAGTCCGAAAGGCATCCGGTTAAATTCAAACAATCCCATCGGGAGAATGAACGCGGTCTTTGCTTTGTCCTTTTCCGCCACAGGTACTTGCCAGTACCCGCTTGCTAAATCCAAGGTGGAGAAGTACTTGGCCTTCCCCAATGCCGTCAAGGATTCTTCGATTCGTGGTAATGGGTACGAGTCGCGAACGGTACAGGCGTTGAGTTTTCTGTAGTCTACACAGAACCGGATGGTCCCATCCTTTTTCTTGACGAGTACCACCGGAGCCGCCCAAGGGCTCTGACTGCCCTGTACTATTCCCGAATCCAGCATTTGCTTCAGTAAAGTCTTCACCTCTTGGTACATCTTGGGAGGGATCTGTCGGTACCGTTCTCGAATCGGACGAGCTTCCCCGGTCGGTATCTCATGCATGATAGTTTCAGTGCAGCCGAAATCTTCAGCGTGGCGAGCGAATGCAGCCTGGTTCTTCCACAACATAGCTTCTACTGCTTGTACACGCTCGGGGCCCAGCGCTTTCACATCCACTTCCATCTGATCAAGGATGACCTTTCCACTCCACTCTGGGGAGGGCATCTCTTCAGCCCTCGCAGAGATTGCTAGGGTCCACCCCGTACCTTCTATCGGCGATAGGGATATATCTTTTTGGCTCACCACTTCACCTTTATGCAAGTATACCAGGGCCAGATCTGTCCCTCGGGGCAAGGTGACCTCACTGGGGCCCACATTCAAGGCTCTGATAGGGACGCGTCCTTGTTGGACCACAGCTACCGTACGAGCTATCATAACTTCTTGGTCCACTCTTCCGGTTGCTACAGGCTGTACGATCACTTCTACCCCATCGAGATTGCGATAGGTTCCCACTGGAAGGTGTAATATACTTTCTCGTCCGGGAGGCAGGATTATAGGCACCTTCCCAGGAGCCCTGATGACCCCTACCGTCTGATGAGATGGCACACTCTTCTGCGTCCCACAGACACGAATCAGTCGCTGAAGTGCTTCTTGCGTAGGCTTATGTGTAGTAGCCTGCTTCCAGTATCCGGGTCCCCGTTTGACGAACATAATCTGATCTAATTCACGTAGGACATTCATCCCCAGTATTACAGGTACATCTTCTTTGACGGGCCCGGGGACTAGTAGGATCCCTTTTCTCCCCACTTCTTGCCCACAGATACGAACATTCATCCACACAACCCCTGTGACCGGGATCGGTTGCTGATTAGGGGCAATCACCCGGATCAATGTCTCTTTCTCTGGCCTGGCCAGTGCCTGGAAATGTTGATTGAAGTATGCTTCTGGCATCGTCGTCACTTGTGACCCGGTATCTATCAAGCAATCCACTAGGATACCTTCGAATTCAGCACGTATGATGGGACACCCAGCGATCAGATGTTCGTCATGATACGGAGCGGCCTCCCTTCTTGCCTCCCCCGCAGAGTGCCGCACTACTGCGGGGGTTGGTAGTTTAACGGAGGCTTCTGTTGGCCTTGAGTGCTATTCCGGCACCCTCTGGCAATATGCCCCTGACCTCCACATCCCCAGCATCGGATGTCTTCTCTTCGCTGAGGAATACCTTGTGCCTCTGGTGGCTGCTGAGAGGAAGCCTGCACCCTCCAGTTTCCTATTGGTCGCGCCGGGGAATTATTGCGTGCGTACGATGGGCCAGGTTGAAAGAAGGATGGTGCAGCTGGGTAGGGAGGTGCAACAGACAGATCCCTCATTCTTTGCTCCATCTGGGTCAGCTTCTCCTGTACATTGAGAACGGATTTCTGTAAATCCTGCACCACCTGGACCAGCACCTCTTGGCGGTTTGGGTCCACGCTGGACTTGGCGGCTTGGATGCGCACCACCCCAGAAGCGTAGCTTTCTTCTTTACTTCGGGCTACTGTTTCTGCCAGGATTTGACGAAATGTAAGAGCCGGGTTCGCTCGGACCCGTTCTGACAGGGCTCGCCTCAAGGATATGCTGTGTAATCCTAGAATAAACTGCTCCCGGAGTATCTGGTCTGTGGACCCTATGCCGCCGAGTCCAGCTGCCTCCTTTTTCTGCACCTCTGCTAGCACTTCTTGTAGTGCGGTGGCATACTGAGAGATCCCTTCTTCTTCCCGCTGCAGCCTCGAAAAAAATTTGACGCGAAGATGCCCCGCACTAGCAGTCTCGCCATAGATTTCTTCCAGGAATCCAACTAACTCTTTCAGGGTACTACGGGTGGGTTCTGGTTGTAGACAGACGTTTCTACGGGCTTCTCCTTCTAGGGCAGTCAAAGCGATGTCCACTTCAAGCTCTGGGCCAATGTTATAAACCTTCAGGGTGCTCTGCAGTCGGGACACCCAGTCACACAGTGCCATGTTATTGCCGTCAAACTTTGGGAGTACACTAAATATAGTGCCCATTTGGAGTGTCCTTGCAGGGGTTCCACCATTGCCCACATTACCCCCGTTAATATTAGCATTCCCGCCGTTGCTGTCTGCTGCCTCCATCTTGGTGACCGTACCCTGCTCGCAGCGCCACTTGTAGCGATGGCTGGGAGGACCACCGCGGTGCAGAATAATGTACGATACACAAGATGGGAGTGCAAACCACAAGGGTCAATTTATTAACAGGCGGGGAAAGGAGTGAAGAAGGCAGGTTCAAGCAGGGGTAAACAGTGGCAAAAACGAGATTTAACAAACTGTTCGTTTTCTCTAGTTGGTCCGCTCAATAGCACGGTTCTCCAACTATCACAAGTTAAGAGCACACAGGTAAATTCACAACAACAAGGTACAATGCTACTCTACGTGTAACCTTTCTGGCCTCGCTACACAGGCCACACGGCTGCCGTGTTCTATCTACTGAAGCCTATTCTAAACCCTGAAATGTGCACAATATTCAACTCACAGTGATGCTGAGATTTGGATGCAGTCCTGGGGGCCCCCAACAACAGCAGTCCGATCCGAAGATGCACACGGTTCCTGTCTCGAGTCGATGAGCTGCAAATCTTCTCCTTGCTTCTGACTCTCACTGGATTCCAGGCATGTCTCTGTGTCTCACTTTCATTTCACAAGAAAAACTGCTGTCCTGTTCCAGTCACACAGACGGTCTCCTTCTCTTCACACATCCACCGACTGCTCCAAAAACACACTCTCCGAAGGGGGAAAACAGGACATACCATCATCCCACACCTGGGGGGTTTTCTGTCTCTTAAAGTGGCAGCGTGTTTCTTACTGTCCACCACAGGCACAGTTTTCTTAAAGTGGCAACGCTTCTCTTACTGTCCATAGCAGTAGCACCCCCAATAGCGTCACGACAAACTCCCCTGTAAATACCCCCCCATTTACTTGTGGAACCCTGGACACGGTCCGGACCAAGACCGCCGTGATATCCCCAGCAGTACCCAGGTCCGGTACCGAGTACCCCGTATCAGTGGGCTCCACACTTGGACCCCTACTTTTCTCCATCTACACCTTCGGCATGGGATAGCTCATAGAATCTCACGGTTTGCAGTATCATTTCTATGCTGATGACACAGATCTACCTCTGTGGACCTGACACCACCTCCTTACTGACCAAAATCCCACAATGTCTGTCCGCTATTTCATCTTTCTTTTCTGCTTGCTTTCTAAAACTGAACATGGACAAAACAGAGTTAATTATCTTTCCCCATCTCACTCTCCCCCTCCACCAGACCTATCCATCAATATCAATTACTGCTCACCTGTCCTGCATGCTTGGTGTCTCAGAGTAATCCATGACTCTGCCCTCTTTTTCAAGCCACCTATCCAAGCCTTTGCCACCTTCTGCCGACTTCAACTCAAAAATATTTACCGGATTCGTACATTCCTTGACAAAGAAACTGCAAAAACACCCGTGCACACCCTAATCATCTCCCGCCTTGATTATTGCAACATTCTACTCTCCAGCCTCCCCTCTAGCACCCTTGCACCACTCCAAGCTATCCTAAACTCTGCTGCCTGACTATTCTACCTGTCTCCTTGATATTCACCAGCCTCTCCTCTCTGCCAAGCCCTTCACTGGCTTCCTATTGTCGAGAGGCTCCAGTTCAAAATCTTAACTATGACTTACAAAGCCATCCACAACCTGTCTCCTGCATACACCTCTTCCATGGTTTCCAGGTACTTACCTACACGCATCCTGCGATCCTCTCAAGATCTTCTTCTCTCCTCTTATTTCTTCTTCCCACAACCGCATACAAAATTTCTCCTGTGCTTCTCCCATACTCTGGAACCCTCTGCCCCAACACATCAGATTCTCGCCCACCATGGAAACCTTCAAAAAGAACCTGAAGGCTCACCTCTTCCAACAAGCCAACAATGAGCCGCAGTCAACCAAATGGTCGCACAACCAGCTCTACCCCCTTCTAGTGTATCCTCACCCATCCCTTGTAGACTGAGAACCCTCGTGGGAAGGGTCCTCTCTCCTCAGCTACTGCATCCTCATCTATCCCTTGTAGACTGTGAGCCCTCGTGGGCAGGGTCCTCTCTCCTTCTGTACTTATCGTTCTCTTTTTGGCAGGAACTCGAACATTGCACTCGAGCACCCGTGATACTCGGCCGAACAACAAGTGCGCCCAAGCACCCTGGTGCTTGAACAAGTATCGGGCAGTGCCGAGCAAGCCCGCACCTTACTAGTCAATAGGCCTCACCTCAAAAAATAGAATATGAGGTCAAGAAAGTTTCATAGGTCCCAATATGATACTCACTGGGACTCAGTTGGCCAACGACCTACATAAACCTGGAGTCGACCTCTACCTTTGAAAGAAGGACTCAATTAATACTAGGCAAGGAATACAATGCCAGATCAACATCATAAGTGACTAAGTAAAAACCCCATTAGACATCATGCAAATAGATGACTAAAGTCCTAAAACAACAACATTACTTTATGCTCTCAGAGTTGAGATTATTGACCTTTCCCTGACTAATTCCACTCCAGATAATGTTGGAGGAGCGTGAGCCCCTCATGTGCAAATAGTTTCTGCACTATGGGTAGACTCAGATAAGAAAACACAAGACAAATAGTTCACCACTTGTCTGTGACTAGGAAAACTTCTGCATTTGTGCTTTACTTTCTATTAATGATGTTTCTTCATGTATTGTTAATGATGGTGGGCAAACGCAAAGCTCTAATGATTAATTGTTCTCCTCCTCTTTCACTCCTGACCACTTAAAGAAGACATTTATTAGCACATAAGGTAAATAATAAGATATTTATTCTATGACTTCAGTGACATGTTGTGTGCAATCTCATCGTGTGAGAAACATGGCCTAAATTGGGGTGTGGCGCCCCGCTACGCAGGCGTCACAGAGGGGTACTGCACCCATAAAAGCGGTGCAGATGCTCCAGCTGCAAGCAGATTCTAGGATGGTGGGTGGGACCTATAGACCAGCATCCCACACTAGATCACAAAGTAGGAGGTACCCGGGAAGGGACAAACCCACTTCCAGGGGGAAGAAGGAGGTCTTTTGCCTCCAATGAGGGAGGTCAGGCAGTGAGCCTGAAGGAGCAAGGAGAGGGTCTCTCGGCTGAGGGACCAGGAGAGTGGGAGAAAGACAGATCCCAGGTGCAGACAGCCAGTTGGGGAAGGAAGGACTTGAGAAGGTCTAACCACAACAGCTCACCGGGCACCGGAGCCCGCACCTGTGGGATCCTCCAAGGACCACGGAAAATCTGGCGATCTGAGGGGTATATATATACTGCCTTGGCTCTTAAGCGACCAAAAGAGGGTACCAGGCACCACTTGATGGTTCGGCGGCCAGCAGAAGGTAACCCGATGGGAGCGAGAAGAGAGAGACAGCAGGAGGTCAGGTTCGCTTTATGGGATCAGACTTCATATAAATTACTGGAAACAGGAAGGAAAAGACGGGAGAAAAGGCACACACCGAGGGTTTCATCCTACCACCTGGGATTCGCTTGCAGCCACCCGTTAGCTATTTGTCGTTATAACATCTTGCTGAACTGAGAACTGTAACCAATGCTGCTAAAGTTTCCAGTAAAGTACCCGGAGTGAAGTGAACTCGACTCTGCTGCATCTTCCATTGCTGAACCTATTCTTTCACAGGAACGCTGCCCCGGAGGTCCAGTCCTGTCTGCGGAGGACTACACCATCTCAGCCGCAATACCACCGACCTCCGGTGGACTGTGGCAGCGCTGGTGCTACTTCACCAGGAACTGCAGGTGGCGTCACGACAACAAACTGTAAATAATCCCTTGTGTATAAACACCCCTTTTCAAAAGATACTCCAGGACACGGAGTCAGGCACGGCCGCCATCCCCCGTGACAACCGGAGAGTTAACCCTTGCCGCCTGACTCCCGAGTACCCCAAAGCCTGGGCGCTACAGGGGGAAGAGGAACAAATCAATCCAGATATGTCACTTGAAGCAAGGATCACCAAGCTACGACTTGCCTACTTTGGAGACATCATACGAAAAGAAAAATCACTAAAAAAGGACATGATTCTAGGATAGAATAGAAGGTACAACGCAAAGAGATTGGCTTAATACCTTCAAAAAGTGGTGTAGAAGACCCTGATGGCCTATCTAGGCTTGGAGAAGATCCTAGTGGACCTATTTAGGCTGCGCAAGATCAATCTTCCTACAGAGCGTTTATCATTCAAGTCACCATGTCTCAAGATCAACCTGAAGGCTAATAAATAATAATAAGTATAGGAAGGTCACAAATCCAATACCACCTTGAGGGTTCCTAAGCTTTTATTCTCCATCTAAGTTAGTTCTATCTCTTTATCTCACTCACCAACTTTGAGAGATTCATGCAAACTTGCCAACCCTCCAAAAACATTTGCAAGACTTTAAGAAGAGGGGCGACTTTCTGAAAGAGACTGCAAATCTCACAGGTCCTGGTGTAGCCTTAAGGAAATCGGCACTTTCAATAGATTACTTGTGGAGACACAAGGGTTGATCGGACCCGTAGAAGCGACACAAGTCGCGAAACGGCGTCGTAGTCCGTCCGCTGGCCCTTCGTGCCCCCTCCCTGCACCCTGTTCTTCCACGAACTTCTGGAATAAAGGACTATCCTGTCTACTTCGGTGAGTGCCGCCCTTTCTTTTTGCTGTTTAAATGCAAGGGTCGGAGGGTGCTCTCGTCCACTGGCTTGTGTGGCATCCCGCTGGTCAGTGCGCCACAGTAGGGGTACTGCACCCACAACAGAGTGTGCACTATTCCAGTCACAGGGGAGTGTAAAGTCAACATGAGGCTCCCATCCCGGCATCACTACACCTAAAATAGGGGACCTTTTGGTTAACCCATTGCTAAGCAACCAGTCCCAGTGTGAGGAGTGTTAGGGTAGAAGGAGTTGGAACTAACAGTTGGATCTAGTCCGCACTGAGGAGTAAAGCAAGGAGGGAGCATTGGAGGGGTCTCACAGGGAGGGTGCTTAAGAAGAGAAAGGGGACCCAGGAAAGAAAGGGGAAACCCAGTGCCAGAGCACCGGATAGGTCTGGGGGAATCCCAGTCCACCAATGGAGTGCCGACTCCAAGCAATGATACAGGCAAGTTCATCCCTGAGCCATCGACACCGGCCTAAATATAAATGCCTTGTAGGCATTTTTCGGAGAACTGCATAAATGATAGGGGTCCTATATCAGAGATAAAAGTTTACCACAATCTTAACATTGGATTTTGCTACCTAGGGCTGAAGTACAGTATAGGTGCTCATTTGCAATGATAGTATAGTCAACAGCAATAGTCTTTTTCTATAGGCCAAAGGGATTTTGGGGCCCCCTAAGCTCCAGGGCCCTATTGTATCAGTGCATCTCAATGAATTAGAATATCATCAAAAATCAATATCATATTGCCATGTTTCAGGATGTTTCTGGGAACCCTGAAACACATTGTCTAACAAATCAATATTATATTCACCCTAGGATGACTCATGGAATACAGCAGCACGGCTTTTAACTCCCTCCATCCTCTCTACTTGAATTTCCTGAGGTAATGATCGTTTAGTTCCCTTCATGCCATTTCCACGACACTTAGGCTAATTGCGGATCCAGTACAGGGTGGGACTGACAAGGACTAGACTCGGGTCCAGCTCCATGTTTTCCTGGGGCCTCAGTGGGCCCCTTTGACACATAAAACAATTCAGAATAAATGTAATAAGGTGAGTTTTCCATTCAAACAAATCCTTTGTGTTTTGCTTTTTGGAGCTGTTTTTCCCCACTAACTTTTGTGTTTTACTATGGAACTACGGATTATTATTAATGGTACCTCAGCAACTAAACAAATCCCCTCCAATGAAACATAGGTGGCCTGTCAGTGGTCTATAGGAGGTCAAGCTTCAACCAAACATTGATGGCTAAGGCTGGCTTCACACCACGTTTAATTGCTGTCAGGTTCTGTCCAGTGATTTGCAGGAAGCACCGGAGAGAACCTGACAGCCCCGGACAAAACAGAACCGGAGGGCATATTTGTGGATCCTGTTTTCTGCCGGAATCCTCCCTGTGTGAGGCTGCTGCTGTCCAAGTGCTGAAATGTCAGCATAGCGTCTGGAGGGGAGCTCCCGGCGGCTCTTTTAGCTGCACTGTCCAGGTGCTGAACGAGCGCGGCTTGAATGTCAGTGCTGCCGCTCGTTCAGCACTCGCCGTCCAGGAACCGGAACAATTTTCTGTTGGATCCGATGTGATCTGGCGCCCATAGACTCCCATGTTAGGGGGCGCCGGATCACACTGAATCCGGGAGGATCAAATTTTGCCCGATTTTTGCCCCTGATACAAAAAATGCTACAAGCTTCGATTTTATGTGCGGGGCAAAAAAAGAAATCTGATCCTGATCTGACCCTCCTGGACAGCACAAAACCGGATGGCAAATCACTGCGATCCAGCCCCATCTGGCACCATAGGGATACAATAGGGGCAAAATCCCAAAAAACGTTGTGTGAAGCCAGCCTAACTGGTGATCAACCGGAGGTTAGACCCACACAAATCAAACATTGATGGCTTACTGGCGATCAACAGAAATCAAACATAGCCACCCAGGGATCAATGGAAGATGGACCTCTACAGATCAAACATTAATGGATCTCTAGTAGAACCCACAGAAAGAGAATTTGTCACAAGATTTGAGAGAAGTATAGTGTAGGGATCCTGGCAATGTGTCTCTTATTCAGCTGTGTGCTGTAGCTTTGATAAAATCACAGTTTTATCAGCAGGAGATTATCACCACTAGCGGAGATGTAAAGCTGCTGCCTTGTAGTTATGTAGTCCTCTATATTTATGAGCTTTGTACAACTCCTTAGCCACCATTGATTATCAGCTTTCTTCCTATGTACTGTGTACACTGAAAGCTGCCAATCAGTGATGTAGGCGGCGGGGTTATACAGAGCTGAACATTAAGAGAACTGGAAAATGAGCAGCAGATCAAACTTTTTGTTAATCAAACCTGCAGCAAGCAGCCTAGTAAGCTGTACATCGCTGGAGTTAGGCTCTTAGCCCCTGATTCATGCTGATCTTAGATGGGGTAGCAAAATCTGTGAGCAGGTTCTGGCTACCTCATCTGACAGCAACATTATGTAGTAAAAAAAAAATGACCATTCTGATATACTCAAAGCTTTTCATTTTAGGCATGTAGAAAAACTGGAAAAGCTGCGCCCACCCACACCAGGCTATAGAGATTGTGTATTGACTTTGAGATGTCAATCACAGCAGGAGGCATGTCGGACTGCTGTGCTCATAACAAATTTGTAAGGTCATGGTAATATCCAGGTGATAAAGCCTTTAGTTTACATAAACAATACCACAAAGCCTGATAAGAAAGGCACAGTTGACTTTTGTTATTTAACTGTTACAGCATGTTGGCCTTCGCTTACAGAACAAAATCTCGCTGACAGATTCCCTTTAAAGCCCCATAGAAATAAGACTAATGTCAACTAAACCCCTTAATGTTGACGTGTTTGGCCAAGAGTTGAATGTGTACTGAGCCCCCGACAGATGATTGTCGGGGATATAAAGATCTGCCATGGCCATTTTGGATTGCTGATCTTTTTGTTCTCTATGAGATAAGCTGCTGCCAGAGGTGTCTGGCAGGGGCTTTCTCACATAGAACACAGGAACGCTGTTATGGTGTCACGCCGTGGACTAGGGAGCATACAGTATGTGACAGTGGTGAATATAACAATGGTGTCCAGCGCACTACACACAACAACATACTAGGGAAACAATTGGGAGGACAACTACAATGGAGGGCCCTGCTCGTAGGGAATGGGAGAAAGGAGACATCCTGCTTTCACTTGCGGCTGTGCCCTGATCTGCCTACCATTCCTATAGGAGTTGTTTCCCCTCATCGCCAAGCAGGATACCTAGTCACTTGCTAGTCCTGATGTTAACTCTAAATAGAGATATGGCCGGCGAGAGCACTAGTCCCAACCCCTGCACTAATAACAACAAAAGGGGAAGGGGAGACAGACAGGGAAATAACAAAACATCTTCACGCCTGTTGCCACTCTCCAAGGCAGCAGACGGCTTGGCAACGGTCAGCTTCTCCAGAGTCGCACCTTCACCTCAAGTAGCTAGGCCAGTAATGGAGTTCAATCACCAGGAAAGAATGCTGGAACATGTGACCATATAAAGGAGATGGGAGTGATCACAAAGTAGCCACACCTGGGAAGATAACTAAGGGGCATTGCAGCCACATAAACTGACATTAACTCCTACACTGCCAAAGGAAAGATATCCATTTAAAATGAAGTCACAATACAGGAATGAGACTCAGGTCCCAAACTGGTGATCAGTCTCCAAAGTAAGAGAGACCATTGTGACGATGGCTCAGATAACTACCAGCTGAACGACTGACCAAATCATTGATGACCGACGTGTGTGGGGGGGCTTTAATTGTTGACTATGTAAATCAATCTGTACTACTTGAACCAAGTCATGTACGTCTATGTATTCTTGTAAATATGGTGCAAAGTAATAGAATGTGAGTTTCCGATTCGTTTTTCTAAGAAAATTCCTAGGATATAAACATTATAAAAGTGTCATAAAAATTCAAATTAAGACCTCGGAAATGATGATGTTATAAAAGGCGCTTATCTGTTACTGGGGCATATTACAAACACAGTCAAACCCCTGACAAACAGCAGCTGTGAACTGCTTCATTACTGGTTTCCTGTGTAACTAGATATAGATGGCTTTCATATCTGCCATGTCGTTGTTCCATGTAGTAAACTTGAGTTATGTTTACTGCTATTATCTGTCACATTATAGACATAAAACTCCTACTTTTTGGTAAACATGAACCTTGAACAGTAACATATGGCAGGCGGCAGGAATTAGCAAAATCAGATCTTAAAGTGGCCTTAATAAGCATGTTTATGTCTTAGCAGGGCAAAGGCATAGCGTTCGGAGGATAGCATGAAATATATGATGACCCTCGTTTATTTTAAATTGTCACTTTTATGATCTCCATATAGGGGCTTTGGAAACGATAGAGATTGAATCAATGGATATGGATGGCGTATTTCTACAATGGCCGTCTATGTTTGTGTCACGCTGGTGGGTGTGGACCATCTTCGACACGGGCCGGGCTTGAAGGGGTGAAACTAAGCGGCTACCTTGTCTTCACTAGAGCCACTGATGATGTGGTTAGGCTTTCCCTCGCAGGTAGCCACAAGGTGAGACTCAAGGGTAGACCCCGATACTGCGGTAGCTGCTGACACCAGGGGTCAGGTATGCAGGTACGGACTCGGGTACAGACAGGACAACTGGAACAGACTGCGAGGTTCTGGCACATATTCAGGAACAAGGGACAGGTACGAGACACAAGAAGACATGTTAGTGCACGTAACAAGCACAGACTAACTGACTAGACACATTACTCAGGCACCTCCCTAAGTGGGAGGGTACCTTAAGTACCTAATGTCCTCGAGCCATTGGTTCAGGACATTTACAGCGTGCACGCAGTGCCCCTTTAAAAGGCAAAGAGTGTGCACACTTGAGGCGCCCCCAGGCCATGGGGTGCTCAGGAACTGGATCGCTGTTGCTAGGGAGTCAAGGGGGTAGTGACCCGGTCCTGTGGCCTGGACGTCAGTTGAAAAAGGGGATATGTATAGGGGAGATTGTTGTGATGCCACTGTGGTATGTGATTAGTGGGGACCACCGCTGCTGCAGAACCTCCAGGGATGATGGGTAGCAGCCGAGATGGGACGGCTCTCCACGGGTAAAGCCAGTCCCTGGGGAAGTGTAAATAGTCTATGTGTGGAGTGCAAGCAGAGGCGTAATAACTACAATAGGTGCAGGGGTTACAATCACACTCGGGCCCTGGAGACTCAGGGGCCCCAAAAGTCCCTTTGGCCTATAGAAAAAAACTAATGCTATTAATGTTGAGCCCCAGGCTTTGGGGTACTCAGTTATCAGGCTCCAAGGGGTTAACGCTCCTGTGTCACAGGGAGTGGTGGCCGTGCCTGATCCCTTGTCCTTGGGGACTTCTTTGAAATAAGGGGATTATATTTACAAGTTGTCGTGACGCCACCTGTAGTTTCTGGTGAGGAGCCACCAGCGCCGCCACAGTCCATCAAAGGTAGATGGAATCGGGCTAGTTGGCAAAGTCCTCTACAGGTAGGGCTGGACCTCCGGGGCAGCGTTCCGGTATAGGGAACAAGTTCATGCAAAAGGAAACACAGGCAGAGGCAAAGTCACGTTCTCTCCGTGTACTTTACTGTTAGTTGTAGCAGTTGCAGTTACAGTTCACAGTTCAGCACTTAGATCAGGGGCGGAACTACACTGGTGCAGCTGGTGCAGCTGCACCAGGGCCCCGACCGGCTGGGGGCCCCTTCAAGCTTGCAGGGGGGCCCCCAGCCGACCCCCGCAAGCCGCCGTCAAAGGAGAGGAGGGTCAGGCAAGGGAAGCAGAGAGCTTCCTGCTTCCCCTGCCTGATCCCGCCCCTCCTCTCCTCTGCTCCTCCGGCCCCTAGCATACATCCGGCGCGGCTCCCAGGTAGGAGAGCATCGCGCCTGCGGCTCCCTGCGGCTCCCAGCGGCTCCTAGCAGCACCCACTTCCCCCTTCCCGGGCCGCGCCGACGGCCAACGGCACCCCTCCCCCCCGGCCGCGCCGACGGCCAGTAGCCCCGCCCCCCCCGGTCCTCTCCTGCACCAGGGCCCCCGGGGGTGATGGTCCGCCCCTGACTTAGATGTTACAAAAACAGGTAGCAAACGGGTGGCTGCAAGTGGATCCTAGGTGGTATGGTGGAACCCTTGGTGTGCCTTCATTAACTAACCCGTGTCAATTCTTCCCTGCTTTCCAGTTTGGTGTGATGCCTGGTTGATTTAGAATCCAGCCTGGCCTCCTGTCCTCTCTCACCTTCGCTGTCGTCGGGTAATCCTCTACTGGCTGGCCACTCGTTCCCTTGGTGGTGCCTGGTGCCCTTCTTGTAGACTGCTCTCGTGTCCGGGAGACTTGAAGACTCTACGGGAATCCGGATTCTCTGCCGTGCATATAGCTCCAGCAGTCTGCAGGCTCTGGTGCCCGGTAAGCTGTCTGGGAGAACTTATCTCGCTGTCTCCTCTTTCCCAGACTGGCTGCTCTCCTGGAAAGCTCCTTTCACATTCTCCTTAAACCCTCTCTTCTTCTTCCATCTCTCCTCCTGGTCCTTCAGCCGTTAGACCCTAAGCTCAAAGACTAAAAGGGAAAGACCTCAAGACCTCAAGCTCAAGCTCTTCTTGTGCCCCTAGAGGTGAATTTATTCCCTCCCGGATAACCTCCCACCCTACACTATTGTGGGAGTGCTGGGAATGGGTGCCACCCACCATCCTAGGGTCCACCTGCAGCTGGAGCAACTGCACCTCTTTTATGGGTGCAGTACCCCTCTGTGACGCCTGCACTGGCGGGGCTCCACATTAAAGATTTGCAATAATTGGGGGCCCCATTGGAGCTTTCGCATCGGGGCCCCAGGGCCTGAAGTTACGCCTCTGGGTGCAGGGCTACGGGTGCAAGTAACAGGCAGACTCACTGTTTTGTAGTTTTCTCAGTCCTTTACTGGAGCAGATGGTAAAAGCTGTCCACGGCGTCTTGGGGTTATTCTCACCTGACCAGGTCTTTGGCTCCCTTACTGCGCTTGGAATTTGGATCCTGTTGCTGCTTAAGCTTGACTGCCAGCCCTGTCTCGTCCTGTGAGGTACCGGTATGACAGGCAACTCGAGTCATTTACTTATACCCTGTTCCCGGGTGTCAGTGTCTCTGAACTCTCTCTCCATTGCTGTGTCTGTGGGTAGTGTGGCTGGGAATCTGGAACCCTCACTGTCCAGTATTGACTGCTGGGATGTGTGATCCTGCACAGTCTCGGACTCCGGTGTTCGTTCTATGTGCCTTTCCTCTTGGGTGAGCACGGAGTTGCTCAGCCTCCAGGTGTGTTCCTCCTCCTTTCCTCAGACCCTAGCCTTAGGCCTGGAACTCGTCGGTAGATCTTGAGACGAGCTTCGCACAGCTCCTTTACACTCAGGTCCTTTTCACAGTCCTCTCACGAACTGAACTAACTTGCTCCTCCCCAGGCCAGAATATATATAGGGGAGCTCACCCTGAACCCGGGATTGGTCTTCCGGCCTGGAGGTGTTGGTGTTATGTTTGTGTTGCCTGACGAGAATACCCTTTGTTGCTCTCTTGTGACACCACCACCCGGGGGCAGTGATGACACTGTGGCACTTTGACCCAGGGGTGTCACACACTCGCACCCTAAGCATTCTTAGGGACGGCGGGGCTGTGGGACGCGGTAAGTATAATGTGTTTAATAACTATTTTATTTATTTTTACAGCTCCCGAACCCAAACCTGAACTGTAACAGGGACTTCCCAGGAAAGTCTCTGTTCGAGATCTGTGCCCGAACACTAGGTGTTAGGTACGAACCCCAAACTTTACAGTTCAGGTTTGCCGGTTGAGGCGGTCGACAGGGCAGGGGGTACTCAGATACCAGAGCTGATGGCGACTTGGATGGGGGGAATCATGGCTGGTCAGTCCCCGGTACCGTACCCTGGACCCTCAATGGCGGGGATGTTGGGGGGATGATGGTGGTGAAGGGGATTGGTTACGTGACGCCACCTGTGGTACCTGGTAAAGTGTATACAAGCGCTGCGGCCGGCCGCTGAGGTGATGGAGGTGAAGCTCAGTGTAGTACAGCTCCCCACAGGTGGAGCTTTACCTCAGGGCAGCGGGGATGGATGAGGGAAGTCGTAGTAGCTTCTCTGTGGTCAAAGCTGTGGTTAGCGGCAGTTAAGCAGGCACACACACACACAGTAGTCTTTGTTTCGGTACCTTTTACTGATGACGGGTAACAGGTACAGTCCAGAGAAGTAACCAGGTCCCCGATGCATTTTGGGACTTTCACCTTGGAGAGTTGTGAGGCCTCCTCTGTCACTGTGTAGAGTGGTTTGGGGTAAGTTCTGCCTGTAACCGAACTCGCCACTCCTTCTTCCCTCCCAGGGCTTTGCTCTGTAACTGACAATGAGGTCCTTCTGCGGAGTCCCTATTCTTCCCTTGGCCCCTGGTCCTGTGCTTGGTCAGTTTTGAGTGTCTCTTACTTTGTTCATCAGGGGGTTAATTTCTCCTGGTCCTTTCGGGCTTTCTCCTGTTGCAGTGAATGCGTAGCAGTGTCGGACTTCGGTGTCCGGGTGAACTACAGGGAAGCTTGATCTGTTCCCTTCTTCATTCCCTGCTTCCTCCACTGGCCTCCGACCCTCTCCCTAGGGTGCAGCACAGCTGGGTCAGTGTTCCCTGGTCCTGGGCATGGCTTTATCCTAGCGACCAGCTCCTCCACTCCTGCTCTCTTCTCTCTGTGGAACTAACTGCTTCTGACTGGACCAACTGACTCCTCCCTTCAGGCCTGGATCTTGTATAGGGAATCTGGCTTAAGGCAACCAGTAGAGCTCCCCTTTCAGGTCTGGGGTGGAAGGTGTTGTGTGCTGTGTGTACCAAGGTGTAAATGCCTCCTTGCACCAGTAAATCCTGTGGCAGTCCCATGCAGGGGTGCAACAGCCATAACTATTCACAAATAATGTGCAAGCAGCACAAATTAATGGTCCAGAAATAATATGCAGGAGTGTGAGCAGCAGAAATACGTAAATGTACAGAAATAATATACAGTGAAGTGTCCAGCAAAACAGATGATTATCAGTGTACCTTTAAGGCTGAAAACACACTGTCCGAGTGACATGCGAGTTACTTGCATGAGTCTTGGATTATTCACTCATGATGGCCTCTCCCTGTTTGGACAGGATCAGTGGAGCTACATAGAAATAAATACCACTGACAGTATTCCATCCAATGAGGCAGGGGTCGTGCTGGGTAAATGATCCGAGACTCGTGCGGGAACTCGCATGTCACTCGGACAGTGTGTTTTCAACTTTAGGGCTGAAATAGTCCCGCTCAAGTTCCGCACAAACAGCCCGCACTGATTTAGTCCCGATTAAGTACAGTGATACTTTAAATGGAGAATCAAAGTTGTTACAGACCCAGGAAATCCAGAAGTAATGGAGCTCTTCACCAAGAGGTGCTGAAGGGAGAAAATCAAGAGCCTGGATCAGGATAATACACCATAGGCTGCAGGCAGCTGAGAGTAATTGGGCAAAGCACCGAGCTAACCAACAATAAGCAGGACTGACATGAAGTTCAAGGGCAAGGCCAGGCACATACTCAATTTTGGATGAGGGCAAGAAAATGCAGCAATTACATGAAGAACCTGGAAACCTTACACTCTGTTACTGTTTGGGTTTATTATACTTACTGACCGAGTTTCCGCACACTTGTCACACTGGTTCTGGGTGCACTCATTAAACTTTATGAATATTCACTGATTCCCCTGCCCACCCTCTGTGACAGCATCTGGGAATGTTTGCAGTCAGACTATGCCTCCAGCTTCTGTGCTGGCATCTGTGATTTTTTTATCCTCACACTAGCTAACTTGGTCTCAGAAGTGGAGTGGAAAAATAAATAAATAATTAAAAAAAAAAAAAAAAGGCATGGGGTCTCCTGTATTTTTATACATAGCGTAGGTAAAGCAGACAGCTGGAGGTTGCAGCCCCCAGCCGTGTGCATTATCTTGGTTCGGCATCCAACTACTTGGCATCTTTTAAATTGTTTAAATGTGCAATTTGAAAAAAGACAGCATAGGTTCCCCCCAATTTTGATACCCAGCCAAGATAAAACACATGACTGGAGGTTGGTATTCTCAGCCTGGGGAGGCCAATGTTTATTGGGCCCTCCTCAGAATTACAAAAGATTTGATACATCCATTAGAATCCATCCTTGCTCATTACGAGGTTCATCGGGGTAATATAAAGGGTTAATGACAGCTGTGATTTTTCAAAAAATCACGGCTGACATAAAGCCCTGGATTAGGAATGGGTAGGGGTCTATGAGACCCGGAAGTAGTGTGGCAGCGGTGCGGAAGCTCAGTAAGTATGATTGTCCTGCTCTTACCCCCATTTTGCTTCTTTTTTCAACCCCTTAGCCCTTACTACTACCATTTTATAGCACTAAAGTTCAGGTCCCCATAGACTTATATGGGGTTTGGGGTTCAAGCTCCTGTTTGGGTCAAATCCAGTCCCAAACCCAAACATTTTTTTATTCCAAATAGATTTGGCGATCCTGAACATCTCTGGGTTCGCCCATCTCTAGTGGTGGCCACTATACTTTATTCCACCCTGAAGATCCAAAGGGGCACAATAATCCCTTCCTTCCTTGGATAAGTGATGGTACTAGTAGTCAAGGAATACTTGAACTTATGTTTTCCTGCACAGAATTCTTGACCCTGAGTCCATGTCCTTTATTTTAAAGAAATGCACACAAACTGGACAGCCACTCACTAAAATTACCTTGCCTATTGGCTTCTTCTTTACTTTCTAAACACCTTACGGCCTTGTCCATGATATAGTCTCCTCCAACAACACATGGGAGCCCACCCCATTTCCAGAAGTCACCCATTCATTCTAGCAAAAGACAAACATTGACGGGCTATCCATTATGTTTGATGGATTCCTTGCGGCCCTAAAATTACAAGCCTTCCTTCACCCATATTATTCCAAATTGGCCCAAAAGTGCAAACGTGTAGTAAAAAAAACTTCAAAACTATTTTTTAGAGGTATACTCTTGAAAGAAAGGAGCAATAGATGTCAATATGCATTATCATGTCCATTAAACTTGAGATAAATATAATCTGTATCTCAGAACGTGTTCCTGTACAGTATCTCTCAGTAAAAAAAAATTTGCAGCACACGTTATCCCCCCATAAGTGTTTATTGTATCACAGACAGTGCGTGGGATGTTGGACGGCAACCACAGAGAAACAAACACAACATACAGTAGCGGGAAGATTCCATTACCGACTCCTCGTGTAAACAGGGATCAAAGATTTTTTTGTTACATTTTGCAACTTAGAGACATTGCATTTGTCAGAAAGTGTAAATGTCTTTGAAGCATTAGACTTTACGTGTGGGTATGTACTCAACGTAAGAGCACTGTATGTACCCATGCCTTTACGATATATTGCAAATACATTGTATATTTGGCGCATAATAGATGGGTTGGCCAGGGCAAATATTCAGTAAAATTGGTGCCATCGTATGTGGCATAAAGGCCTTTGCAACCTATTGCAAGCTAAAGTCCTAGGTTAACCATTCATCAAAAGCTTCATTGTAAGCAATGTCCTTCTATGATACTTGCTAACTGTCCCAAATTGTGGACATTCCTGAATTGATTGAGGGCTAGGAGTACCGAAGGGTGCACCGGCATTTCTTGGCAGGCTTGGGGCCCTCTCCAGTTGGCTTTTTATCAGTGCTGGAGAGTTGCTTTATATTTAAACCTCCTGCCCGTGATATACTCACCTTCTGTTGGCTTCATCCTTTACCAATGTTGGCCCCACGGCGCCATCTAGTGACTGTAACTTTTTGTTGGCCAGAAGTCAGAAGTTATGTCACAAGCTCCCAATGCATCTCAATCTTATATCTGCTAGGAGACATGAGTAGAACGGTCACTGTGCTGTTCTGCTGACAGATCTGCTGGAAATTGTGGTGCCACAGACTATTTTAGCCTGTACCACCACTTCTTGTGCTGCTGCTGACTGAAGACTTGAAGAAAATAAGAAAGAAGATCTTTCCCTGACCTGTTCCTGTCCCCTTTTTTTTAACCACTCTGATCTCTCTATCCCCTTTCAACTCTCAACCTAACACCTTCCCCACCCCCCACCCCTCCTGACGCTGATCGCTAAACAGTACTTGATCATTAATGTATACTAACGTGCAGCTTTTTCTTATGTGCCGCCTCTGTCTGTGCTCACTTTGGTATTTTGGCCCCATTTTGCACCACATCTGTGCATTTGACCTGCAGCCTCTGATGCACAGATCAGTGACACACATCACTGATCGCCATCCGGGTTTTGTTTTTTCTTTATTTTTCCCCGACAAGTCAGAAAAAAGGTAAATAAAAATAATAAATTAGAGTAGTTGATAGGAACAGATTAGGGACAGTAAAAATAGACTGTAGTAATCTGCATCTAATACAGTATTTTTTACTGAATATAGTAAAGTTTAAGGTCAAATAGTTGCGGGTGCTCAGTACATTTTTTTCTTGGTGTCCGTTTAGTAAATGTAGTTTCAGAATTATAGTGGAAATTCTTGCATCACTTATACTACAGTCAGTGACCCCCTACCTACTGTTAGTTACTATTGATGGGTGAACTGCCCGATACTAGGGATCAGCAAGGTCGCCGGAATTTTTTGTAAAGTTCGAACTCTGGGTCGGGGATGACGGGAATTTGCGTCCGAACCCCCGAGCTTGAACTTTACTGACATGTGATGGAGGGAGGTGGGGTGGGGGGCTGTAAAAAAAAAAAGGCATAAAACATTAATAAACATCATAATTATATACTTACCTTTCCAGTGACGCGTTCTCCCGTCTCCTATTGTGGCCGCTTCTACTTCCGGGGCCGTTCATTAACTTCCGGGATTATTCACTGCACTGCCTGCCCTCTGCTTTTTCCGTCTGGCACTCAGCAGTGTTCGGGCTGTGACTGCAGGGTTTGGCTGCGGTCATGGCCTGAGCTATTCAGGGCCTCCCATTGAAACCCGTGTTTGGGACCTTGTCACCGAATAGTATGTATTCGGTACAGGTCCAGAACTTTACAGTTCGGGTTCGCCCATTCCTATTAGTGACCCCCTTATGGACCTCAACCCTCCAAGACTATGAGCCCAAGTTTCCTGATTTCGTGGCCCAATCAAGAATGACACTTGACACTACCGACCTCATTGAAATCAACTTTTACAAAGTCTTTTACTCACAGGATTTTTTATATGTCATGGTGGCCAAGGCAAATTTATACATCCAACAATTTTCTTGCCCCAAACCCCCACTTCATTATTTGCTAATTGGACTCCCATTTAAGGCTAGGGTCACACTTGGCATGAGTATTTTAAGTGCCTTAAAAATAAGCATGCGTTTCTGCATGCTTTTTTCATTTCTGCATGGGTTTCTTTAGGTGCCTTTAGGCACCCATGCGTTTTTTCATGCGTTTTTGAATCAGCACCCAAAAAAAGTGCATGAACCTTTTTTTGGTACTGATTTTAAAATGCATGCATTTTTTAGAAAACGCATGCATTTTTTAACATGGGCCCCTATGGAAAACACATGCGTTTTTGCATGGTACTAAATGGTACTAATGTACCATGTGTTTTTGCATGCGTTTTTTAAGGTAGCTACTCACATAAGTGCAAAAACGCATGGCACTTTAGGCATGCATTTTTGCTATTAAAGCATGCGTTTTTGCTATTAGGGCATGCGTTTTTTGCATGGGGGCCTATGGGTGCGTTTTTACATGCGTTTTTAAAAACGCAGGTCTCCAAAAAGCATGTAAAATCTGTAAGTGTGACCCTAGCCTAACCCAGTAAAAAAAATAACATTATGGGTCTTTGTTCTTCACTTGGGAATAGTGAAGAAGTCAGAGCTTTAGCAAAACTGGATTGTTGATGTTTTATATAACACGCCAGTGTTCCCCATGGCTGTGACCCAAAATTGCTTTGAGGCCATCCACAAATTTTTGCACTTTAATTATATTTGTATATAAATAAAATATATTTGTAGCCAAAACTAGGAGTTGAACAATGAGGAAAAGTATAATAGAAACACGTCACCACGTCTGTATTTATCACCCACTCCTGGTTCCTGGTTAAGAAGACACCAGTGTTAGGCTACGTTCACATGGTCAGTTTTTGGTCAGTTTTTTTACCTCAGAATTTGTACCCAAAACCAGTAGTGGGTGATAAATACAGAAGTGGTGACGTGTTTCTATTATACTTTTCCTCTGATTGTTCCTCTCCTGGTTTTTGCTACAAATACTGAGGTAAAAACTCACCAAATACTCAACGTGTGCGCATGACCGTCATCTAAGGGCCCTTTCACATCAGCGTTTTTTTCAAATCGCGGCAGATGCGGTGAAAAAAACGCATCTGCCGCGATTACCACATACCGGCTGCACTTGCGGCACGGTTGCGGCGCGGTTGCGGTAAACGCCATACAAGGTATAGGCGGACTTGCGGCAAGTGCGGTTTTGGCACTTGCGGCAGGTGCGGCCACGAAAAAAACCGCGGCTGACAGCATTTTTTTTCGCGGTCGCACCTGCCGCAAGTGCCAAAACCGCATTTGCCGCACCTGCCGCACCCATACCGCAAGCCCCATGGACATTGCATGGGGCTTGCCGCAAGTGTGCCGCAAGTGTTGCGGTTATGCGTTAAACGCGGCAGAAGTGTTTTTTTCACCACATCTGCCGCGAATTTCAAAAAACGCTGATGTGAAAGGGCCCTAACCCTTTATATAGACTCCCTAAAAGGCCATGTTGATTATTTGGTGAGTTTTTTACCTCAGCATTTATGGCCAAACCAGGAGTGGGTGATAAATACAAAAGTGGTGACGTGTTTCTATTATACCGTATATACTCGCGTATAAGCCGAGTTTTTCAGCCCAAAAATTGGGCTGAAAAGTACCCCCCTCGGCTTATACGGGAGTCAGTGCTGTATACCGATGTATACATCGGTACATACCGATGTATACATCGGTATACAGCAGCCCCCGTAATGCAGGGCCCCCCCAGCCTGACTCCGGTCATCTGTAAAGGAAACTATACTTATCACAGTGCCGCTGTCCGCGCCCGCTCGCACCCGCTCGCAGCTGCCGTACGCGATCCTCCATCTTCATGCGTCTTCTTCCTGTTTCTGTGCTCGTCGCAGGCAATGACGTCATTCCCTGGATTACGGGGGCTGCTGTATACTACCGCTGGGGCTGCAATATACTACCACTGGGGCTGTATACACCACTGGGGCTGCAATATACTACCACTGGGGCTGTATACACCACTGGGGCTGCAATATACTACCACTGGGGCTGTATACACCACTGGGGCTGCAATATACTACCACTGGGGCTGTATACACCACTGGGGCTGCAATATACTACCACTGGGGCTGTATACACCACTGGGGCTGCAATATACTATCACTGGGACTGTATACACCACTGGGGCTGCAATATACTACCACTGGGGCTGTATACACCACTGGGGCTGCAATATACTACCACTGGGGCTGTATACACCACTGGGGCTGTATATACCACTGGGGCTGCTGCTGTATACTACCACTGGGGCTGCTGGGGCTCCTATATACTACCACTGGGGCTGCTGTATACTACCACTGGGGCTGCTGGGGATGCTACATACTACCACTGGGGCTGCTGTATACTACCACTGGGGAGGCCTGTATACCACTGGGGGGGCCTGTATACCACACTGCTGGGGGCTGTATACCTGTGCTGAGGTCCACCCTCGGCTTATACACGAGTCAATAGGTTTTTCCAGATTTTTGGGGCAAAAGTAGGGGGGTCGGCTTATACACGGGTCGGCTTATACACGAGTATATATGGTACTTTTCCTCTGATTCTTCCATTCATGGTTTTGGCTACAAATCCTGAGGTAAAAAACTCACCAAATATTCAACATATGCACGTGGCCGCTGTCTAACCCTTCATATAGACTCCCTAAAAGGCCAGATTGAGTATTTGGTTAGTTGTTTACCTCAGGATTTGTGACCAAAGCCAGGAATAGAACAATTACAGGAAAAGTATAATAGAAACACGTCACCACTTCTTTATTTATCACCCACTCATGGTTTTGGGAATAAATTCTGAGGTAAAAAAAAACTCAACAAATACTGACCATGTGAATGTAGCCTAACACTGGTGTCCTCTTATACGAGATAGGACCCATGGGCCTGAGAGCAACCTGTAATCCTATAGCCACTTTCCTGAATATGGCCTTTCATGAGACCTACTCATAAATCCATAAATTGACTTTAGTTGGAAAGTCAGGCCTGCATGCATACAAGTAGTAATATACTTTTTTTTCAGATGCACACGGTAGTGACAAAGCGCGCCCTGTGTTAGGATATTTGTCACCTAGTGAAACTTAATATAATCTCCCGGTAGCCAAGAAAAAATATTTCTGGTTTCATATGTAAAGCTGGAATTTTCATAACTGTAATCGCTATTTGTACGGAGATCTGGAGAGATACAGATTCAGTCGGCTCCTTGGCCACAGGTTAAGGTTCTCACCGAACTCCGACCACAGCTAAAATGCTATAATTTCTATGGAGACAGACTGTACTTTATACTCCAAAGTTACAATCACAATCCTTTCTTTATGTTGGCAGAAGCAAGAAGAAAAAAAATAGGAATACATTGCTTTTCCAGAGCCTCTTGTTTATGATTTGTTTAGGCATGGCTTACTAAGTGTGACCCCATGGCTGCTCATGAAAATGCCAGCCGAGACCTCACACCTACAAGTATTTGATATAGCTGGGACTTATAAATCAAGCCTCTCATATAGGGGCAGCTAAACTGTTACAGCTCGAAAATAGTGCACAATACGTCCTATTAGCGCCACGTTTATTTATCCGGGAGCTGATGTTGATGTTTGGCCTACTGTGGTGCGGGTATGAAAAGAGTATTTCCCAATGTTATGTATGAGTTCATGACTCATAGGACCTGTAATTGAACTGTATGAGGCTGGGTAGTAGCTATAATGAGTATGGGTAGCAATTACACTTAAACCCCAATGCCTGACGGTCCTAAAAGTCACAGACCTCCCAAGTGTCCCGGATCCACCGGGACAGTCCCGGATTGCCGACACTGCCCCGGTGTCCCGATCGGGATCTTACATGTCCCGCGCTGTGCACTGAAACTCCGCCACGCCCCCCTCTGATTAAACCATGTAGGTCTCGGTGTCTGCCTCAGTGGCAGACTGGGCCTGGTTGCCCCCCCAGGCCGGTGGATTCAGGGCCGCAGTTAGGGCCAGACCGAGGCTGTGTGTCCTCGGGTGAGTCCCGCCCCCCCCACCTCAGTCATCCGGCCCGCCCCGCCCCGGCCGGCTGCGTTTGCATCTACGTTCACAGGCGCGGCGGCAGGCAGCTGAAGGCTCACTAAGAGACTGGAGTTGGACATTTGAATATCCCGCCGCCGGCACATCGCTGCGGCCGGCGGCTGGCTGGTGCCGGCAGTTAGCGGCTCCCAGTTGGTGGCGGCTGCCGGGTGCTGGCAGCTGCCACCTGGTGTCGGGTGCTGGTGGCTGCCACCTGGCGCTGGCTGGCAGCTGCTGCCGGGTGCTGGCGGCTGCCACCTGCTGCCGGGTGCTGGCGGCTGCCACCTGCTGCCGGGTGCTGGCAGCTGCCACCTGCTGCCGGGTGCTGGCGGCTGCCACCTGCTGCCAGGTGCTGGTGGCTGGGTGCTGGCAGTTGCCACCTGGTGCCAGGTGTTGGCGACTGCCACCTGGTGCCGGCAGCTGCCTACTGGGTGTTGGTGGCTACCGGGTGCCGCCTGCTGCCGGGTGCTGGCGGCTGCCGCCTGCTGCCGGGTGCTGGCGGCTGCCACCTGCTGCCGGCGGCTGCCACCTGCTGCCAGGTGCTGGTGGCTGCGTGCTGGGTGCTGGCAGCTGCCACCTGATGCCAGGTGTTGGCGACTGCCACCTGGTGCCGGCAGCTGCCTACTGGGTGTTGGTGGCTACCGGGTGCCGCCTGCTGCCGGGTGCTGGCGGCTGCCGCCTGCTGCCGGGTGCTGGCGGCTGCCACCTGCTGCCGGCGGCTGCCACCTGCTGCCAGGTGCTGGTGGCTGCGTGCTGGGTGCTGGCAGCTGCCACCTGATGCCAGGTGTTGGCGACTGCCACCTGGTGCCGGCAGCTGCCTACTGGGTGTTGGTGGCTACCGGGTGCCGCCTGTTGCCGGGTGCTGGCGGCTGCCACCTGTTGCCGGGTGCTGGCGGCTTCCACCTGCTGCCGGGTGCTGGCGGCTGCGTGCTGGATGCTGGCAGCTGCCACCTGGTGCCAGGTGTTGGCGACTGCCACCTGGTTCCGGCAGCTGCCTGCTGGGTGTTGGTGGCTACCGGCTGCCACCTGGTGCCGGCGGCTGCCACCTGGTGCCGGCGGCTGCCACCTGGTGCCGGCGGCTGCCACCTGGTGCCGGCGGCTGCCACCTGGTGCCGAAGGCTGCCACCTGGTGCCGAAGGCTGCCAGGTGCTGCCTGATGCCTGCTGGCGGATGCTGGCGGCTGATGCCGGCTGTCGGATGCTGACGGCTGGTGCTGGCGGCTGGTGCCGGATGCTGGCGGCTGCCACCGGCTGCCTGCTGAGTGTTTGTGGCTGCTGGGTGCTGCCTGATGCCAGCTGTCGGATGCTGGTGCCGGGTGCTGACGGCTTCCGGGTGCCACCGGATGCTGGCTGGTGCAGGGTGTCGACTGGTGAAGGCAAGCGGGAGACCAGGAGCGGCAGAGGAAGAAGCAGTCGGGATCCGCGATCAGGAGTGTGGAGTCAGGTAAGGCGCTATTACAGCCGAAGATAGCAACCTGGGGGTGACAATGGGATGGATGGATAGTAGCAGCAGTCTCTATTGTGTATTTTCTATTGTGTTTATAGCCTACAGCCATCTCCATTGTCTATACGGCCAGCAGCCATCCCCATTGTCTATACGGCCAGCAGCCATCCCCATTGTATATACGGCCAGCAGCCATCCCCATTGTCTATACCGCCAGCAGCCATCTCCATTGTCTATACCGCCAGCAGCCATCTCTATTGTGTATTCTCTGTTATGTATATAGCTGTTGTGTATTCAGCCCACAGCAGTCTCAAGTGTGTATGTGTACTATAAAATTGCCTTATCGCGTCTTTCTTTCTGTAACGGAAATCCTGCATCGCTGATTGGCTGCTCTGCGACCAATCAGTGACGTGAGATTTCCGTTACAGAGAGACAGCGCTTCACTTTAAATAGCTGCCGGGAAAGTGGGCGGTGAAGTCGGCTTTCCCACCGGCTATTTGAAGTGTTTGTCCTTTCAGCCCCCCTTTGTCACCCCTCACCGCATTGTGAATTCTCAGCCCCCGTCCCCCTCGTTGTTACCCACTCCCCGTACTGCGGTGACACATCTTCCATGATATCCTGCATCTCTCCCTCTGTGCGATTGAGCATGTCAGGCCATCACTGCATGACACTCCTCCGACAGTGGAAGCGTCCACTATCATGGATGATGTGACACCACCACAGCTGAGGTGGTCAGGTGGCATTGTAGTGTTTGTTATAGGAGTGCAGCTCAGTCTACAGCAGCACAGATATCATAATGCACAAACAACACAGCATGAGCTCTGCTACATTTAAATATATACATGGCAACTGTTGGAAGGCTGGGAGCAGTATATAAGTGTAGATGTAGCACAGTTGAGTTTGACATAGCAGAGCTGAAATGGTTTGTGTATCGTTCATAGTTTGTTATTGGAGTGCAGGTCAATCTATTGCAGGACATACAGATAATCACAATGCACAAAAAATACAGCACCAGCTCTGCTACATCCTACTATATAATTGTCTAATCGCGTCTTTCTGTCTGTAACGGAAATCTGCGGTGACAGGAGGAGCGATGGACGAGCGGTGACAGGAGAGACGAAGGAGCGGTGACAGGAGGAGCAATGGACAACCAGTGACAGGAGAGACGAAGGAGCGGTGACAGGAGGAGCGGTGACAGGAGGAGCGATGGACGAGAGGTGACAGGAGGAGAGACGAAGGAGCGGTGACAGGAGGAACGGTGACAGGATGAGAGACAGAGGAGGTGGGATAGGAGGAGCGGTGACAGGAGAAGCGTTGGACGAGCAGTGACAGGAGAAACGAAGGAGCGGTGACAGGAGGAGCAGTGACAGGAGGAGCAATGGACGAGTGGTGACAGGAGAAGAGACGAAGGAGCGGGGACAGGAGGAGCGGTGACAGGAGGAGAGACGGAGGAGGCGGGATAGGAGGAGCGGTGACAGGAGAAGCAATGGACGAGCAGTGACAGGAGAGATGAAGGAGCGGTGACAGGAGGAGCGGTGACAGAAGGAGCGAACAACGAGCGCTGACAGGAGGAGAGACGAAGGAGCGGGGACAGGAGGAGAGACGGAGGAGCGGTGACAGGAGGAGAGACGGAGGAGCGGTGACAGGAGGAGCAGTGACAGGAGGAGAGATGGAGGAGCGGTGACATGAGGAGGAGAGACGGAGGAGCGGGGACAGGAAGAGCGGTGACAGGAGGAGAGATGGAGGAGCGGTGACAGGAGAGGTGACAGGAGGAGCTTTGTAGTTCACTCACGTAGCCTGAACAAGTTCTGTCAGTCACAGTATGTCAACTACATATTGTAGAATACCCGATGCGTTAGAATTGGGCCACCATCTAGTATATAATAGTTATGAGTGTAAAAAAAAAAAAGGAAAAACAGCACAAAAATATTGAAAGAAGTGGACTTTTTTGCCTAATGGCGGTAGCCATGCATTGGCTCTTGGTTCTGCAATCTTGGTCTCTTATCCCTGTAGTAAGCTCGGTTCTGTTCTCTTATCTCTGTAGTAAGCTCGGATCAGGCGGGAAGGGGGCATCAATGAGCGGGAGCGCAGTAGGGAGCTTAATGATTGTTTAAAACCCGGCAGCTTTTTACTGCCGGCTTTTAAAGGGATCCTGTCACCCCCAAACCACCTCCTAAGCTATTAAAAGCTGTCCCTAGAGCATAGTAACACTTACCCTACACTCCTTTTAGCTCCTAAATGCATATATTGAAACTGAATATAAACGTTATAAAAGCACCTCATTATTGATGTTAATGAGTGACTATGGTATTCATAGTCACCCAGCCAGGCTGTCCCTCTTCATCATATCAAGCCTGTATAGGCGTGATCTTCATCATACATTCAAATGCGCGCCTCCCCGCTCTTCTATTCCGGACCGCTGCTGTGTGGGGGCTGTATGACGCGATTCGCGTAATTTCCGGCACCGGGTGACGTATTTACACCCGCGCCGCTGTTAGAGCTTCAAGTCCCGTACTGCGCATGCGCAAACAGCGGCGCGGGTGTAAATACGTCACCCGGCGCCGGAAATGACGCGAGTCGCGTCATACAGCCCCCACACAGCAGCGGTCCGGAATAGGAGAGCGGGGAGGCGCGCATTTGAATGTATGATGAAGATCACGCCTATTGAGGCGTGATATTATGAAGAGGGACAGCCTGGCTGAGTGACTATGAATACCATAGTCACTCATTAACATCAGTAATGAGGTACTTTTATAACGTTTAGATTCAGTTTCAATATATGCATTTAGGAGCTAAAAGGAGTGTAGGGTAAGTGTTACTATGCTCTAGGGACAGCTTTTAATAGCTTAGGAGGTGGTTTGGGGGTGACAGGATCCCTTTAAACAATCATGTGGCCATTGCAGCCTTTTCCTCTGCTGCCAGACCTCTTTATAGGGTCCAGCGGCAGAGGAATTACTCGCATTTCCCATTGACTTACATTGTACTCGTTACTTAGCAAGTAATCGCAAGGAAACTCGCAGAGTAACGAGTAGCCCGAGTACCGTACTATTCGGCGAGTACCGAACAGTAACGAGTATACTCGCTCATCTCTAGAGGTGACTGATTCATTGTGTGGACAGGAGTCTTTATACAGGTGACAATGTAACACAGCTGTCTGTAATGCAGGGAGCGAGGTGATTAGGAGCCAATAACTGCTCTGTAGGAGCCAGGACTGATAAGGGTGCGTGCACACGATCAGTGTACGCAGCGTTTTCGATGCAGCGTCTTGCCGCTGCGTCCAAAACGCTGCGTAGTACAGTAATAGCATAGTGGATGAGATTTCAAGAAATCCCATCCTCACTACCGGTATGTGTAACCCGGCCTTTAGTGCCTTTCAGTGTGATTTTTATCCAGAAAAGTGGGACGATTTTTTTTTGCCGCTTACAATCTTTTTTTTTTTTTTTGGGATAGCACTCAACCAAAAATACACTAGTGCAATTTCACTGGCAATTTGCTGGTTGCAGTGACATCATGGACACAGTGTTCTATTTTGTTGCCGTGTACAAATGTAACAATGTGTCCATGATTTCACTGCAACCAGCAAATTGCCAGTGACATTGCTAGCAATGTTGCGACGTGTAAAGGTACCCTTAGAATTGACAGGCAAGTCTGTCTGTCTGTTCTGCCCGCTGCCGATTTATAGTCACAGACACTCCAGCCGGTCATTCTGCTTAATTTGACCTCACTGTTGAGAGAGGTGAGGGTAATGGCCACTTTACACACACCAACTTCTGTGTCCAACTTCTGAACAACTTGCTGGTTGCAGTGAAATCATGGACACATTGTTCCATTTGTACACAGCCACAAAATGGTGCAATGTGTCCATGATTTCACTGCAACCAGTAAGTTGGTAAGAAGTTGGACAGAAAAGTTGGTGTGTGTAAGGCGGCCGTCACACGTTGCAATATCGTGAGCGATATTGTTAGCGATCACGTGCACGCGCGATCGCTAACAATATCGCTCACATCGCTGGTGAGCTGTCACACAGACAGACTCACCAGCGATGTGGAGCAGCGAGATCGCTGGTAACTATGGTACACATCGGGTTACTAGGCGCCGCGCGGCGCTTAGTAACCCGACGTTTACCATAGATACCATCTCCCAGCATAGGCTCTGCCGCTGGGAGATCGTTCATCATGGTGTCACACACCGCGATGAAGCAGATTGATCAAGCGATTATCGCTTGATATCAGCTCCAGCTCTCATATCTGCGATGTCACGATCAAGCCATTTTACATTGTAAAATCGCTTGATCGCACGTAGCGATGCACAAACGATATCGCTTAAGCCATCAAAAAGCAGATCGCTTAAACGATATCGTTCAAGATATTGCACCGTGTGACGCCCGCCCAAAGCGGCCCTAATGCTCCTCATAATTTCAGCAGATATGCAGAAAAATAAGTCAAGTATTCTCTAATTCTTCCCATTAACCAAAAGCACAAGATTGTTAAAGATAATTTATCTAATAGAGTGGAGCTGTTCTGTAATCTGCAGCTTTTACATTCTAATTTAAAAGAAATATTTTTACCAAGTTTGCATTACCGTATATACTCACGTATAAGCCGAGTTTTTCAGCCCAAAATTTGGGCTGAAAAGTCCCCCCTCGCGTTATACGCGAGTATACAGAACTTCAGGCTTCCCCCGGAGGTATACAGGCCCCCCCATCAAGATCCAGGGCCCCCCCCCTTGCGCGGCAAACCTGTAAAGTCAAATCATACTTATCACTGTCCTGTCGCGCCGTCCCCGCTGCCGACATCACGATCCCGGGCTTCATGACATCATTGCCCGCGACCACAGGAAGCCGGAAGACGCGGAATGAAGCCCGGGATCGTGATGTCGGCAGCGGGGACGGCGCGACAGGACAGTGATAAGTATGATTTTACTTTACAGGTTTGCCGCGCAAGGGGGGGGCCCTGGATCTTGATGGGGGGGCCTGTATACCTCCAGGGCTGCTGCTGTATACAGCCCTGGGGCTGCTGCTGTATACAGCCCTGGGGCTGCTGCTGTATACTACCCCTGGGGCTGCTGCTGTATACTACCCCTGGGGCTGCTGCTGTATACTACCACTGGGGCTGCTGCTGTATAGTACCACTGGGGCTGCTGCTGTATAGTACCACTGGGGCTGTATATACCTCTGGGGCTGCTGTATACTACCACTGGGGCTGCTGTATACTACCACTGGGGCTGCTGTATACTAACCACTGGGGCTGCTGAATACTACCACTGGGGCTGCTGTATACCACACTGCTGGGGGCTGTATACCTGTGCTGGAGTCCACCCTCGGCTTATACACGAGTCAATAGGTTTTCCCAGGTTTTGGGGGCAAAAGTAGGGGGGTCGGCTTATACACGGGTCGGCTTATACACGAGTATATACGGTAATACTTTAATTCATTTGTAAAGACATTTTTTTCTGTTTATAATTATTGTTTATGAAACAGTGTGACCAGCAGTGCTGAATGGGTGTGGTTTGGGCGTGGATATGGGTGTGGCCAGTTGTGAAATGGGTGTGGCCAGGGGCGTGGCCTAAAATTTGCCGCGCGCCATGCGCGCCGCACACAACGCATCTCGTGCATTGTCCCTCTTTCTCTTCTTCAAAAGTTGGGAGGTATGAAGTCACACTACTATAAAAGAAGAAGCCAGTATTGTGAAGTAAACTTAGTAGGTTGTGTGCCCTTTTAAAAACTTTGTACTGGGGTCCATTAGCTTCAAGACTGATTGTATAATATAATTTTTGAATATTACTTTGGTAGTAAGCCATATCCAAAGCATTTAGAGGGGTTGATAGCATACGCTTTGGATCCATTTTTGCCAAAAATTGTTATGATCGCTTAGCAACTCACATAGGAATATAGATCTGGCCAAAATATGTCTATGTACGTACATTCCGCCCTCGTTCCTCATTCTGTGGCAATATAAACACTCCCCCGTTGCTCCCCATACTGTATTTGCATACTTGCTCCCCTTGCTCCCTATACTGAGTCAGTTACACTCACTACCCTCTTTACCCATACTATGGCCATATACACTTTCCCCTCCCTCTTCTTACTGTGTCTTTATACATTCCTCCCTCACTCCCCATACTGTGTCAATATACACTAAAGGCCCAGTCACACATAACGACGCACCAGCGATCCCGATAACGATAACGATGTGCAGATATCGCTGGTGCGTCGTTTTTTCACATTGCTGGTAAGATGTCAAACAGGTATATCACCAGTGATGTGAAAAACAATGCACTAGGGATCCAGAATTAAACCGAGGTCGTTGGGAATTGTCACTCCATAGCGTAGCATTGAGATCGTTGGTCAGAGCAGTGTGTAATGATCAGCGATCTCACAGCAGGGGCATGTCACACATAACGAGATTGCTAACGGGATCGCTGTTGCGTCACAAAATCTGTGACGCTACAGCGATCTCGTTAGCGATCTCGTTATGTGTGACAGGGCCTTAAGAGAATGGGCAGAAAAATGCAGACGCTGGGGAGACACTTTAGACAGCTGTATCAGGAGGCCTGACAGCGCCCCCCTGCCTGCTGTGCCAGATGCAAATCCCGCCTGTCCCCCCTACATACGTCACTGGTTTGAAGGTCTGAAAATTAAAATCGCCTGTGTGATGGTGCAATATGTTACCAGTGACTAGCCCAGGGTATGGGGACTCGGGTATCTAGGCCCTCTGCTGCGGTAGGGATGTCACTGGTGGCCTGCCCAGACCCGTGGCCCTGGTGGTCAACTAAAAAGGAGTAGTTGAAATGGGAATAAAAGTTTATACGTTTAGCGTGACGCCACCCGCAGATTCTGGTGATTAAGCACCAGCGCCGCTTCAGACCTCCGGAGGGCGATGGTACGGCAGCTGAGATGGTACAGCTTCCTGCAGGTAGAGCTGGCCCTCTGGGACAGGGAAGCACCTGTAGTAATGGAAGTGCTGATGATGGAGATAAATAAGTTGCAGTGCAGCGGAGAAATAAGTACACGGAGACTCTGTCACTCTACCTGGGTACTTTACTGGAACAATGCTGGTGGTAGAGTTCACAGTGGACAATAGTCGTTGAGTAAAGGTAGCCAGCCGGGTAGTCATAGTGGGCTGCAGAGTCTCTCGGAGGATCCCGTGGTATGCCTTCCTTGCTCTAACCTGTTTTCCAAATATGTTTATTAAGTTTTAAAAGGTATGGGGGGGGGGGGGGGTGAAGGTACAGAAATAAGGGTAGGGGAAGGGGGGGGGGAACATACATTTACAACATTCAAGACACGCGAGTTATAAACACAAATATAGTTGAGGTTACAAAAAAAAAACTAAATACATCTGTAAAGTAGTTAGGAAAGCAAGTATCTTTATACTTCTAAGCTAGTATAATCATCATAATAAAAGCGAAGACATTTAAATCAGGAAAATACAAGAAACTCTAGTTATGTCACGTAATTAAGTCAAGTCAACAGGCTTAAGTTAGAAGAGAAGGAGAAAAAGCCGTCCACCAGGCTTCCCATCTCCGTTTGAGTTTCAGAAAGTTATTATTCCGTATGGCGGAGTTATACTCAAAGGTGCTATGTTGTGATACTCTTTCAATAAGGTTCAGTAGAGTGGGAGGCTCGGGTTTGTTCCACCTGGCAGCGATTAAAACTTAGCAGTGAGTAGAATGTGTGAAATCAAAAACTTCATGTCGTGTGGGAGGTCCTCAACACCTATTGAGAGAAGTGCGAGTTTCGCGGAGAATTTGATAATCAGTCCGGTGGTATCTACTATTAAAGATTTAATATCCAACCAAAATTTAGATAGGATGGGGCAATCATAGAATATAGGCGCTAGAGTACCCGGGAAACCACAACCCCTCCAACATAAGGGTGAGACTTGAGGATTGATCCGATGCATTTTAATAGGTGTGAAATACCATCTTGAAAGGATCTTAAAATAAGATTCATGTAGAGTTGCACAAGTTGAATTAGAGTATGTGGTACAAATAGTTTGTGCCATTTTTTGCAGGTCTATACGGATATTTAACTCCTCCTCCCAGGCAACGAAGAAGGAGAGACGCGGCAACTCCATCTCTTCGTTAAGTATTTTGTAAAAATTGTTCGTTTTCCATAGAGAGTTTTTCCCAGGGGAAGATATGAGATCTATTATTAATTTTGGGAGAACAAATTTGGGTTTGAGGGTGGTAAAATAGTTGGACATAATTCTCCATTGGGATCGGTCATCCCTGGAAAGAGAAAATTGATCTTGGAGCAAGTGGAAAGGTTTAATGGAGTCCCCAAGGAGCAAGTCCTCAACGTGGAGAGCTCCTTTAGTCTTCCAAGAGGATAGATTCAGATTCGGGATCATTATCTCCAACGTGTCCAAGGGCGTTTCTTTGAAGTTGGAGGAAGTAGAGTATTTAGCAGCCTTAGTCGCCAAATATTTCCAAGCTGAGATAGTGGCCTTTATAACGGGGTGGATTGGGAGAGGCTTGGAAGGGGTAACTAAATGGGCGATAACTAAAGCCTTCAAGTTGCTTTTGGCAAGTGTTTCTTCAATCTCCAGCCAAGGCAAATCTTCGGAGGGTTGAAACCATTTCTGAGATAATTTTGAGATGGACGCCATGTAATAGTTGTAGAGGTTGGGGACCCCCAAACCCCCTGCTCGTTTATGTCTTTCCAGAGATGCTCTAGCGACTCTTGGCCTCTTGTTATTCCAAATAAATGAGCGGAGCCGTGATTGAAATTTGCAAAACCAACTTTTAGGGATACACAGAGGGATTGCTCTGATGACATAAAGAAACTTCGGAAGTAGGGACATCTTAAAGGCCTCAATCTTGCTAAGCCAAGATAGTTCAATTTTTGAAAGGCGTAGATAATCCGAGTGGAACGTTTGAAACAAAGATGTTAAGTTTATATGGATAGTAGCTGCCAAAGGTTTGGTTAAGATAATACCCAGATAAGAAATTTCTCTCTCAGCCCAGATGTAGTCGAATTCTTCCTTTAGGTACTCCAAAAATGTTACTTCTATATTAAAATCTAAAATTAGCGATTTTGAACTGTTGATTTTATAAAGGGAGTACCGGGAATACTGTTCGATGCTTGTCCGTATATGTCTGAGAGATTTAAGGGGATTAGTGAAAGTCAGCAAGATGTCATCTGCAAAGAGGGAAATCTTATGATGGTGACGGCCTAGGAGAATACCTTTAATATTTTCATTTTGCCTAATGCTGGACGCAAGGGGCTCAATGAACAAGGCGAATAGTACAGGGGACAATGGGCAGCCCTGTCTAGTGCCGTTGGACAATGGGAATTTTTGAGACAAGAAGTTGTTCGAATAAACTTTTGCTGTGGGGGAGGTATACATTGATTTAATGAGCGAAGGATGTTCGCTCGAAATCCAAATCTCTCAAGAGTACAGAAGAGGAAGTCCCACTGAACCCTATCGAAAGCCTTCTCGGCATCTAATGCCAAGAAGGCTGCGGGTTGTTTAGATTTCTCAATGTGAGTGATCAAGTCAAAAGCTCTTCTGGTAGCGTCGGTCGTAGTCCGGCCAGGAATAAAACCCGCCTGATCGGGGTGAATAAGTTTGGCTATATGTTTTTTAATTCTATTGGCTGCTATTTTTGCCAGAAATATTGTGTCTGCGTTTAAGAGGGAGATCGGACGATAATTTTTTGTGTCTGCCGGGTCCCCTTTCCCCTTGGGTAAAACAGTTATGATTGCTTCCAACATGTCCGACGGGAGTTGGCCATGAGAGGCACTGTAATTAGCCAATTTGGTGACATATGGGGAAAGGAAGGTCTTAAATGTCTTGTAAAGTTCATTCTGGAACCCGTCTGGGCCTGGTGATTTGCCATCCTTGGATTGCTCGATAACTTCAGAAATCTCATTAACAGTATATGGTGAATTGAGATTTGACAAATGATGGTCGTTAAGCGAAGGTAAATTGAGACGACTTAAATAGTCAGCCATGTCTTGGCGCGAGGGTTCATGAGGTCCGGAGTTGTTCTTTAGGTTGTAGAGAGAGGTGTAAAATGTGGCGAAAGTATCCGAAATGTCTTTGGGATGTTTTAAAACATGTCCCTGCGGGTCCCTAATCTCCTTGATCCTTGATTTTAATTTCTGATGTTTGATTTTAGCTGCCAACAATTTGGAAGGTCTGTCACCGGAGAGGTAGTGTTTGGCTTTCATCATCTGAGTGATTTTATCATATTCCGATGATAGAAGGGACTTCAACTCTATTCTAAGTTTCATAATCTTTGTTGCGGTGTCAAGGCATGGGTTAACTGAATGAGAAGTCTCCAAGTTGTGTATTAGGGTCACCAGGTTTTGAGATTTTTCCCTGTTTTTCCTGTTCAGTTGGGCATTAAGCTGAATCATTTTGCCCCTAAGTACAGCTTTAAATGCGGACCAAAGGGAGGGGGTTGGAATATCTTCTATATCGTTTTCTTTAAAGTAGTTAATTATGGTATTTTCAATTTCCTTTTTGTAAGAAGGGTGGTTGTAAAGAAGGCTGTTGTTCCGCCAAAGTTTTTGTGAAAGTATGTTGGGGCCGACATTTATTTCAAACATGACGGGGGAATGGTCAGACCAACTCCTGGGACCAATAGAAACGTTGGTGAATTTTGAAAGAGTGAAGATGTTGGTGAGGACAAGATCTATTCTCGAGTAGGACTGATGGCGCTTTGAAAAGTGTGAGAACTCTATAGATGTAGAGTTAAGGCATCTGAATGTATCATACAGATCAGTTTTGGTCAGCCAGGGATCCAGTGCCTCAAGATGCTGCCTCGACTTGGTGGAGGAGTCCAATGCACCGTTCGGTACGATATTAAAGCCTTGCTCTAACCTGTGTCCCGTTGCAGCTGCCTGTCCTGAAACAGCCAGCTTAATACCAGGCCCGATTGGGGTGTTTTCTGAGTATCCTGGCCTCCCGCTCTCCCTCTCGCCTGTATTGGGACTAGACCCCGGTGGGTTATCCTGGTGTGACTGGTTTCCTTGAGACAAGGTGTCGGTTCCGGTAGACGGACCAACAATGACCGGTGTTATGACCCAGGGGCTGAACTCCATGTGCCGTGTCTTCGGAACCGGCACTCCGGTGTATGGACCAGGGTTCCCTCCCGGAGTATGGTTGCTCCGATCTGGGGGGCCCTCCGTCAGTCTGGGCTGCCTGTTCTCTCTCTCCAGGCCCCCTCTCTTGGAGTCCTCTTTTCTCGCTCTGGGCTCCCGTACTCCTTCTTCCCTTAAGGCAAAACTAGAATCCCCCGTTCTCTATCTCCCTCCTCCCCTAACTCCCCCCCAGGTATGGGCCCTTACTATTTGCCTAGGTGGGTGTGTGGGAGTGCTGGGATTGGAGCCTCCTACAAACCCTGCATTCCACTGCGACAGGGGTAACCGCACACTAATTTATGGGTGCAGTACCCAACTGTGATGCCTGACCAGTTGGGCACCACACTAGTAGGAGCCCCACTTGTCTAAATCCAGGTCTACCCTCCCTCATCCTTTATTAACCCCTTCCCGACCCAGGACGCAGCATATGCGTCCTCAAAACAAGTTCGTTCCCGACCTTGGACGCATATGCTGCGTCCTCGCCAGTTTCCCGTCCTGCGGCTCTATTAACCGCGGTCACTAAGGGGTTAATAGAGCCGCAGGTACGGAAGGACCTGCACTGTACCCCAGTGGGGGTGGCTTAGCCCCCCCCCCCGGGGCTAGGACCGCTCCGATTGGCAGTGAAATGAAAGTGAAACTGCCAATCGGAGTAATTGTAATATCGCACCAATGTAACTTGGTAAGATATTACCATAACAATACAGCCAATGCCTGATGCTGGACAGCATCAGGCACTGGCTGGAGAAGGGGTCCTGTGACTTCCCCCCCACCCCCCCACCTCAGATCTGTGGGGGCGCCGCCGATCCCGGGCCCTCCGCCTTGCTCCTGGCCGCCGATGTGCCCCCTGCCCTCCGATCTCCCCCTGTGTGATCTTCCCCGGGTGTGATCTCCCCCTGTGTGATCTCCCCTCAGTTTTCTCCTTCCCCTGTGATCTCCTTCCCCTGTGATCTCCTTCCCCTGTGATCTTCCACCCCCGTGATCTCCTTCCCCTGTGATCTCCCCCGGCCCCCGCCATGCGATCCTTCCCCATGTCACCGCTGCCCGCGCCCGGTCTCCTCTTCCCGCTCCCTCTTCTTCCTCACCTGTCTTCTTCCTTCTCCTCTGTCCTCCGATCTTCTCCCTCTTTCCTCCGCTCTTCTTCCTCTGTCCTCCGGTCTGCTCTGTCTTCTGTCTTCTCTGTTGCTGTCCTCTTCCTGCGCCGTCCTGCTTCTTCTGCCGGCTCCTCTGCACAGTTATCTCCCAGCATGGAAATGACTGTGCAGAGGAGCGGTGTCACAGCCAGGGCACAGCATCTGTGTGATTGCTGTGCCCTGGCTGTGTTAACCCTCTAAGTGCTGTGATCTCAGGGATCACAGCACTTAGAGGATCCAATCATCATGGAAACAATCACCAGAGACTACAACAAGGGAACACTTGATCCCTTGTGTTGTAGTCTCTGGGATCAGCGTTATGGTGCATGGTATGACAGATCATTGCCATACCGTGCACCATGACGCTGATCCCAGAGACTACAAAAAGGGATCAAGTGTCCTCTTGTAGTCTCTGGGATCAGCGTCATTGTGCACGGTATGACCGATCATTGCAATCCCGTGCACAATGACGCTGATCCCAGAGACTACAAGAGGACACTTTATCCCTTGTAGTCTCTGGGGTCACAGTCATGAAGCACGGTACGGCAGATAATTGCCATACAATGCTTCATGACTGTGACCCCAGAGACTACAACAAGGAATCAAGTGTTCTCTTGTTGTAGTCACTGGGGTCAGTCATGGTGCACTGTATGGCAATGATCTGCCGTACCGTGCACCATGACTCTGACCTCAGAGACTACAACAAGAGGACTCTTGATCCCTTGTTGTAATCTCTGGGGTCAGAGTCATGAAGCACGGTACGGCAGATAATTGCCATACAGTACTTCATGACTGTGACCCCAGAGACTACAAGAAGGGATCAAGTGTCCTCTTGTTGTAGTCACTGGGGTCAGTCATGGTGCACTGTATGGCAATGATCTGCCGTACCGTGCACCATGACTCTGACCTCAGAGACTACAACAAGAGGACTCTTGATCCCTTGTTGTAATCTCTGGGGTCAGAGTCATGAAGCACGGTACGGCAGATAATTGCCATACAGTACTTCATGACTGTGACCCCAGAGACTACAACAAGGGATCAAGTGTCCTCTTGTTGTAGTCACTGGGGTCAGTCATGGTGCACTGTATGGCAATGATCTGCCGTACTGTGCACCATGACTCGACTCCAGAGACTACAACAAGAGGACACTTGATCCCTTGCTGCAGTCTCTGGATGTAGCAGAGGCGATCAAGCGTCGTGGGACCTTCGTTGTGGACTACATCGGAGGCGATCGAGCATCGTGGGACCTTCGTTATGGACTACGTCGGATCTTTATAATAAAGATGGAGTCCGAATTTTGTTTGTGTTTTTTTTTTTCAAATAAAAAGATTTTTCTCTGTGTGTATTTTCTGACTATTTACCAGAGATTCCTAATGGCGGGTCTAACATTGGCCCTATATTATGAATCTCGGGCTTAGTGCCAGCTGCCAATAAAAAGCTGGCATTAACCCCTTTATTACCCAGTTAGCCACCGGCACCAGGGCAACTGGAAGAGCGTGGGTACAGCGCCAGAAAATGGCGCTTCAATGAATGCGCCATTTTCTGGGGCGGCTGCGGGCTGCAATTCTCAGCATGGGGGCCCAGAACGCTTGGGCCTCTCTATGCTGAGGATTCCAGCCCCCAGCTGCCTAGTTGTACCTGGCTGGACCAAAAATATGGGGGAGCTCTATGTCATTTTTTTTCTAGAAATAATTCTAGAAATAAAAAAAAAATAGGCTTCGCTGTATTTTTGGTTCCAGCCAGGTATGACGAGGCAGCTGGGGGCTGGTGGCAGTCCGTAGGTGCCAAGTTGTACCTGGCTGGACCAAAAATATGGCGGAGCCCTATGTCATTTTTTTTCTAGAGATAATTCTAGAAATAAAAAAAAATAGGCTTCGCTGTATTTTTGGTTCCAGCCAGGTATGACGAGGCAGCTGGGGGCTGGTGGCAGTCCGTAGGTGCCAAGTTGTACCTGGCTGGACCAAAAATATGGCGGAGCCCTATGTCATTTTTTTTCTAGAGATAATTCTAGAAATAAAAAAAAAATAGGCTTCGCTGTATTTTTGGTTCCAGCCAGGTATGACGAGGCAGCTGGGGGCTGGTGGCAGTCCGTAGCTGCCAAGTTGTACCTGGCTGGACCAAAAATATGGCGGAGCCCCATGCCATTTTTTTCCTTCTACCAATAAAATGACAAGGAGCTTTGCCTTATTTTTGGATGCCAGCCAGGTACAACTTGGCAGTTGGGGGCTGCAATCCTCATCGTGGAGAGACCCAAATGTTGTGGCCCCCCACGCTGCAAATTGCAACCCACAGCCACCACAGAAAATAGCACATTAGAGGTGCCATTTTCTGGTGCTGTACCCCAACTCTTCCAGTTGCCCTTGTGCTGATGGCAATGCTAGTGGCACACAGGGGTTCTCCATACGCGACATGGAGTCCGCTAACAATTCCAATTGTTAGCGGACACCATGTCGCGTATGGAGAGCCCCTGTGTGCCTAAACATTGGAGCTCCCCCACAAGTGACCCCATTTTGGAAACTACACCCCCCAAGGAACGTATCTAGATGCATAGTGAGCACTTGAACCCCCAAGTAGTTCACAAATTGATCCATAAAAATAAAAAAGTACTTTTTTTTTTCCACAAATAAAGTATTTTTTCATTTTTACGGATCAATTTGTGAAGCACCTGGGGGTTCAAAGTGCTCACTATGCATCTAGATACTTTCCTTGGGGGGTCTAGTTTCCAAAATGGGGTCACTTGTGGGGGAGCTCTAATGTTTAGTCACACAGCGGCTCTCCATACGCAACATGGTGTCCGCTAACCGTTCCAATTGTTAGCGGACACCATGTCGCGTATGGAGAGCCCCTGTGTGCCTAAACATTGGAGCTCCCCCACAAGTGACCCCATTTTGGAAACTACACCCCCCAAGGAACGTATCTAGATGCATAGTGAGCACTTTGAACCCCCAGGTGCTTCACAAATTGATCCGTAAAAATGAAAAAATACTTTTTTTGTGGAAACAAAGTACTTTTTCATTTTTACGGATCAATTTGTGAAGCACTTGGGGGTTCAAAGTGCTCACTATGCATCTAAATAAGTTCCTAGGGGGGGTCTAGTTTCCAAAATGAGGTCACTTGTGGGGGAGCTCCAATGTTTAGGCACACAGGGGCTCTCTAAACGTGACATGGTGTCCGCTAACAATTTGAATGGAAAATCAACTCAAATTGTTAGCGGACACCATGTCACGTTTGTAGAGCCCCTGTGTGCCTAAACATTGGAGCTCCCCTACAAGTGACCCCATTTTGGAAACTAGACCCCCCAGGGAACTTATTTAGATGGGTGGTGAGCATTTTGAACGCCCCAGTGCTTCACAAATTAATCTGTAAAAATGAAAAAAGAAAATTTTTGTGGAAATAAAAGTACTTTTTCATTTTTACGGATTAATTTGTGAAGCACCTGGGGGTTCAAAATGCTCACCACCCATCTAGATAAGTTGCCTGGGGGCTCTAGTTTCCAAAATGGGGTCACTTGTGGGGGAGCTTCAATGTTTAGGCACACAGGGGCTCTCCAAACGTGACATGGTGTCCGCTAACAATTTGAATGGAAAATCAGCTCAAATTGTTAGCGGACACCATGTCGCGTTTGGAGAGCCTCTGTGCGTCTCCACATTGGAGCTCCCCCACAAGTGACCCCATTTTGGAAACTAGACCCCCCAGGGAACATATCTAGATGGGTAGTGAGCATATTGAACCCCCAGGTGCTTCACAAATTAATGAAAAATAAAGATTTTTGCGGAAAAAAAGTACTTTTTCATTTTCACAGATTAATTTGTGAAGCACCTGGGGGTTGAAAGTGCTCACTATGCATCTAGATACGTTCCTTTGGGGGTCTAGTTTCCAAAATGGGGTCACTTGTGGAGGAGCTCCTATGTGGAGACGCACAGGGGCTCTCCAAACGCAACATGGTGTATGCTAACAATTTGAGCTTGTTTTGCATTCAAATTGTTAGCGGACACCATGTCGCGTTTGGAGAGCCCCTGTGCGTCTCCACATAGGAGCTCCTCCACAAGTGACCCCATTTTGGAAACTAGACCCCCAAAGGAACATATCTAGATGGGTAGTGAGCATATTGAACCCCCAGGTGCTTCACAAATTGATCCATAATAATGAAAAAAGAAAATATTTGTGGAAAAAAAAGTGCTTTTTCATTTTTATGGATGAATTTGTGAAGCACCTTGGGGTTCAAAGTGCTTACTATGCATCTAGATACGTTCCTTGGGGGGTCTAGTTTCCAAAATGGGGTCACTTGTGGGGGAGCCCCAATGTTTAGGCACACAGGGGCTCACTAAACACAACATGGTTACAGCTAACAATTTGAGCTGATTTTTATTCAAATTGTTAGCGGACACCATGTCGCGTTTGGAGAGCCCCTGTGTGCCTAAGCATTGGAGCTCCCCCACAAGTGACCCCATTTTGGAAACTAGACCCCCCAGGGAACATATCTAGATGGGTAGTGAGCATATTGAACCCCCAGGTGCTTTACAAATTGATGTGTGAAAATGAAATAGTACTTTTTTTTTCACAAAAATTTTCTTTTAGCCTAATTTTTTTCGTTTTCACATGGCAACAGCATAAAATTCATCCTAAAATTTGTTGGGCAATTTCTCCTGAGTACACCGATACCTCATATGTGGTCATAAACCACTGTTTGGGCGCACGGCAGGGGTCAGAAGGGAAGGAGCGCAATTTCACTTTTTGAATGTAAAATTAGCTCCAAAATTCAAATTGTGCTCCTTCCATTCTGAGCCCTGCCGTGCGCCCAAACAGTGGTTTATGACCACATATGAGGTATCGATGTACTCGGGAGAATTTGCACAACACATTTTAAGATCCATTTTATCCTGTTGCCCATGTGAAAATGAAAGAATTGAGGCTAAAAGAACATTTTTGATAAAAAAATTAAAATATCCATTTTTTGTTTCCACTTTGCTTTAGTTCCTGTGAAGCACCTGAAGGGTTAATAATCTTCTTGAATGTAGTTTTGAGTAGCTTGAGGGGTGCAGTTTTTGGAATAGTGTCACTTTTGGGTGTTTTCTGTCATGTAGGCCCCTCAAAAGGACTTCAAATGTGATGTGGTCACTAAAAAAAATGGTTTTGTAAATTTTGGTTGAAAAATGAAAAATTGCTCATGAACTTTGAACCCTTATAACGTCCTACCAAAAAAATTTTTTTTTCCAAAATTGTGCTGATGTGAAGTAGACATGTGGGAAATATTATTTAATAACTTTTTTCTGTCACATATCTCTCTTGTGTATCAGAAAAAAAAATTAAAAATGTGAAAATTGTGAAATGTTCAAAATTTTTGCCATATTTTAGATTTTTTCACAAATAAACGCAAAAATTATCGACCTAAATTTAATACTAACATGAAGCCCAATATGTCACGAAAAAACAATCTCAGAATCGTTAGGATCGGTTGAAGCGTTCCCGAGTTATAACCTCATAAAGGGACACTGGTCAGAATTGCAAAAAAGGCCAAGGTCTTTAGGGTCAAAATAGGCTGGGTCCTGAAGGGGTTAATTACCCAAAAGGGGAGGAGTAGCATAGGCAGATACTGTCCACCTTTGCAGCAATGGTAATGCAAGTTAGCATTACTATTGCTTCATTTTGGCAATTGTATAGAGCTGCTCCCCAAAATGTTAAAATATGAAAATGATACTTTATTCCAAATTTTCAAATTTTTATTTAATTTTCCTATTTTCTACAGAAAATATGTATTAAGTCTGTTAAAAATTAAAAAAAAAATATTAAGTAGTTTTAATTTAAATTAAACAAAATTCACAACACCTTTTCTTTAAGACTGTGAGTTTTTACGCAACATGTACGGTATACTGAACAGTGGGAAAAACAATAGGAAACTGCAGAGCGTTAAGAGTAGACCAACCGCATTATTCTGGCGCTCGTTCCCTTTAGTTTTATATTGGTGCTTTGAACCCTTTTATGAGTATTTCCCATACAAACTCCAGCTCCAGATTGAGTTTACAGAAAGAAAACATGCTCAAAGTCCCGCACATCAACAAAATGATTACAGAGATTGTGCAGGACTTTGATATCGATGACTTATTCTTTCCATCACCTTCATCAAAGTCCTAAACATCCTCTTTAATAGGGGTCAAAAAAAAACAATCTACATGCTGCAAATTTGGATCTCCGGGACGTAAGACTGAAGGGAGTTGATATGATGCACAAGTAACAAAATTGATAAAATTTCTATATATTAAGTAATAAGTATAGTATGTGTAGTTTGAATTAGAGATAAGCAAATAAATTAGAGTGGAATTAGTTCTACTCGAATTTTAACGACATCCACAATTGCCAAAATGCAGATTCATTTGTATTTCCATTTCAGCAAAATGGCAGCCATTTTTATTTTAAACCATAAAGGGCCACCAGACGGTTAAACAACTAAAATGAAAAATCTCCCCTTACTGCTCACCTCTCTGGCCCTTCTGCTTTCCATCTAGAAAGACTAAAGAGCAAGATAAGGGACATTATATTTTTGGAGAAAAACTTCACTGCAAATCAAATGTCCCAGGAAAATTTGCTCAAATGGATGAATTCAAATTTGACTTGATCCGCTCATCTCTTAGGGTACCTTTACACGCCGCTACGACAGGATGGATACAACCCGCTACAGGTTACAAATGTAGCTTGTAGCGTCAATATAGCCCGTAGTAGCGGCGTGTGAAGACGGGACGAGACAGCCGGCAACAGATACATCTGTTTCCGAGCACTGCTCGAAAACAGATGGCTACAAAGCCGATTGTAGCGAGCTGTATCGGCATGTGAAGAAGGAGCAGAAGGGATGTCTACACACCAGGCTAAGTACCTGGTATGTAGCTGGGGCGTGACACAGGCTCCGGGATACCGCGCCCCTTCAGCGATCATTGGAGGAAGCTCCGGCGTTGCAATTGGTTGTCGCAGCACAGGGCGGCATATTTAAGGAGCTGACGAGTCACACTACACAATTGCTTGAGCGTCAAGTATTAATCAGCCTCCTGCGATGCCTGCCCAATCATGGTATTATTGCTTTGTCCTATCAGCGTACGGACGTCTCGTAATCCACAATTGTAGCACGCCTATGTGCTGTCCCTGCTGCACCAGGTACGCCCATAGTAGCTGGTTGTAGCGGTGTGTAAATGAGCTAAGATGAGCTACAGATGGCTACTTGAGACCCCCGGCGATGTATCTAGCTGTAGATGTAGCGTAGCGTAGCGCACCTTGTGGCGGCGTGTAAAGGTGGTGCGTTTCCCGTTTGTAACCGTTTGGGCGTGCTCGTGCACGTGAAGTAGCGGGTTGTATCCATCCTCCAGTAGCGGCGTGTAAAGGTACCTTAAGGAAGCACTGGGTATCCTGCCCTCCCCCGGGTATTCCCTAGCCCTTAGAATTCTGACCTAGCCGTGGGTGTATTTCCCTAGTCCTGGGTATTTTGCCCTAACCCTGAATATACTGCCCTATCCGAACTGCTGGATACATGTTTTCTGCAAGTCTGCGCTCCTCACAGGTGGGGAATTTCTTCCATGCACCGGATTAAAATGAGAAGGTAAACCACACAGTCTAACCCAGGTGACAGTGAAAATGTTTCTCTTGCCCTAGCTCTGGGAATCCTGCCCTAGTCCTGGGAATCCTGTCCTAGCCCTGGGTATATTGCCCTAGCCCTGTGTACTCTGCCCTAGCCATACATATTTTGCCCTAGCCTAGTGTATCCTGCTTTAGCCCTGGGTATCCTGCCCTAGCCCTGTTCATCCTGCCTTAGCTCTGTGTATCCTACCCTAGCTCTGTGTATCCTGCTCTAGATCTGTGCATCTTGTCTTAATTCTATGCATTCTGCTCTAACCCTGGCTATCCTGCCCTAGCCCTGGGTATACTACACTAGCCCTGTGTATCCTGTTCTAAGACTGGGTATCCTGTCTTAGCCCTGGGTATAGTGCACTATCATTTTGTATACTGCCCTATCCTTAAGAATCCTTCCTTAGCCCTTGGTATCCTGCCTTAGCCCTTGGAATTCTGCCCTAGCCCTGGGATCCTGTCTTAGTCCTGGGTATCCTGCCCTAGACCTGGGTATCCTGCCTAGCCCTTTGTATACTGCCCTAGCCCTGGGTATCCTGCCCTAGCCCTGGGTATCCTGTCTAGCCATGGGTATCCTGCCCTAACCCTGGGTATCCTGCCCTCGCCCTTTGTGTCCTTCCCCAGTCCTGGGTATCTTGTCCTAGCCCTGTGAATCCTACTCTAGCCCTTGGTATCCTACCTTAGTGTGGCACCCCTGAGGATCCAGTCACCACAGAGGTATTGCACCCCTGTTAGAGTGTAGTACTCCACTCTCAGGTAAGAGGAGCATAGACCGATGCTGGGACACCCAGGCCACGTACACTACACTAGGTCAAGGTACCGGGAGA
>JARQOC010000003.1:49877804-49952787 GCA_033576535.1 Allobates femoralis
TGGATGGGCTGCAGCCAGATGGATGAGCCTGCCGCGGGTCGGGCTGCTGCTGGCAGGGTAAAAAGTGTAATGCACAGTTCACAATACCTGGAATCAGAAACAGGAAACTGGAGCAGGGTTCACTGGGTTTACTTTCAAGTGCTTCAGTTCAAGCAGTTTACAACACTGTTCACGGTACAGTTCAATTGACAACTCCATTAACGACGGACCCTTGAACCCTCTGCAGCCAGGCTGTCGCTCTGAGACCCCTCACTCCTTCTATTCACCTTAAAGGCTGGTTCTCTCTCTCTCTGTTCTTTCTAGCGGATTGCATGGTGGCAGCTCGGCCCCTTGTGTGTAGCTTCCCCCTATATGCATGGGCGGTAAGCCGGGTCCTCCTGCTGAGCCTCCTGAGAATCCAACCCTGCTGCTGAGCCTCCAACCCTGTGGTGGGAACATAGATCTGGAATCTGTGTTCCCCGCCGGTTTGTCTAGGGAGCCGGTGGACAACTTCAGTCCCCCTCTGGTGTTAGCCTGGTGTTAGCCTAGCTTGGGTGACCCTGTCTTTCAAGGGATCACCAGCTCTTTCCTACCCGTGTGACTTCCAGATGCAATCAGGGAATCTATCCCGCCTGCAGTTGGTCGGTGCCACCGTGTTCCTCGGACCCAGTGATGCTGGTCTGGTCTCTGTCCTCACACTCCCTTGGGATGCCGACTATGGACGAGCTTTCTCTCCATGGAATGGTGTCTCTGTGGATTCTGCATCTCCAGGGAGCCCAATCCCACCGGGATGTGTCACTGTCTGTCTGGTCTTGGCTGCTCGGCTTACTCTGTCTACTTGATCTTTACTTCTCAGCCTGCTCCGGCCTACTAACTCCTCTTTTCCTCTATTTGCACTGCCACCAGACCTACCTTCCTTTCCACCCACTTTCCTCTAAACCCCACCACCCCTTGCTCGGGTTGGGTGTTGTGCTCCTGTGGGTGTGTGTGCTGTGAGGGTGTTTGTTGCACAAACTATCTACTTTCTGCCTGGATGCAGTTCCCTATGTGGCCACCCTGGTTGCAGGGGCGCCACATTCCCCCTGAGTTAAATCGGTGTGTCTCCACGCCGTCCGGCATGGATCCCCCTGAAAAAGGCATTTTATTTTTAAGCAACATAACATTAAGTATACTTTTCATCCATTTAAGGAGGCACAGATTCTTTAACGTTGCATTAACTATTTACATTAGTCCACGGGCGTTTCTGCTTAGGAGGCCTGGATTCGCTACACCACCCCCAGGCACTTGCTTTCCCTAACTTAATGTGTATGGGGGTTAATCCAGTTCCTCCACCCTTCTGGACACGGTCTACCGGGTTAAGTGCTAAAACACATTTAAAGCTCCACATATAAATACTCATATACACGTTACTTTTCTGAATAAGTAATAAAGTCTTCCAAAAATGCAAAAAATTCCCTAAAAGGCACGTTACTTTCTAGCAAAAGGTATAAAAGTTTGTACCACAGCACAAGTACTTCAAAAGCAGTTCAAAAGCACCTTGCAGGTGCAGCTCAAGTTCTGTGCACAGTCTCAAAGTGCAACCAGGTCTTAAAACCAATGGGGAGCATACCGGGTGCTCAACTATATACAAAGAGAGTTTTTACCATACTATCGTCCATGGCATTGATTGCCTATGACACATAAAAGACAAACAGGGGAAAAGGCTATTCATTCAGGATTGGGATGGAGTCAATAAGGATCACATCACATTCACACTTACAATTCTTGTTGCAGGATCCGAGTTTCTTCATTCTTTTTTCTTCCAAGCTAACACATGTGGAGGTCGCCGTGTTGGAAACAGTTCCAGTGATTCTAATGCGCTGATTACCAAGTAGCTGCTTGTAGTCTGTGTAGTCGCGTCCACCATGACTATTAGACTATTACGGGAACCTCTTCTGCGACGGCTGTTACTACATCTGTATTGCTTTCTGGGGTAAAATCCGGGTTAACAACTGGATCCGGATGGACTATCTCAGGATCCCCCATATCTGAGGGCTCATTCTCTTCCAATGACCTTAGGGACAGTTTCCTCACTTTGACACCATATGGGCCTCTTTCTCCGGGCACAACATTATAAGTAACCCACTCTCCAATCTGTACTTGCCTCTCTGGGTGCTTTTCTGGAAGGTGCGCTTACACATCTCGCCTATTAATGAACATGTCTCTTGCTGCACCGGGTTCACTGGCAAATAAAAACCCCTTAGATGATATGATTTTTACGATCTGATCTTGGTGCCACGGGGATCTCTGAACATTTTTATCTCGCCGGGCTTCTTCTTTGGCCTCTATGGTATGGGCGATCATAACTTGTTTTTGCACTTGCCTCTCTATTTCCTCCTTTTCCCATTTACGGATGCATCTTCTGAGATACTTATCTCTGGTTATGATTTCTACTGGGCCCACTTCACTACCAGGGTCCCCAGGGAAGCCCATTAGATCATCCTTAGTTTCACTTCTCTCCCACCAACAGCGGAGCTGCTCACCTTTTACGTCTGTGGAGGCAGGTGCCGGTATCAAAGGCGCTGTTAATGGCAAACATCCCTCCTCCAGGGCTCCGAGTGGGTCAATCACACAGCTTCAACCTGTAAACGTGAGATAAATGCGCATAGGGTCTTATCCTTTTAACAAAGGTTTGTAGCGGTGTATATTAGGAACTGCTCACCTGGCTCAGTTGTGTCACCCACAACCGGTATAATCGCCTGTAAGATGGCTTGTAGAGAATGGCTGCTGCAGGGCCGCACCTTCACAATAACCGTGGAAACAGGAATGCTGTAATGGGACAAAATGCCGAATTGCCCGCGCTGCCACCAGGAATCACCAGGAAACAAGGAGTTAACTGGGCAGATGTTTCTTTATTTTATCCTACGCGTTTCAGAGCCTCTATCCGAGTTGTTCCCTGAGGAAGGAGCTCGGATAGAGGCTCTGAAACGCGTAGGATAAAATAAAGAAACATCTGCCCAGTTAACTCCTTGTTTCCTGGTGATTCCTGGTGGCAGCACGGGCAATCCGGCATTTTGTCCCATTACAGCAATCACACAGCTTGTACTCCGAGGCTCAGTCTTAGGGATGGTCGTATCCTCGATCTCTATCAACGGTTGCTGCTCCCTGCTCCAGGAGTCATTAGAGGCGCCAGCCCAGCCGGGCTGCACAGACAGGAATTGCTGACTCTAATGCACATCAATTTGAATGCGGGTTCGCTGCTCAGCTTGAACCCTGGTCATCTGCTGGGGCAGCAGTTGCAGCACACCCCGCCGGGTGTCTTGGACCTCTGGACCTCTCTGATAGCCTTCCGCCATGCTGCCGTGGGCACCTAAGTTTCTTCCCTGGCCGGGTTCCTCCACGCACTCTTTCTATGGGCCCTCTGGGATCACTTGGGGTCTTCCTGCAGCAGCGCTCTGTCTTGCGTCCTCTCCTTTCGTCACCAGGTGTCCTTTAATGGCGACTCTTCTCCATCCGGTTTCCTGTACCGCCTTTCCTGGGCATTGACTTCCTCTTCAGCTTCCGCCATCTTCCCATTGGTAGGTGCACTTGGGGGTGGAGGCTACTCTTTGGGATTGATGGTTGGCTCCCCCGGAGTTAAGGGGAGCCAGGACGGGACTTTCCTTTCCTGCTTTGGACTGGGCCGGCCCACGATGGGGGGTCTGGGCCGGCCTACGATGGGGGGTCTGGGCACGTCTCCCCTGCACATGGCTTCAGGCACCCACAGCCGCCATTAAGCGCAGATTTGGCGGGAAAAGTCCAGAACATGAATATTAGGCACACGGGGTTTGGTTCTTTTGGACCGGGTCCATCCTGTGGGTGACGCCAAGTTGTGGAGCCCACTGGGACGGGGTTACTCAGTACCGGACCGGGGTACTGCTGGGGATATCACGGCGGTCTTAGTCCGGACCATGTCCCGGGTTCTCACAAGTAAAAGAGGTATTTACAGGGATAGTTTGTTGTGATGCCACCCACGGGTTGTGGTCAGTGATGGGACCACGGCTGCAGCGCAGCTCTGCCAGAGGATGGAGGGATGGATGGGCTGCAGCTAGATGGATGAGCCCGCCGCGGGTCGGGCTGCTCTTGGCAGGGTAAAAGGTGTAATGCACAGTTCAGAATACCTGGCATTAGACACGGGAAACTGGAGCAGGTTTCACTGGGTTTACTTTCAAGTGCTTCAGTTCAAGCAGTTTACAACACAGTTCACGGTACAGTTCAATTCACAACTCCATTAACTCCGGACACCTGAACCCTCTGCAGCCACGCTGTCGCTCTGAGACCCCTCACTCCTTCTATTCACTTTTCAGGCTGGTTCTCTCTCTCTGTTCTTTGTTCCCTGCCGGTTTGTCTGGGGAGCCTGTAGACAACTTCAGTCCCCCTCAGAGACGACACTCTGGTGTTAGCCTAGCTTGGGTGACCCTGTCTTTCAAGGGATCACAGGCTCTTTCCTACACGTGTGACTTCCAGATGCAATTACGGAATCTATCCCGCCTGTAGTTGGTCGGTGCCACCGTGTTCCTCGGACCCAGTGATGCTGGTCTGGTCTCTGTCCTCACACTCCCTTCGGATGCCGGCTTTGGACGAGCTTTCTCTCCATGGAACGGTGTCTCTGTGGATTCTGCATCTCCTGGGAGCCCAATCCCATCGGGATGTGTCGCTGTCTGTCTGGTCTTGGCTGCTCGGCTCACTCTGTCTACTTGATCTTTACTTCTCAGCCTACTCCGGCCTACTAACTCCTTCCTCCTCTTTTCCTCTATTTGTGCTATTTGTCACCTGACCTACCTTCCTTCCCACCCACTTTCCTCTAAACCCCACCACCCTTTGCCCGCCTAGAGTCCCGGGTTGGGTGTTGTGCTCCTGTGGGTGTGTGTGCTTTGAGGGTGTTTATTACACAAACTATCTACCTTCTGCCTGGCTGCAGTTCCCTATGTGGCCACCCTGGTCGCAGGGGCACCACAAAAGTAGACTCAAAGCTGTGTGTGAGAGACTCTCATTTGCGCAACAGTAGCAAGCTCCCGCCTGCAGAGTACCACACTGACTTTCTCTCTCTGGCAGGAGAGGATCAGTGTGGAACCTGACAACTGCATCTCTATACCTGAACACCCAGCCCTGTCCGCGGAGGACTTGGAATCATGCCCTAACCCTGGGCATCCTGCCCTGCCCTTGGAATTATTCTCTAGCCCTGGTTATCCTGCCCTTGCCCTTGGTATCCTGCCCCAGCCCTGTGTATCCCACCATAGCCCTGGGTATTCTGCCCTAGCCCTATGTATTGTGCCCTAGCCCTAAGTATCATGTCCTAGACCTGAGTACCTTGCCCTAGTCCTGGGTATCCTGCACTAACTCTGGGTATTCTGCCGTAGCCGTAGTAATCCTGCCCTAGCCCTGGGTATTTTGACAAAAATGGTTGGGGTTAAACACACCCATGTTGGTAAGTATGCCTGACAAGACATTAAAAAGATGGAAATGATACAAATGGATGACAATCACCAATCTTCAGTTTGTGCAGACTTTATTTAGACCTGCAGGTTACTTCGATGAAGGAAGGGAGAGCAGAGACAGCACTTAACAGCTTCACCGTTTCGCGAGGTGTGCACTTCAACGGGTTCAGTGAAGTGCCCACAGTGCGAAACAGTGAATGCGTTGTCCACTGTCTCTGCTCTCCCTCCTTGCACCGATGTAACCCGAACATGTAAATAAAGTCTGCACAAACTGAAGATTGGTGATTGTCATCCATTGCTATCATTTCCATATATGTATGTTCATGTCAATCTGAAGTCGTGCAACACTTATCCAGGACGTCCTTTTGGGGAGCAGTGAGGTGTACCTTGTTGGTCTTAAGTAGGTGTTAGTCTGGTTGGTACCCAGTTTTCATTATATTTAGATTGATTTATCAATACAGAATTGAACGAGGATATAGTCATGAAATAAGGAATAATTGGTGGCTGGTGGTCCGATAGCTTTTGTATTGGCACCCGCGAGGTTCAAGGTTCATGTTCGATCGTCTCAATGGTGCATACTGTAAATGGAATACCAATAGTTTTCATCCCTCTTCCAACCCAACACAATCATATAATGTGAAATCAGACAGAGACTTTTCATGGATGTTGATGAACAAAAGGTCAAAGAACATGCTCCGAACAGGTCAGGACCTTAAATACATCTGTTCCTTGTACATATTTCTACTTTCTTCTGTAAAGGCCACACAAGAAGCCTCGGATGTTTCTATTAACACTCATGAAAGTTCTCTTTGAAGCTGACTAATGGAACCATAAGAAGCTCCGCATTGATTTTATTAAAATACTTAATTCAAGTCCAGACATTTCTCTTTGTTTTTGATTACCTGCCATTAATTACAGCTATGTTTTTGGTTTTCGGGGTACATGTTTGTCCTCCATTGTGATGTATCCAAGATGATTCCATTAAAGCCGAACTGACAAAATAAGAACAAACAAGAGCTGGTGGCAAGAAGAATGCCGTCTGCCGCTTCACTTATTGTCTTGGCATCACTTAGCCTCCATTTCTGCTTTTGTTTCCTTAAGATTAGCTGTTCCGGCTAGAGCGGAGGGGCCAGGAGGAGACGGTTTGTATACAATGTCCTCGGCTTTTGTTTATTTTCATCTACCATCCAGGCCATTGTTAGTAAAGATGTAAAATCATATCATGCCGCAGTCTTTGAAGAGGGGATCGGGTGGATGAAGTAACTGAGGAGTGTCTTGTATATTCAGGACATGCAAGTAATAATTAAAAAAAATAAATAAAAGGGTTGTAAAACATTGGAATAAACCCGGCTGCACTCAACACCACACTTGTCTATGGGTTAAGGCTGATATTGCACAGTCCCGTTGAAGTAATGGATCTAAACTGTAGAATTTTGTGTAGAATTTTAATTTCAGAAAGACATATTTCAAGTTAGGGTTGTGTGGCACCCTGTGCCAGGTAAGCCACAGAACCAACTAGTTCACTAAGGGATTTCCACATCTGGTACCTCACCTACACACAACACCTTCCACTCCAGGCCTATAGGGGGAGCTCTACTGGTTGCTGTTAAGTCAGATCCCCTATAAATACAGGTGCTGGGGGCGGAGTTAGCCAGAGTGTGCAGTCGCTAGGAGAACTGTGAAAGTCAGCTCAGTGCCTAGTGACCTAAACTGGTCACCGGAGCCGTGCTAGGCCCAAGATCAGTGCACCGCCAGAGCCAGTGTGAGGTCCAGAGAGTGAGGATGAAAGGCAGAGGCGAGGAACACAACAGTGGGGGCAAAGGAGCCATCCCAGATCACCGCAGGAGAACACCGGTCACTGGAGTCCGAGTCTGCAAGGGAAAGAGGTTAACCCAGCAGAGAATTCCAGTAAACCGTGGAGGCTTAGCTTCCTGGACACCCGCAGCACCCAAATTTGAGAGCCAGGAGCCGCAGGAGAGATAGCGATAGCAAAGCGAGAGCCCTCAGTGCAGCAACACGGCTGTGAAAGAGCAGAAAAGGTCAGGCCTGGTTTCATACACGCCAGACTCAAGACAAGGGAGCAGGACAAGGAGGCCTATAACTCGGTGTGAAAGTCCCAAGGTGTTTCCCTCAGATCTGGATGTGTACCTGGAGAACCATCAGTAAAGGTACCAAAAAGACTTTCTTGTGTGAGTGTCCATTCCTTTGGCCTGTCCCTCACAGCAAAGACTGTGCAGCCCCATTCCAACTGTGCTGCCCTATTCCACCATTGTTACCCTACCCACCATTGTTACCCTTCTTCCTGTAGAGAGCTACAACCCCTTGCTGCTGCCCATCACCCCGGAGGCCCCATGAGCGCCGGTGCCATCACCGGACCTACAGGTGGCGTCACGACTTCTATAAACTCTCATCCCTGTAAATAATTCCCCTTTTTACTTTTTCACAAAGGGCACAGACTCGGGCACTGACCACCCGTGACATCCCCGTATCAGTGCGCCAGAGATCCGGGTACCCCAATCCCTTGTCCCGAGACAGTTTCATTTATTGGGCTCACATGGATTGGCCAATACATAAGCTAAGTATCTTTTTTCAAATATTCCTAAAGTAGTAATGCAGTTCCAGAGTTCCCCTATTCAATTTGAGCATATCTTAGCATTTGAAAGTGCCGCTGTTTGTATTTTTGTAGGCAGTCACCTTCACATCTCCAGATGAGTTTCCAACGGATAGTTTGGTTAGACCTAAAAGAAGTATTAAAGGGGTTGACCAGGCTTTTTTTTATAAAATCTCTGTGTGTACCTAGGCTGCAAAATGCTGACAGTTTGTCATTTACTCCATGTCAGTATTTTGAAATATTACCCAGATAGCAACATTCTGTGTGTGGCAGCTCAGCCCCCCAACAATGGGCTAGGGCATAACCTCACAACTGGTTGTTCACACCGAGACTCAAAACAATAACAGTTTCCAGCATGCTCGGCCATCCCAGACTCCAACAAGCCTGCCCCCCCCCTCAGTCTCCAATATGACCACCCACCCCCAATCACCTATGTAAACTCTGAACCGCATTGCACTGAGTGGTCATATTCTGTGCCAAACCCGCAGCTCTGAGAAGGAGATGACCGCTCTTTGCAATGCAGCAGCATGCAAGCTCCCCTCTTTCTCCTGTGCTGTCAGTGATGCGATTCACGCAGCTTTCTGCCCAATCCGTGAAGCGGAACCGCATCACTGACAGCGGGAAGGAGGTAAGTTTAGATAGGTTAATGGGGGTGGGTGATCATGTTGGAGACAGACAGGGTAGGCTTGTTGGGGTCTCAGGCAGCCGGGCATGCTGGAGACTGGGACGGCGTGTTTGCTTCGGAGTCTGGGTGTAAACGACCAGCTGTGACGTTATACCCAGGATCCAAAACAAACACGCCTCTAGACAGTAGCTGAGCCGCTCCTCCACACGCACAATGCTGATATCTAGGTAACCATGCAAAATGCTGACAGGGTATAAATTACAAACTGTTAGCATTTTCCTGCCTGGATACACACATAGATTTTATAATTAGCCCAGATAACCCCTTTAAATAAAAATTTCTGTATTACTCCCTCATATTTCAGGTGACTTTTTAGAACAAAATATAATTTCCAGTGTTTTCTTAGCTGGTTGGAGAAAATGAGCTATTATGATCTCTCTCATAAACGACACACACAAACAAGAGGGACTGCTACTCTTCCATCGGAACAGAAACATGTAGATCTGGTGATGAGTCCAACACTTGTGCAATGCTAAGGATAATCCTGAAAATGACCTGTTGGCGGTCCTCGAGGACTGGAGTTTAAGATCTCTACTGTAGATCATTCTACAACAGTATTGAGCAGTGCAGCTGTGAACCCAGTTCTTGTGTGAGACAAACACTGACTAGAAAGTAGCCATACAAGTCTGTCTGCTTCATTACCTCTCTCTCATTCTGCTCCAGTCTCCACCACTCCCATCTTCTCTATTGACCCCGATGAAAAGCATTAACCAGCTTCTTCGAAGAGCCGGCTTTTAGCTGTTTGTCAGAGTGAATGATTAGTTTAGGAGACAGGTGGAGGGGAAGAAGTGTCTCATAAGTGGAGAAAGAAGCCAATGTCTCATATGTAATATTTGGCAAAGTTTATTTTAGGCCGGGTTCACAGCCCGATTTCAGGCTGGGGATTGGAGTCTCAGCAGGATCCCCACGGACAGCCACGGATCCACATGGATCCCTGCACTCGGATGGCAAATAGCCATCCGATCCGAGTCTATGCAGGATCCGTGTAGATCCTGTTCTCCCTGTCTGTCCCTGCTTCTTTTCTCTGTCCCTGTCTGTCCCTATCTGTCCCTCTTCTATCTCTGCTCTCCCTCTCCTCTATCCTCCCCCCTGTCCTCTCCCCACCGGTATGTGAAAACAAATCCTCCCAGAGGATACTTTACCTTCTGCCGGCTCCATGCGACAGTCTCCTGATCTTTTGGTGGCTGCAAGGACCTCTCGTGATGTCACAGAGCTGGTCACCTGATGTGTCAGGTGACCGGCTCTGTGACATCACCACAGGCTCTTCAGCCACCAGAAGGGTACTGTCACATCCCCGCAGCCGGCGGAAGGTAAAGTATCGTCTGGGAGGATATTTTTTTTTTATCACATACCGGAGGGGAGAGGATAGGGGGGAGGACGGGGGTAAGGATAGAGGAGAGCAGAGATAGAGGAGGGACAGGCAGGGACAGACAGGGAGTGACAGGGACAGACAGGGTTAATTATGTACTGAGCACTGCCTCTGGGCATGCTCAGTACATAAGCACGGAGCTGACATCGGATCCGAGTTCAACTCGGATCTGATGTCAATAGGCTCCCATGTCATAGGGGCTCGGATCAGCTCAGATCCAAGGCTGTCCGATTTCATTCTCGGACACAAAAGCACAGCAGTCCGTGTGTCCGTGCTTAAATCGGACAGGATCGGATGGTGCCAAAATCGGATGGCAAAAGGCACACATCCTATCCGATCCGAGCCCCATAGGGATACATGGGATCTGGTTTCGGATCCCAGTATATCCGTTTTGAAACGAATACACTCGGATGACCGAAAATCGTGATGTCAAACCGGCCTTATTCGCTTGTATACAGTTGTGGCCAAAAGTATTGACACCCCTGCAATGCTGTCAGATAACACTGGGGAACAATTTGAAAAATGTTTCTGTTGAGTTAGGTTTTTGAGCTGATTTATACTAAAATTGGCATGCAGATTCCAAAAATGTAGTCAGTTTTTTCTAGCACGTCAAGTTTTTCCTCCACAACTTACCTGCCAGAGAAGCACAATTGCACTGATATCTGTAATAAGACTTGTTATCTGATTCCAATTTGACTCATATAGAGCTACGTGGCAACTTGTAAGAGTAGTCACAACTGAGACAGTGTGGTGAGAGGTGTGTGCAGCTCCCAATACGTCATCATTATCAATATCTTGAAAAAAAACCATTTTTTAGGTACAGTAGTTTACATATTTTTGAGAAGACAAAAATCCTATAGTTCAAAAACTTGACGTGATAGAGAAAAACAGATCATTTCTGGATTCAGCATCCAAAAATTAATTGAGAACAGTTGTCTGACCTAACTCCTAAAAAATTGTGTTTCCCAGTGTAATACTCAGTTTCTTCCTGAAAATGATTGCAATCACAAATTCTTTGGTATTATTATCTTCATTTAATTTGTCTTCAATGAAAAAACACAAAAGAGAATGAAGCAAAAAGCAAAACATTGATCATTTCACACAAAACTCCAAAAATGGGCCAGACAAAAGTATTGGCACCCTCAGACTAATACTTGGTTGCACAACCTTTAGCCATAATAACTGCGATCAACCGCTTCCGGTAACCATCAATGAGTTTCTTACAATGCTCTGCTGGAATTTTAGACCGTTCTTCTTTGGCAAACTGCTCCAGGTCCCTGATATTTGAAGGGTGCCTTCTCCAAACTGCCATTTTTAGATCTCTCCACAGGTGTTCTATGGGATTCAGGTCTGGACTCATTGCTGCCACCTTAGAAGTCTCCAGTGCTTTCTCCCAAACCATTTTCTAGTGCTTTTTGAAGTGTGTTTTGGGTCATTGTCCTGCTGGAAGACCCATGACCTCTGAGGGAGACCCAGCTTTCTCACACTGGGCCATAAATTATGCTGTGACATTTGTTGGTAGTCTTCAGACTTCATAATGCCATGCACACGGTCAAGCAGTCCAGTGCCAGAGGCAGCAAAGCAACCCCAAAACATCAGGGAACCTCCGCCATGTTTGACTGCAGGGACCGTGTTCTTTCCTTTGAATGCCTCTTTTTTTCTCCTGTAAACTCTATGTTGATGCCTTTGCCCATAAAGCTCTACTTTTGTCTCATCTGACCAGAGAACATTCTTCCAAAACGTTTTAGGCTTTCTCAGGTAAGTTTTGGCAAACTCCAGCCTGGCTTTTTTATGTCTCGAGGTAAGAAGTGGGGTCTTCCTGGGTCTCCTACCATACAGTCCCTTTTCATTCAGACACCGACGGATAGTACGGGTTGACACTGTTGTACCCTCGGACTGCAGAGCAGCTTAAAGTTGTTTGGATGTTAGTCGAGGTTCTTTATCCACCATCCGCACAATCTTGCGTTGAAATCTCTCGTCAATTTTTCTTTTCCGTCCACATCTAGGGAGGTTAGCCACAGTGCCATGGGCTTTAAACATCTTGATGACACTGCGCACGGTAGACACAGGAACATTCAGGTCTTTGGAGATGGATTTGTAGCCTTGAGATTGCTCATGCTTCCTCACAATTTGGTTTCTCAAGTCCTCAGACAGTTCTTTGGTCTTCTTTCTTTTCTCCATGCTCAATGTGGTACACACAAGGACACAGGACAGAGGTTGAGTCAACTTTAATCCATGTCAACTGGCTGCAGGTGTGATTTAGTTATTGCCAACACCTGTTAGGTGCCACAGGTACGTTACAGGTGCTGCTAATTACACAAATTAGAGAAGCATCACATGATTTTTCTAACAGTGCCAATACTTTTGTCCACCCCCTTTTTTATGTTTGGTGTGGAATTAGATCCAATTTGACTTTAGGACAATTCTTTTTGTGTTTTTTTCATTGAAGACAAATTAAATGAAGATAATAATACCAAAGAATTTGTGATTGCAATCATTTTCAGGAAGAAACTGAGTATTATCTGACAGAATTGCAGGGGTGTCAATACTTTTGGCCACAACTGTAATTGATTTATGCAAAGTTTTTGGAAACACCAGTAAATATTTAGGAGCCAGGCATGGATCGGGCCAAGGGTTAACATTTCATTTCTTTCTCTCCAGATTCCGGGCCCCGGTGTCACACACAATACTTTATACCTTGTCTGAAAGTTTTATGTCAGAAATAAATGAAAGGAATCTTATTTCGTCTGGAGACATAGATATATATTGTGTACTTATAGAAGCTTTATTAACAATGAATGACCTGGTAGCTTTCAGCCGAGGGATCATCGGGCTGGGAAATACACTGTGTATCATATTCACCAGTGACTTGTGGTAATGCTGGGCTCCTGGGTTTCCAGATTCCAGCCCGATACACTGTATCTTGTAAGCCGGAGAAATGTAATGTCTTGCATTTCCATCAATGTTCCTTTATCTGTATTGCTGTCATCAATGACGCAGTTTCCAGGAAATGTAAGAATCCTCAAAGACAGATACATCAATCATTCATCCAGCTTCAGGACATGTAGATCATTCTAGCTTAACTTCAGGATATGCGACTATACCATGACATATGATGGTATATGGCTCAATGATGGTTTAAATACAGTACCATGAAAAAGTATTAACTTTTCCACATTTTTTCACTTTACATCCACAATTGAGGTACATTTGTACTGAACCCTCTGTGGTCTAATACCCCTCACTAAAATCCTGAGCGAGCAATTGCCTCCAGAAGTCACATAATTAGTAAATTGAGTGTATTTTATACTCAGTATAACTACAGATGATCTGTGAAGGCCTCAGAGGTTTGATTGAGAGCCTTAGGGATCAAACAACATCATGAAAACCAAGGAACACACCAGATAAGTCAGGGATAAAGGTGTGGAGAAGCAATTCATACTCTAAAAATGGAAGGAGAATGGCACAACTGCAAACCTATCAAGACATGGACGTCCACCTGGGCCAAGAAAAGACATGGCATATGCGTAGGGAGCACACCACAGAGTATAAAACGTAACAAAAGCTTTATTAAACACATGTATGGACGAATAGTATAAAATCAATTAAAATACAAATTGTATGGGGAACCTCACATAAATATTTGTAAGTGTCGAGCCCACTGGGACGAGGGTACTCGGTACCGGACCGGGTCTTTACTGGGGAAGTCACGGGTGGTCCTGGTCCGGACCGTGTCCCGGGCCCTGGCAATAAAAGGGGGATATTTACAGGGGATGTCACTCGTGACGCCACCCACCATATGCGGCCAGTGATGGGGCCGCCGCTGCTGCAGAACCTCCGGGGACGATGTAATGGCAGCGGAGATGGTGTAGTTCCAGTGGGTAGAATTGTGTTCCCCGGGGCAGTAAGGGTTAAGTCTATTGTGGAGTTTGTAGCACACTTACTTGCAGACACTGCAGGGATCTCTCCTCAGCGTTGGGGCTGACAGGCTGTAGTTGTGGCTCTGCAGGTGGAGGGCCGTCTGATGCAATCCTGTTAGGAGAGAATCACTTTCATGCAGAGACACAAGGGAAGCTGTTCCAGGGTTTTCCAAAGCTTTACTCTCAGTTCTTTCAGTTACTTTACAAGTCATTTGCAGTTCTTACAATTTACATTACACGGGCACATTCTCCCTCTCCGGGTTCCCTTTGCTCTGCAGCCAGGCCTCTCTCTCTGTGACCCCTCACACAGTCTGCAATGTCCTTCCCGTGCTGTTACGTTCTCTCTTACTTTGTGTTGTGCGACACTGGACAGTATGGAGGTGACTCGGGCTTCTGTGAGTCCTAGTGCGTCACTTAGCTGCCTGTCCTTTGGGTAGGGATCTCAATCTGAAACTCAGACCCCCCGTCGTGTTGTTTGGGGATACTGGGTAAACTACGGTCCCCTCTAGAGCCGACACTCTACTTCAGCCCAGCCTCCAGCAGTCCTCAAGCCTGAGACTCTAATAAGCTCCCTTCCTTCTGCGTCTCTCTGTATATAGGAGGGCTACTCCGCCTGCAGTCAGTAGCTTTAGAGTGCTTTCACATAACGATTTTCGGATTTCCGATGCTGTCCGATCAAAATCGGACAGCATCGGATCCGAATTTGGCCCCCATGCAGCTCTATGGGCATCGGACCGAATCGGATGTGCACTAAATGCCATCCGATTTGGTCCGATCCGATTCTGTCCGATTTTATTATCGTTGCAAAAATCGGAGCTTGCTCCGATTTTTGCACCGAAAATAAAATCTGACAGAATCGGATCGGACCAAATCGGATGGCATTTAGTGCACATCCGATTAGGTCCGATCCCTATAACATGGGGCCCTATGGAGAAGGGTCCGAGGAAACATCTGATGTCTCCTCGGACCCCGTTTTACTGTACTGAGCATGCTCAGTACAGTAAAACTGCTCCTAACTAGGAGCACAAGGGTTAAAAAAAAACAAAAAACCTTATGCTCACCTCCCCACGAGCCCCTGACTCTGGATGGGCTTTCTCTCTCCTCTGGCTCACACTGGCTCAGTACAGAGTCTGCGCTCCATCTGTCTTCACTCTTCCAGGACGTGTGGCTTTCTCCTGCTCAGCTTCAGCTCAACCTGCTGCTGTTCTCTGGCCTGCTCCTCAGCTTCTCTGCTGCTCTTGGTCTTTGCATCTCAGCTCACTGTGGCCTACTGAACGCCTTCACTCCTCCCCCTTCTTATATACTGTCAAGTCACCTGACTACGGGTGTGCCCAACCCACTCCTCTGATCCACCACCCCTCAATCTCATAGAGTCTCTAATCTCAGGGCTGGATGTTACCTCCTCTTACACGTGTTTTGTGTGGGCTGTGAGGGTGTTGGTGTGCAACAAGTGTCCTACCTGCCTGGCTGCAGTTCCCTTTGTGGCCTCCTGGACGCAGGGGCGCCACATAAGATTAGAGAGACCTTGTACCATAGTAGTGGATATACATGGCAAATCAAGATTGGCAAATTAGGCAATGCATTAATGAGAGACAATACAGAGACCATATGTATAATACAAAGTCATTGACGCAATAGAGGTTGTATTAAATCAATGTGATTTCTCCTGATCTGCACAATTCACTTCGTCTGATTGACACAAGTAATATCAGAATAACAGCATGTAACCACTAATCGCCCTAGTATTGTTATCATGATCCAGGGTAAGAGTAATTAATGCAACAGATCATATAACAATATACAGATTGATAGTATATAATGTAGCGAGACCGTGAGGTCAGACAATCACCAAACCCAGCCACAGATAGTACAGAAATAGTGCAGAATAAGCCCAGGCAATAAGTGGTAAATTATCAATCAATGCAATTGATGAGGAACAATACAGAAACCATATATAAAATATTATACCATTAAGGCAATATAAGTTGTGTTGTATCAACGTAATGTTGCATCCATGTCATCCACCCGAAGGCTGTGGGGACTTGGATTCAGGCTGTTGGTTATGGGGGATTGTCACGGGCAGTCGATAACCGGGTCCGTGGCCCTGGGGTCGCTTAAAAAAGGGGTTTGCAAAAATAAAAGGATATTGTGCTAAAGAGTTTGTGACGCCACCTACGGTGTCTGGTGATGGCACCAGTGCTGCTACAGACCTCCTGGGATGATGGATGGGCAGCCTGATGGTGATGCTCCCCATAGGTGGAGTGGGGTCACTGGGGCAGTGATGTGAAATAGGATTTGGCACAGGAAGGTGGCTCTGCAAGCGGGATGTCTCTACAGTCTCTGGGTTGGACAGAATTAGGGCTGTAAGGACTGACACACACACTGGGAGTAGTTTACCGTACCTTTACTGATGTTAATCAGCCACTGTCCAGGGTACAGTCCAGGTGGTCGGGAAGCACTTCAGGATTTCCACAGCGAGTGATTTGTAAGGTCTCCTTGTTCCTGTCTTACTTGTGTTGAAGCCCTGACCTGTGTAAACCTGGCCTGACCTCCTCTGTGTCTCTCACCCGTATGGTAGGTAGTAAGAACCTTCTGTGGAGTGCCGATGGCTCTCTCTCTCTCCTGCGGTTCCTGGCTCTTCTGTTGGTTGCTGATACAGGTGTCCGGGACACTTGAATCTCCTCAGTGAACTAGTGTTTTCTGCTGGGCTAAGTGCTCCTTAACAGACTCGGACTCCAGTGTCCGGGTTGCTTCCTGGGGTGAACCAGTATGGTTCCTCTGCCCCCACTCTGTCTCTCGCCTTTGCCTTCGAATTCACTCTTGGGTTCCTCACTCTGGGTAGGCTTCCTCTGGTATGGGCCTAGCATGGCTCCGCTACCAGGTTGTCTTCACAGTGCTGCTCCGTACTGTACGGACTAACTAACTATGCCTCCAGCACTTGTATTTATAGGGCATCTTGCCTAAGGCAACAAGTGGGGCTCCCCCTAAAGCCTGGGGTGGAAGGTGTTGTGTGTGTAAGGGCACCTGTCGTAGAAATCCCTCCATACATGGATACAAGTGGTATTAGAGTACTGTAACATGTGCTAACGAATAAGGACTATATGTCCGAAACGCGTATAGCAGCCCTCCAGGGGTATCTGTATGTTTCATATTTGAAAATAAAGAAGATAGCCGCATAGTGGCACTTTGTCTCCTTTGCCTTCTTTTATATACACTGTTTACATGACCTTGGGTGACAATAGTTCATGCAACAGATCGCATAAGAATATACAAAATGGCAGTGTATAGTACAACGAGAACGTAAGGTCAGTCACCAAGCATGGCCCAAAAGTGCAGATGTAGCAAAAGATAAATGCGGGCAGTGAGTGCTACAAATTATCAACCTTAGTCAAAGAGATCTCAATGGATATACTGCTGCCCCATGTATCCCATCAATAGATGTCTAAGTGGATTAGAGTATCCACAATATACCAGTGTACCAAGAGATGGTGAAGGTAGTGATATCTGTGCTGAGTCACCCAAAGGTCTCTGAGGTGTCAACGTTATGTCAGATCAAAGTGAGGTACCCATAAAAACCCATCCCCACGCATATCGCTGTAGGGGAAGCAGCTTTGCTAGGGGAATGTCCGCTGATGTGTTTAGATCGAGCTTACATAGCTTAAGTGAGATTGGAAGCCTGTTGTTACCATTTCCAGCTGTGTTCACCGGACCGGAAGTATCATCATAGTCACATGATATTGTTTCCAGGCAACTAACTTCAAGCAGTGATGCTAAACAGGAAGTCGGGGCGCATCACCGGAAGTGCGTCATCAAATACACAAAAGTGTTGCCTGGCGACCACCGGCAATGCTAGATGGACGTCCACCTAAACTAACATCTCAATAAGGAGAGCACTAATTAGAGAAGCAGTTAAGAATCCCATGGTCACTGGAGGAGATGAAGAAATCCACAGCTCAGGTGGCAGAATCCGTTCACAGGACAACTATTAGTCGTATACTCCACAAATCTGGCCTTTGTGGCAAGTAGAAAGACATTTTTGAAAACAAACTGTAAGAAGTCTGTAATTTGCAAAACTCCATGTAATGACACAGCGAGCATGTGGAAGAAGGTGCTCTAATTAGATGAAACCAAGAGAAAACGTTTTGGATTAAATGCAAAACTCACACTATACATTACCATGAAAACACCAACCCCACAGTCACACATGGTGGTGCCAGCATGCTGCTGTGGGGAGGCTTTTCTTCATCACAGGCAGGGAAACTGGTCAGAGGTGATGGGAAGATGGATGGAATTAAATACAGGGCAATCCTGGAGGAAAACCTGTTAGAGACTGCAAAATACTTGAGACTGGGGCATTGGTTCATTTTCCACCAGGAGAACATTCCTAAACATCCAGTAAGAGCTACAATGGAGGGTTAAGATCAAAGGATATTGATGTGAGTGAACAGCCCAGCCACAGTCCAGACCTAAATCCCATTGAGAATCTGTGACAAAACTTGAAAATTGCTGATCACAGACGTCTTTATCCAATCTCACTAAGCTAGAGATAGAATAGGCAAAAATTTTAGCCTCTAGATGTGCAAAGCTGGAGAGCCATCCTCCAAAAGACTCACAGCAGTAGCCGCAGCAAAAGGTGATCCTACAAAGTATTGAGTCACTTCCTTTACACTTTACAAATACTTTCAGTTTATGTTGGTATATCACATAAAATCCCAATAAAATGCATTTAAGTTTGTGGGTGTAAGGTGAAAACCTATAGAAACGTTCACAGAGTATGAATACTTTTTCAAAGTACTGTAGAAAACATCTAGAAGAAGCTTAAAAATGACATCTACATAATACGCTGATGACCCATGCATCCCTGGTGGTATAGGGGTAGTTAGAGGTCAAGTGAAAATCCACTTGTAATGTAAAATAAGGCCCCTCACTCACCTTTTTATCAATTTTTTTGAGTAATTTCAGAGTGGTAAAAATATGAAATGTCAATCCCCTGGTGTTCTATAGGGAAGTAAACAGTTTAACGTTACAATCCCCGGAAGTTTAGAGTAACAAAAGGTTTATAAACAAATTCCTAGTTTTTCTAGAGTATTGAAAAGACATATTTTAAAATTACTGGTAGTCTAGGGCAATAAAAACATTAAAAAATAAACTCTCTGGTGGTCATAAAAAGTGAATATTTTCAGCCATCAGTATGACAGGAGGACGACGTAGGAAGGTCGTCGTGACAAAGGGAGAACCTATGGGCACCAAGCAATGCAGTATGTCCGAATCTGGACCTGGGTAATGCCAACCAGAGCGGTCTGGTCTCGGGCAGAGGACACAGTGCGGGAGTTTAACCCCGAGCCGTTAAACAGGAGGACCCAAGCTTCTCTAGGAAGTCGCATCCCTCGAAAAGGCATACCAAACTAGGGTCAGGGTGACCTAAAGGGGAGTCCCCCACCGAAGACCCATGGGAGCTGGATTGAGGTTCTACACAGTAGAAAGGAGAGGACAGTGCAGAGAGGGACCAGTAGGGAACAGCAGGCACACCACCGAGAGTCCTGAGTGAATCATCCTGATTCCTTGGTGACTACCCAGGCCAGAGGGAGACCTGAGTGACTGTAACATCTGTTAATTTGCCTGAAGTACTGCAAGTAAACCCGTTCAGAGTTAAAGACTGTATGATGTACTTTATTTCCTTCACCTGAAGAGCCGCACACTTGCTGCATTGAAAGGACAAGTGACTGAGCTGTGTGGTAAGCTACCTCCCTGTGTAAAAACAACTACTACAACTGCTCTGGGGATCCCACTCCACCTATGAGGAGCGTAACCATCTAGCTGCCCTGCCATCACCCTGGAGGTCTGACCCGCAGCTCCGGTAACCATACCGGAACCGTAAGTGGCGTCACAAATTATTTTTATTATTTTTACTGAGACTTTTCAGTGACCTTTGGGCCACGAGACCGGGCACAGGCCCAAGTGACATTCCCCCATGAAACAACGCCCGGAACAGAGTACCCTATGGCACTGAGGTGGGTAATATATGTATGTGTGAGTCTGCACCCTCCGTCGCACATAAGAGGCAGGAAAGTGTGTGGCTGTGGGGCCTGTGCAGAAGCAGATGGGATGTAGCCACTTTGTAGTCACCAGTGGCCACCATGGGACTCTCGCTCCCCATCTCCTTCCTGCACAGGCTGCAAAGCCTCGAGGTTTCTAGCGGCTTTGGGCGGCGGATGGTGAAGCTGGCTGCGATGTTCAGCATCTGCAGTTAGGATGACAAGCTATAGCGTTTGTTGTGTCTGTGTCCCACTGGTGGTACCTCGCAAGGTACAACCAGCAGGCACCATATTGGTACACCCATTACTTGGGTGTCCCAATATGGCTTCCGGCGTGCTTCCGGCAGGACGGTGCCTTCTGGGATACGGCCTCATCCAGACAGAAGTGTAGGACGGATGCCACTAGGTAAGTATTATATTAGATTTGGATTGATCATAACTATCAAATCGCTTGGAATTTGATACCTGGCACCATGACCAATTGACTCACCGTGGCCGGGACTCCGGTTTAGACAGGCAGTAGCTTCTTCCTCCTTGTCACGGATGGACTGCGCCTGCCGATAGTGGGGCCCGGTTGAGTGCAGATCAAAAAGTTGAAGATGTCTTGCGGGAACAGATTAAGGGGTTAATTGTTTCGTGACGCCACCTATGAGTAGTTCGGTAACTTTACCGACGCTGCGAGGCCTCCGGGGGATGGAATGCAGCAAGATGGAACGCTCCCCACTGGCTGAGCGGTGATCCCCGGAGCCAGGAGCTGCTGAGAAAAGAAAAATGAAACTCTTAGATTCCGTAGACCACCAGGTAATTTGCAATTGATCATTTCTTTACCCTAGACCACCAAGGATTTAATTTTAGATCCTTTTATCATCCTAGAGCAGAGATTCCCAACTCCAGTCCTCAAGGCACACCAACAGTGCAGGTTTTCAGGGTTTCCTTAGTATTGCACAGGTGATAATTGAATCACCTGCACTGGGGATAATTCCAATTTCTAAGGAAATCCTGAAAACCTGCACTGTTGGTGTGCCTTGAGGACTGGAGTTGGGAATCTCTGCTCTAGGATGATAAAAGGATCTAAAATTAAATCCTTGGTGGTCTAGGGTAAAGAAATGATCAATTGCAAATTACCTGGTGGTCTACGGAAGCTAAGAGTTTCATTTTACTTTTCTCAGTGGTCTAGAGTAGTGAGGGTGAATGGTAAATTTAGTTTCCTGTGGGTACTTTCTTAAGCAGTCCCTTTAGTAACAGCAACGATGCACCACTCCTCACCGGATGCAGGACATTGAATGGTAATGTAGATCTGATTGCATTATGGTCTATGAAAGGAGGCTGGAAGTGACACTCTGGTACATCCCTTTCCCCCTACAATTTGTGAACAATATAATTGATGTAACTAGTAATCTGGAAAAGTGCTGGAAAAGTCCATGTATCACGTCTGCCCATGGGTTGCGTCTGGTATTGCAGTTTTGCTGCATTGAAGTTAATATGGCAGAGCTGTACTATCAAACACAACTGAGGAGAGGGTTGGCACTGTTTTTGGACACAGCACCCATGTTTTCCAATCTTGGACAACTTCTATAGGTTATTAGCTGTTTTTCCACTGAGGGGAGATACTGTGCAGCAGATCGAGATATACTGTAGGGGCATTTTGGTTTAATTTAAGAACAAGCCTTTCTCCTTGATCTTGACAAGGCTGGGAGACTTATTGGCCTCACATCTGTGCTGCAGGTGTTATGATCAGATGTATATGACATACTGCACTCTATATATAATATCCCATCCTATGTCCACTATTCAGAATATTCTCCGCATAAGACACAAGGTGGAGGAAGTTCGCCTTCACATATGTAATTTCTCCGTGTGAAGATTCTTGGCGGGGATTAATATGAGGCCCTAAGGAACTAATTTACTAAATGGATGCATAAGATAACAATAAACTGCAAAGATTTCTTAGAATGATATTATCTCGAGACCAATTCATCAATAATGGAGGCACAGTTTGCTTTTCCAGAATTTATGGATTAATGGGGTTTATATCTCTATATAATGACGTTTTGGAAATTCAAGTCTACATATCTACTGTATATCTTGTTTGTAGGTCACTTATGTGAATGGGTGAAGGAGGTCTTCAAGGAAGAGTTTTGGGTCTGATTTCACCTCCAAACTGGGTTTCCAAATATATGAATGTCTTTACTTTATCTGGTTTTAGAGAATTTTTGAAGGTCCACTCATAGCTCAAAACCCTTGAGTTGACATGGAACCCTTGATGTAGACCTGGGACCTGAAGGGTCAGGTGAAAAGATAATATTAAGATGTTGGGTGAAAGGTTCTTATCATTGAAGAGGACATTTTACTGATAAATGTGTCATCAGAACATGAACTATTGTTTAATAAGGGTTAGGCTGGCTTCACACCACAGATTTTTTTGGTCCAGGGCTGTACGGTGTAAACCATACAGCCCCGGACCGTTTTTTGGCCCCTTAGAAACCTATGGGGCCGGATGGAGCTGGATGGCAGCTCTCTGCCATCTGGTTTCATCACACCGTGACACTCCAGAGGAATACGGATTATTCTCTCCGGACACAAAAATGATGCTTGTATCATTTTTTTGTCCGGGGAGAAAAATCTCCCCATTTGCCGGATCTTGGATTCGGCCGGATCCTCCCATATCCGGGGCAATCCAGCGCTCCCTAACATGGGAGCCTATGGGGCTGGATTGCCCCAGTCCGGGAGGATCCGGCAAGCGGACACTGGCGGCTGCACGCCACTGTTCTTTCAGGACCACGGCTAGCCGCGGTTTTGAAAAAACAGCAGCTGCGGCTGCAATTACAGGCATCCGGCTGCAAACAGGATGGGAGGGCACATTTGGCCCTCCGGTTCTGTGTGCTGATCCGGTCTGGGGCTGTCTGGGTCATCCTGGACAGCCCCGGACCGGATCACACCGTGATGTGAGGCCAGCCTTACATTTTTTTTTTACATAGCGCTATCTGCATTAAAGCTAGAATAAAAAAAATATTTAGGTATTTTCCCACCGACCGCTAGGGCTTTTTTAGACATCAACTTCCTATTGTAACTATAAGTACAGTAGCCACAATGGTCAGAATTCGACCCTATCTTTTGTATTGAAGCATCAAATGAGCATGTGCAAAGGTTACTCGTGAAAGGAGAGAGAGCAGGTCAGATCTAATCTTGCTTGTTGTGATTAGTGAATCCTTTGATCTTGGGCTTTTTGTTAGACTTTAACTTCCTATTGTTTCAGGAAATAACACATGTACATTAGACACAGTGGTCAACCCTCAACCCTATCTTTCGCCTCTAACAAGCATTTGCAAAGGTTAGCTGTGAAAGGAAGGGGAGCAGGTCAGCTACAAGATTGCCTATTTGTGGAATTTTTGATCTGGGGATTTATTTAGACTCTAACTTCCAATTGTTTCAGGAAACAACACATGTACATTAGCTACAATGGTCAGAACCCGACCCTATCTTTTGAATCAAAGCATCTAATGAGTGTGTGCAAAGGTTACTTGTGAATGTAGAGGGATCAGGTTAGTTCTAATATTGTCTATTGTGATTGGTGGATTGTTTGATCTGGGGATTTTTTTAGACTTTAACTTCCAATTGTTTCAGGAAACAACATTTGTACATTAGCCCCAATGGTCAGACTTCTTCCCTATATTTTGTATTGAAGCATCTAATCAGCATGTGTAAAGGTTACTTATGAAAGGAGGGGGAGCAGGTCCGCTGGGATATCATCTAGCGGGATTGGATGATCCTTTGTTATCAGCTGTGTACGGGAGGTATTACCTGTAATTGTAATCCTGTCTCTGATGATATGGAACCTTGCAGTAAACACTTCCTGTAAGAAGATGAAGTATAAGTCTAAAAAGACTCCCAAAAATTGCAGGGTTATTATTATTTTTTAAAGAACGTAATATGCAAAAGTTACCAAAAAAATATTTTAAAATACATGTAACACCTCCGATTGCTGAGTACCGCCTCCAATTGCTATTGTACCATTGATTCTGGAACAATTTTTCTTTTCTTTCTTTTGTCCCTCTATCCCAAAGTTATGTTCCCTGTTATAAAAATGCCAATTTTCCCTTCTACTGTGAAGGATGGATTATATCTTATCTATTAATCTTAGCTTTTATACTCATATAGTATTAAATGAAACAATACGTTTTTTCTGTATTCAGGTACGTATCCAACATCTTCTCTCTTTCTCTTCTTTTTCTCTTCTCTCTTTGTCTCTCTTCCCCCTCCATCTATTTCTTTCTCTCTTTCTTTCCCACTATGAATCTGTGAACAAGGAGCTGTTTTGTAAACAAAGTGTCTCTTTAGATGTGTATGCTGGAAAGAAGATATAGCTGTGCAGAAGTTGCCTTGAAAATGGACAAGCTGATTGGTCCTCGCTGTGCCTACACCAGATTGTACCATGGGAAGCTAGAGATATTCTGCATACCAGAGGCCAAGAGAAGACATCATGACGTGATGAAGGATGGATTCAGCACAGAAGACAAAAGACTAATTATTACTAACAGAGACAGATGTATTAGCCTAACCCCACCTAACTCCCATCTAATCCCACCTTGTCCTGGCCATTTCACGCCTAGTCTTTAGAGTATAAAATGCTGTGTACCCGGAAATAAAGGGCAGTTGCTGTGACCATTGCCATTGCTTAATAAAGCAACGAACATATTATAAGTTTGAACCGGACTCTCAGTCTGATTTACTCTTATCTGGTACCATATGTTCATAGTCTAATCTGGGATGACTGGCGAGGGAGTGGAACAGTAAATTTGAACCCGACACTACTATCTGGGCGTATACCCAGAATTTTTCTGTAGCATTTTTTTTCTCTCCTCTATGACACTGGCCAATAAAAACACAGGTATATTAAAGAGAAAAGGCAAACACCCACAGGTAAGGTCACATGTGCAGCCTGTCTCAGTGTGTTCTCCTAAGACAAGATTTGTCTCGTGTGAATACGTTGAGAAGTCCACAGTTGCTGCTCCTCTTCCTGTTGGGAGTACTGGAGCACTGGCGATCTGGAGAGGATTACCTATATGACAGTCGCACTCTGGCTCTCCAGTACTGCTGTCTCCTTTGCTTTTTCTCTCTATTAGCAGAAAGGGTCGCAGTGATTGTGGAGTTCTCGGGGTGCTTACATGAGACAAATGTCCTCTCATGACAACACGCTGAGCCAGGTTTCAGTTGTGACCTTTTCTATAAGCATTTTCTTTTACCACCTTATCAAAAATGTTTTGATTGGCTAGCATCATACAGATGAAAAAGCAAATACTCACAGAGAAGTTCTGTGCTGTACGTCCAATTGGATGAAGGGAAGAGTTGTATATTGGCCACTTAATTTCTGGAGAACATAACTTTGGATGAGAGGGTCATAGAATAAAAATAAAAACTGTTCCCCAATCAGTAGAACAGCACCAATTGTAGAAAATCCAGTAAATGGTTCTCTGTAAGGTGGTTGGTTTTTTAAGGTGGTATAAATCACCTATATTTGGGAAAGACTTCATTGTACCTGTTCTGGGTGACTCTCTCCACTGACACTCACAGAAATATGGGATGTGACGGAAGGTTTATATTGTCTTTCCTTTTAATATGCATAGTTAGCTTTGCCTTCCATTTTGGAAGAAATATTCAATATGGGAAAAACAAGATTGTCACGTGTTGACTGCTTTGCAGTCCATATGAAATGCTGCTGTGATTTAAATCAGAGTTAATATCCTTTGGCACATTCATTATTAAAGTGCAGGTTGTGTGTGGAGCTCTGCATGTGTAGGTGGGGGGGGGGTGAAACATCACTTAGTTTGCCACTCCTTCAGCCTTTAAGTAGCTCCACTTCCTTCCACCAGGTGTCTCTGATAGAGTTTAATCTCTACATGGACCTCGAGTGGTGAAAACGTGCAAATTTCATGCTGACCCTTGTTGCTGTTACATTTCCTGAAGGATTTGCTATGTTTTCCCAGTCCATGGTGGGTGGTAGCGGCTTAGCCTAGGGCTTCTCAGGAGCATAAGGTAAGGGTGGCAACCCAGACCTTTTTACTCACAGAGGTACCTCTGAGAGCAGGGTATCCAAAGGACTCCTGTCAATGGGTTAGACTCGCTCCCCTGATCGCCGTTAGCCCATTTTTACCATCCTGCTTCCTTATTCCCTACCGCTTATACAATCCCTCGTGACATTGGTGTTGTGTTACATCTTTTACATTATGGATCAGGATTGTCCCGCTATGTAGCTATCTTCACCTCTTGGTTGATCTTGCACCTTCAGAGATTCCATATGATTTCCTCATGACGTGGCTTGCAAAAGTTGTCAGCTCTAAATTTTTTTACTCAGGGTTATTTATAAAGGTGAGTTTTCTCAAGTCTTGCAAAATTTTGCAGTATCACATAAAAATATTTATATACTTCATATTCTGAAGATCAAAATGGGAATTGGAATTAAGAAGAGGCATTCAGGGTATACGTGGTTTGGATCTTGGTCTGTTCCATCTTCATGAGTCTCATGACAATGGTGTAGAAGATTCTCCACTGCATTCAAGACAATCGATACATTCAACAAGTAGTCTCCAAAAAAAGACTATCAAGTTAACCTATGTTATTACATTTTTCTTTCCCTAAGGGTGCTTTCACATCTGCGTTTTTCGTAATTCGCGGCAGATGCGGTGAAAAAACCGCATCTGCCGCGTTTACCGCATAACCGTTCCACTTGCGGCGCGGTTGCGGTTTTTTCTATGCAATGTATAGGGGGACTTGCGGCAGATGCGGCAAGTGCGGTTTTGCACTTGCGGCAGGTGCGGCCGCGAAAAAAACCGCAGTAAGCCGCGGTTTTTTTCGCGGCCGCACCTGCCGCAAGTGCAAAACCGCACTTGCCGCACCTGCCGCAAGTCCCCCTATACATTGCATAGAAAAAACCGCAACCGCGCCGCAAGTGGAACGGTTATGCGGTAAACGCGGCAGATGCGGTTTTTTCACCGCATCTGCCGCGAATTACGAAAAACGCAGATGTGAAAGCACCCTAAGAGGTTCTTAATGACCAAAATTTCATACCTTGCACGTCATCATTACAAGGCTTATGGTTGGATTTGATGTTGAGCCTTCTCTGCAAGGTTGCTGTATAGATAAGTTCTATCTTTGACATTGATGCTCAAGGCAGAGAACAAGGTTTGTTAGTACAACAATTACCATTATGTACAGAAATTAAAAGCTAAAACTAATGTTTTAAGACTCAAAGTGTCCATAATTATTTTTGTACTTTAAGAAGAATCTTAGGCAATTTTTCTTCAAGGGAATTAAACTTGCGCTGGTCAAAAAGTGACCGAGCTAGGGAGGTGTAACAGGATTGTGAATGGTTACTGATGGTTGGGAAAGACCTGGCTACACCTCTGGCATTAATAGAATATCTGATGATAGTATGTTACAGGGGTTGTTCACTGCTAGGCCAACCTCTTTTCGTTCCCCATGTTTGGCCCCATTAAAATGAAAAAGCTTATAGTAACCTCCTGTATCTGCACCATTTCAGTGGTGCCAGCACTTGCTTTCCCAGGGATCATGTGAGGTGTTGTCATCACATGAGCCCCGCACCCAATCACCACCTTCTTCCTTCTCTCCTCTCTTCTGCTGATTAATTCATATGTGCTAAGGTGGGGAGAGAAAAACAGGCGGTAATCAGGGGCTAGCTGGTGCCTCTGGCCCCGGGTGGCAGGTTTGACCTGCCAGCCCAGATCTGAGGACCGGGGGGGTTGTGCTAGCAAACATTTTTGGATGACCGAGGGAGGGGGGGGGTGCTAGCAGGATTTCCGTGCCGCGACTCACTTACCATCTCCCCGCCACTGCCTGCTGCATCGCCGCGCCGGCCGCAAAGCGCCGACGGCCAGCCCATTTATAAGATGGGGCGGCCCTAGTTGTGGGCTATACCACCAGTCCAGGGGGCACTTGCCCCCCTGCCACCTGGGCCAGTCCGCCCCTGGCGGTGATTGGGCATGTGGCTTGTGTGATGTCATAACCTCATGTAAGCCCCAGGAATGTGAGCCCAGGCACAGCTGGAACAGCACCGGCAACGTAGGTCAGCATCTTAGCAAGAAGAAGTAACAAAATGAAAAAAGCATATACAGAATGGGAAGAATAGAGCTATGCAATAGCACATGTGAAAAATACTTGGGTATAATAATAGATCACAGAATGAACAGGAGTCAACAGTGTGATGCAGCAGCAAACAAGGCAAAAACAATTCTGGGATGTATTAACAGAAGCATACAGTCTAGATTACATGAAGTCATTATTGCCCTCTACTCCTCTTTGGTCAGAGCTCATCTGAGATACTGTGTCCAGTTTTGGGCTCCACATTTTAAAAAAGACATCAACAAACTGGAGCAAGTTCAGAGAAGGGCGACCACAATGGTGACCACGAGAGGTGGTGAGTTCTCCTTCATTGGATGTCTTCAATTGTAAGGTGCACAGACATCTGTCTGGGAGGATTTTGTGAATCCTTCTTTGAGTAGTGGTTTGAACTAGTTGACCCAGGAGGTCTCTTCCAACCCTACCAATCTAGGATTCTATAACTCTAATTCACAGAACACAGTGTCGTGCAAAAGTTTGGGTACCACTGGTCAAAATTCCTGGTATTGAGAACAGTTAAATAAGTTAAAGATTACATGATCTCTAAACAGCATAAAATTAAAGATGACACATTTACTTTGTATTTTAGGGAAAAAACAAATATTTGCATCTTTAACATTTCAAAAAGTACAAAAAGGAAAATGGTCCGAGGCTAAAGTTTGGGCACCTTGCATGGTTAGTACCTAGTAGGCCCCTTTTGGCAAGTATCACAGCATGTAAACGTTTTATGTAGCCAGCTAAGAGTCTTTCAGCTCTTGTGTGATTTTCAATAATTCTTCCATGGAAAAGTCTCCCAGTTCTGTCAGATTCCTGGTTCGTCTCCGAGTTCTGTGAGATTCATGGCTTGTTTTCCAGTTCTCTTAAATTCCTGGCTCATCTTCCAGTTTTGTGAGATTCCTGGCTTATCTTCCAGTTCTGTGAGATTCCAGGTTTGTCTCCCAGTTCTGTGAGATTTTTGGCTTGTCTTCCAGTTCTGTAAGATCCCTGGCTCTTCTTCCAGTTCTATGAGATTCCAGGCTCATCTTCCAGTTCTGTGAGATTCCTGGCTCATCTTCCAGTTCTGTGAGATTCCTGGCTTGTTTTTCAGTATTGTAAGATTCCTGGCTTGCCTTCCAGTTCTGTGAGATTCTTGGCTCATCTTCCAGTTCTGTGAGATTCCTAGCCCATCTTCCAGTTCTGTGAGATTCCTGGCTCATCTTCCAGTTCTGTGAGATTCCTGCTTTGTCTTCCAGTTCTATGAGATTCCTGGCTCATCTTCCAGTTCTGTGAGATTCCTGGTTCATCTCCCAGTTCTGTGAGATTCATGGCTTGTCTTTCAGTTCTGTAAGATCCCTATCTCATCTTCCAGTTCTGTGAGATTCCTGGCTCATCTTCCAGTTCTGTCAGATTCCTGGCTCATCTTTCAGTTCTGTCAGATTCCTGGTTCATCTTCCAGTTCTGTCAGATTCCTGGCTTGTTTTTCAGTATTGTAAGATTCCTGGCTCATCTTCCAGTTCTGCAAGATTCCTGGCTCATCTTCCAGTTCTATCAGATTCCTGGTTCATCTCCCAGTTCTTTGAGATTCCTGGCTTGTCTTCCAGTTCTGTGAGATCCCTGGCTCATCTTCCAGTTCTGTGATATTCATGGCTCATCTTCCAGTTCTGTCAGATTCCTGGCTCATCTTCCAGCTCTGTCAGATTCCTGGGTCATCTTCCAGTTCTGTGAGAATCCTGGTTCATCTTCCAGTTCTGTGAGATTACTGGCTTGTCTTCCAGTTCTGTGAGATTCCTGGCTCATCTTCCAGTTCTGTGAGATTCCTGGCTCATCTTCCAGTTCTGTGAGATTCCTGGTTCATCTTCTAGTTCTGTGAGATTCCTGGTTCGTCTCCCAGTTCTGTGAGATTCTTGGCTCATCTTCCAGTTCTGTGAGATTCCTAGCCCATCTTCCAGTTCTGTGAGATTCCTGGCTCATCTTCCAGTTCTGTGAGATTCCTGCTTTGTCTTCCAGTTCTATGAGATTCCTGGCTCATCTTCCAGTTCTGTGAGATTCCTGGTTCATCTCCCAGTTCTGTGAGATTCATGGCTTGTCTTTCAGTTCTGTAAGATCCCTATCTCATCTTCCAGTTCTGTGAGATTCCTGGCTCATCTTCCAGTTCTGTGAGATTCCTGGTTCATCTTCTAGTTCTGTGAGATTCCTGGTTCGTCTCCCAGTTCTTTGAGATTCATGGCTTGTCTTCCAGTTCTGTAAGATCCCTGGCTCATCTTCCAGTTCTGTCAGATTCCTGGCTCATCTTCCAGTTCTGTGAGATTCCTGGCTCATCTTCCAGTTCTGTCAGATTCCTGGCTTGTTTTTCAGTATTGTAAGATTCCTGGCTTGTCTTCCAGTTCTGTGAGATTCCTGGCTCATCTTGCAGTTCTGTGAGATGCCTAGCTCGTCTTCCAGTTCTGTGAGATTCCTGGCTCATCTTGCAGTTCTGTGAGATTCCTGGTTTGTCTTCTAGTTCTGTGAGATTCCTGGCTTGTCTTCTAGTTCTGTGAGATTCCTTGATCGTCATCCAGTTCTATGAGATTCCTGGCTTGTCTTCCAGTTCTGTAAGATCCCTGGCTCATCTTCCAGTTCTGTGAGATTCCTGGCTCATCTTCCAGTTCTGTCAGATTCCGGGCTCATCTTCCAGTTCTGTGAGATTCCTGGTTTGTCTTCCAGTTCTGTGAGATTCCTGGTTCATCTTCTAGTTCTGTGAGATTCCTGGTTCGTCTCCCAGTTCTTTGAGATTCATGGCTTGTCTTCCAGTTCTGTAAGATCCCTGGCTCATCTTCAAGTTCTGTTAGATTCCTGGCTCATCTTCCAGTTCTGTGAGATTCCTGGCTCATCTTCCAGTTCTGTCAGATTCCTGGCTTGTTTTTCAGTATTGTAAGATTCCTGGCTTGTCTTCCAGTTCTGTGAGATTCCTGGCTCATCTTGCAGTTCTGTGAGATGCCTAGCTCGTCTTCCAGTTCTGTGAGATTCCTGGCTCATCTTGCAGTTCTGTGAGATGCCTAGCTCGTCTTCCAGTTCTGTGAGATTCCAGGCTCATCTTGCAGTTCTGTGAGATTCCTGGTTTGTCTTCTAGTTCTGTGAGATTCCTGGCTTGTCTTCTAGTTCTGTGAGATTCCTTGATCGTCATCCAGTTCTATGAGATTCCTGGCTTGTCTTCCAGTTCTGTAAGATCCCTGGCTCATCTTCCAGTTCTGTGAGATTCCTGGCTCATCTTCCAGTTCTGTCAGATTCCTGGCTCATCTTCCAGCTCTGTCCGATTCCTGGCTTATCTTCCAGTTCTGTCATATTCCGGGCTCATCTTCCAGTTCTGTGAGATTCCTGGTTTGTCTTCCAGTTCTGTGAGATTCCTGGCTCATCTTCCAGTTCTGTGAGATTCCTGGTTCATCTTCTAGTTCTGTGAGATTCCTGGTTCGTCTCCCAGTTCTTTGAGATTCATGGCTTGTCTTCCAGTTCTGTAAGATCCCTGGCTAATCTTCCAGTTCTGTCAGATTCCTGGCTCATCTTCCAGTTCCTTCAGATTCCTGGCTCATCTTCCAGTTCTGTGAGATTCCTGGCTCATCTTCCAGTTCTGTCAGATTCCTGGCTTGTTTTTCAGTATTGTAAGATTCCTGGCTTGTCTTCCATTTCTGTGAGATTCCTGGCTCATCTTCCAGTTCTGTGAGATGCCTAGCTCATCTTCCAGTTCTGTGAGATTCCTGGCTCATCTTGCAGTTCTGTGAGATTCCTGGTTTGTCTTCTAGTTCTGTGAGATTCCTGGCTTGTCTTCTAGTTCTGTGAGATTCCTTGATCGTCATCCAGTTCTATGAGATTCCTGGCTTGTCTTCCAGTTCTGTAAGATCCCTGGCTCATCTTCCAGTTCTGTGAGATTCCTGGCTCATCTTCCAGTTCTGTCAGATTCCTGGCTCATCTTCCAGCTCTGTCCGATTCCTGGCTTATCTTCCAGTTCTGTCAGATTCCGGGCTCATCTTCCAGTTCTGTGAGATTCCTGGTTTGTCTTCCAGTTCTGTGAGATTCCTGGCTCATCTTCCAGTTCTGTGAGATTCCTGGTTCATCTTCTAGTTCTGTGAGATTCCTGGTTCGTCTCCCAGTTCTTTGAGATTCATGGCTTGTCTTCCAGTTCTGTAAGATCCCTGGCTCATCTTCCAGTTCTGTCAGATTCCTGGCTCATCTTCCAGTTCCTTCAGATTCCTGGCTCATCTTCCAGTTCTGTGAGATTCCTGGCTCATCTTCCAGTTCTGTCAGATTCCTGGCTTGTTTTTCAGTATTGTAAGATTCCTGGCTTGTCTTCCATTTCTGTGAGATTCCTGGCTCATCTTCCAGTTCTGTGAGATGCCTAGCTCATCTTCCAGTTCTGTGAGATTCCTGGCTCATCTTGCAGTTCTGTGAGATTCCTGGTTTGTCTTCTAGTTCTGTGAGATTCCTGGCTTGTCTTCTAGTTCTGTGAGATTCCTTGATCGTCATCCAGTTCTATGAGATTCCTGGCTTGTCTTCCAGTTCTGTAAGATTCGTGGCTTGCCTTCCAGTTCTGTGAGATTCCTGGCTTGTCTTCCAGTTCTGTGAGATTGCTGGCTAGTCTTGCTTGCTCTGCTCTTTTGAGGTCTCGCCACAGATTTTCAATGATCAGGAGACTGTAAGGGCCATTCTATAACCTTCAGCTTGCGCCTTTTGAGATAGTCTGTTTAGGATTTTAACAGTTTGTGATCATTATCTATTTCAATCCTTTTTTCAACTTCAGCTTTTTACAGATGGAATTATGATTGCATCAATAATTTGTTGAAATTTCATTGAATCCATTCTTCCCTCTACCTGTAAAATGTTCCCTGTGCCATTGTCTGCAACAAAACCCAAAGGTATAATTGATCCACCCTCCCACTTAATGGTTGGTTAGATGTTCTTTTCCAGAAATGCTGTGTGCTCCTTTTTCTCCAAACATATATTTGATCATTGTTGCCAAAAAGTTCTATTTGAAACTCATTGGTCCACAGGACTTGTTTACAAAATACAGCAGACTTGTTTAAATATTCTTTTGCATACTTCTGATGCTGAATTTTATGATGAGTGCACAGGAGAAGTTTTCTTCTGATGACTCTTCCATGAAGGCCATATTTGTGCAGATTTGTCTCTGAACAGTAGAACAATGTACCACAACTCCAGAGGCTGCTAAATCTTCCTGAATGTGTTTTGCAGTCAATTGGTGGTTCTGATTTGCCTCTGTGTCTGGGCATGGACCCCAAACACAGACTTCTCAAGGAAATCTGTGTTAATTTTTGGGTTCGGCTGCCTGGAAAAAAATTGCTGAAATGCTGCAGCGCAGCCAATCAGCAAGCTTTACCGGTGCAACATAGGGATTTAAGCGAGACAATTATACTCATCAACTTTCCACACCACTGTCACATTGCTTCCGAGTCCACTAACTAAACCTTATGAATATTCCCCTGTTCCCCCACCCACCCTCTGTGACAGCATTTGCCCTACACACACTAGTGTAAAAATAAACAAATAATTTGTAACAATGACATGGAATCCTCTGTATTTTAATCCCCAGGGCAAATAACCTGCAGCCCACAGCTGTGTGCTTTATCTTGGTTGGATAGCTAAATACCGGGGACCCCATGCTGTTTTATTTTAATTATGTAAGTAAATAATTTTAAAAAATGGCATAGAGTCCTCCTCAATTTTAATACCCAGCCAAGATAAAGTACACCGCTGTGGGCTGCAGGCCGCAGCTGTCTGTTTTATTCACATTTGGTATGAAAATATAGGGAATCGCATGACCTTTTTTCCAATTGTTTATTTTTACACTAGTTTGTGTAGGGCAACCATATGATGTCTGTCCAAGGCTATAGGCACAAGAGTGATATCTCAGACAGACTAGGCACAAGACGCTCCTTTACGCAGAACCCCAAGAAACCCAGACTCCCTTCATCTTTGTACAGGCATCTGGATTTACAACAGAGTCCAGGAGATTGCGGCCTATGGAAGGGCTGCAGTCCAGAGAAAGAAAAGATAATTAAGGTTTGAGACCTTGGTCCAAAGTTATTTGAACACACAATCTCTATGTTGCATCAGCACATTTTCCTTTTTGTAGTTTTCAAAATATTAAAGAGGAAACAATTTTTGCCTAAAATACAAAGGAAATGTGTCATCTTTAACTTTATGCCTTTTATAGATTACTAGCTGTAGAGCCAGGCATTGCCCAGGTGTAATACCCATACATTGTCGTAATGCTCATATTGTACTGTATATGGTAATATCACCTATATATGGCAATATTGCGTATATATGGTAATGTGTGTGTATATATCATAGCTATGCCCCTTCATTGATCCACCCCTACACATAGCTTCACCCCTCCCGGTTGCCCATGCCCTGTTCATAGCACTGCCCCTATATATAGCCCTGCCCCTTCATACCTTCACATAGTCCCGGGGCAGGGCTATGTGGAGGAGACAGGGCTATGGGGAGATGAAGGATGCAAAGTGGGCGTGGCTACATGAAGTGGGCAAGGCTTAATGAAGTGGGTGGAGCTACACAAAGAGGGCATGGCTATGTAGAATTGCTGTGACTGTGCAAAGTAGGCATGGCTATATTGAGTGGGTGGGGCTCAGTGGAGTGGGCAGCCTATGTTGAGTGGGCGCAGCTAACACACGCACACACACATACACTCAGCTTTGTATATTAGATTTGATCTTTAACTTGCTTAACTGTTCACAATAACAGTAATTTTGTCCAAACTTTTGCATGCCACTGGATTAGTATATTGTTATGAAATGCGTATATGTCGGGCCCCACGGGACGGGGGTACTCAGTACCAGACCGGACGGTGCCGGGGAAGTCACGGGTGGCTTGGTCCGGACCATGTCCCTGGCTCGGCAAATAAAGGGGAATATTTACAGGGGAAATGTCACTCGTGACGCCACCCACTTGATGTGGCCAGTGATGGGGGCCGCCGCTGCTGAAGAACCTCCGGGGGTGATGGAGTGGCCGCGGAGATGTTATAGTTCCAGTGGGAAGAACTGTATCCCCCGGGGCAGTAAGAGTTAAGGGTTGTGGAATTGTCCAGGACACTTACTTTGCAGCCGCTGCAGGATCTCTCTTCCTTGCTGGTGCTGACAGGCTTGTAGCTCTGTAGGTAGGAATCTGCTGCAACCTGTACGGGACGAATGGTCTGCAGATAGAGACTGACAAGAGAGGCCAATTCAGGGTTTTCCATGTCTTTTACTCTCGATTCTTCAAGCAGTTTACAAGTCAGTTGCAGTTCTTACAGTTCAAGCACAGTTCTCAATACACGGGCACCTTCTCCCTCTCCGGGTTCCCTTTGCTCTGCAGCCAGGCCTCTCTCTCTCTGTGACCCCTCACACAGTCTTTAGTGTCCTTTCCGGGCTATTACATTCTCTTTACTATGTGTTGTGCGACGCTGGACAGTATGGCGGTGACTCGGACCCCTGCTGGGCCCTCCTGGTTGTCACTGAGCTGCCTGTCCTTTGGGTTGGAGACCCTAATGTGGAGCTGTGGTCCCCCGTCGTGTTGTTTGGGGATTCCGGGTAAACTGCGGTCCCCTCTAGAGCCGACACTCTACTTCAGCCCAGCCTCCAGCAGTCCTCAGCACGAGGCTCTACCAGACTCCTTCTCTCTGTTCCTCTCAGTATCATAGGAGGGACTTCTCTGCCTGCAGTCAGTGGCTTCAGCTGCTGTCTAGGGCACGGGTTCCACCATCCCTCTCTGTTCTGTCACACTCCTGGTGGCATCAGTGTCGGACGGGCTTTCTCTCCCCTCTGGCTCGCACTGGCCCAGTACGGATTCTGCGCTCCTAGCCTTGCACTCACAGAACGTGTGATTGTCCCTCAGTCTTTACATCTCAGCTCACATCGGCCTACTACTTTCCTTCACTCCTCCCCCTCACTATATACTGTCAAGTCACCTGACTTCTGGTGTGCCCAACCCACTCCTCTGATCCACCACCCCTCAATCTCATAGAGTACCGTATATACTCGCGTATAAGCCGAGTTTTTCAGCCCAAAAATTGGGCTGAAAAGTACCCCCCTCGGCTTATACACGAGTCAGTGCGGGGGCTGCTGTATACAGCGGTATACAGCAGCCCCCGCATCCCCAGTAATGCAGGGCCCCCCCCCTCATGCTCCGGTCACCTGTAAAGCAAGTTATACTTATCAGTGCCCGCTGCCGTCCGCGCCCGCCGCTGCCGACATGCGATCCTCCATCTTCATTCATCTTCTTCCTGCTTCTGTGCGCGTCGCAGGCAATGATGTCATTACCGGCGACGCGCACAGGAAACAGGAAGAAGATGCATGAAGACGGAGGACCGGGATGTCGGCAGATGCGGGCGCGGACGGCAGCGGGCACTGATAAGTATAACTTGCTTTACAGGAGACCGGAGCATGAGGGGGGGGCCCTGCATTACTGGGGCTGCCTGTATACTACTACTGGGGCTGCTGTATATAGGGGCCCTGCATTACTGGGGCTGCAATACCACTGGGGCTGCTGTATATAGGGGCTGCAATACCACTGGGGCTGCAATACCACTGGGGCTGCTGTATATAGGGGCCCTGCATTACTGGGGCTGCAATACCACTGGGGCTGCTGTATATAGGGGCTGCAATACCACTGGGGCTGCTGTATATAGGGGCTGCAATACCACTGGGGCTGCAATACCACTGGGGCTGCTGTATATAGGGGCTGCAATACCACTGGGGCTGCAATACCACTGGGGCTGCTGTATATAGGGGCTGCAGTACCACTGGGGCTGCAATACCACTGGGGCTGCTGTATATAGGGGCTGCTGTATACACCACTGGGGCTGCAATACCACTGGGGCTGCTGTATATAGGGGCTGCAATACCACTGGGGCTGCAATACCACTGGGGCTGCTGTATATAGGGGCTGCAATACCACTGGGGCTGCAATACCACTGGGGCTGCTGTATATAGGGGCTGCAATACCACTGGGGCTGCAATACCACTGGGGCTGCTGTATATAGGGGCTGCAGTACCACTGGGGCTGCAATACCACTGGGGCTGCTGTATATAGGGGCTGCTGTATACACCACTGGGGCTGCAATACCACTGGGGCTGCTGTATATAGGGGCTGCAATACCACTGGGGCTGCAATACCACTGGGGCTGCTGTATATAGGGGCTGCAGTACCACTGGGGCTGCTGTATATAGGGGCTGCAGTACCACTGGGGCTGCAATACCACTGGGGCTGCTGTATATAGGGGCTGCTGTATACACCACTGGGGCTGCAATACCACTGGGGCTGCTGTATATAGGGGCTGCAATACCACTGGGGCTGCAATACCACTGGGGCTGCTGTATATAGGGGCTGCAGTACCACTGGGGCTGCAATACCACTGGGGCTGCTGTATATAGGGGCTGCTGTATACACCACTGGGGCTGCAATACCACTGGGGCTGCTATATATAGGGGCTGCAATACCACTGGGGCTGCAATACCACTGGGGCTGCTGTATATAGGGGCTGCAATACCACTGGGGCTGCAATACCACTGGGGTTGCTGTATATAGGGGCCCTGCATTACTGGGGCTGCAATACCACTGGGGCTGCTGTATATAGGGGCTGCAATACCACTGGGGCTGCAATACCACTGGGGCTGCTGTATATAGGGGCTGCAATACCACTGGGGCTGCTGTATCTAGGGGCTGCTGTATACACCACTGGGGCTGCAATACCACTGGGGCTGCTGTATATAGGGGCTGCAATACCACTGGGGCTGCTGTATATAGGGGCTGCAATACCACTGGGGCTGCAATACCACTGGGGCTGCTGTATATTGGGGCTGCTGTATACACCTCTGGGGCTGCATATACCTCTGGGGCTGCTGTATACTACCACTGGGGCTGCTGCTGTATACTACCACTGGGGAGGCTGCTGTATACTACCACTGGGGAGGCTGCTGTATACCTCACTGCTGGGGGTTGTATACCTGTGCTGGAGTCCACCCTCGGCTTATACGCGAGTCAATAGATTTTCCCAGGTTTTGGGGGCAAAAGTAGGGGGGTCGGCTTATACACGGGTCGGCTTATACACGAGTATATACGGTATCTAATCTCAGGGCTGGATGTTACCTCCTCTTACACGTGGGTTGTGTGGGTTGTGTGGGCTGTGAGGGTGTTGGTGTGCAACAAGTGTCCTACCTGCCTGGCTGCAGTTCCCTTTGTGGCCTCCTGGACGCAGGGGCGCCACATATATACACGTGTGTATAATGTGTATATGTATGTGTGTGTTTAATGTATATGTTAAATACGGTTATATATGTGAGGGTTAGTGTCTGCCCCTGTATATACTGTATATTCCTCTTCTACTGACCATATAATTTGATAGCAGTAAAACGTTTTGTGTCATACATTAGGCTGCGCTGTATCGTCTACCCCATTAACCTGCACAAAGCGAAATATTCCGTCCATTACTAGAATCCAAGTAAGGAAAACATAACACGCGCCAAGTAAATTGTTTTATGGCGCGGATCTAGTGTACCACAGGCCTGAAACCTATCTGTGGACGTTAGTGCGCAATAAACAGATAATAGGCTCATACTATTTATGTATGTTACTCTGCCGATAGCTCAGGCCCCGCTGAAATCTTTATGGTTTGCAATAAACCTCTTTATGGCATGCGCCTGCTATCTTTTTATGGCTCTTAAAGCTGCAGTCCGTCTGACGGAGATTAACAATGAATGTTGCTTTTGTTCTGATATTTTAGGAGGAACGCTCCTGAACTCTGGTGAGCGTTTGCTTTTTTTTTCTTTTATTTTTCATTTTCGCGCCTCGGTGCAATTTGTTTTGTTTGTTTAGAATAAAATGGATGAATCAGTTAGATTTTCAATGGAGATTTGCTAATAGTTGCTGTAAATGTACTGAAACCCTATGCAGACCTGTTAGGTTGGTTTCACACTGTTTTTTTAATTTGGGGGAATGCAGGTAAAGCCTACATTCCCCTGGATCCCTCCAGATTCCCAGATTCACGGGGGTATGCACAGTTCAAAAACCCAGATTAGGTGTCCAGACTCAGCGGAATCTGGAGTCCGCCAGGTCCAGGTTCTTCCAGGTTTTCTCATGGAGACCAAATATACACCAAAATGCATTTTTGGTCTCAGTAAAAAAAAGCGATGGCATCCGGATGAGAGGGAAAAAGAAAAGTGCTTCCCCCATACTCTGGAACTCTCTGCCCCAACACATCAGACTTTCACCTACCCTGGAAACCTTCAAAAGGAACCTAAAGATCCACCTCTTCTGACAAGCCTACAACCTGCAGTAACCCTCAATCTACTGAAACACCGCATGACCTGCTGTACCCTCTCCTACTGTATCCTCACCCATCCCTTGTAGACTGTGAGCGCTTGCGGGCAAGGTCCTCTCTCCTCTCGAAGTGTATTCTCACCCATCCCTTGTAGATGGTGAGCAATTGTGGACAGGGTCCTCTCTCCTCACATACTGTCTCCTCATTCATCCCTTGTAGACTGTGAGCCCTCGCGGGCAAGGTCCTCTCTCCTCACCTACTGTATCCTCACCCATCCCTTGTAGATGGTGAGCAATTGTGGGCAGGGTCCTCTCTCCTCACATACTGTATCCTCATCCATCCCTTGTAGACTGTGAGCCCTCGCGGGCAAGGTCCTCTCTCCTCACCTACTGTATCCTCACCCATCCCTTGTAGATGGTGAGCAATTGTGGACAGGGTCCTCTCTCCTCACATACTGTATCCTCATCCATCCCTTGTAGACTGTGAGCCCTTGCGGGCAGGGTCCTCTCTCCTCACCTACTGTATCCTCACCCATCCCTTGTAGATGGTGAGCAATTGTGGACAGGGTCCTCTCTCCTCACATACTGTATCCTCATCCATCCCTTGTAGACTGTGAGCCCTTGCGGGCAGGGTCCTCTCTCCTCTTCTAGTGTATTCTCACCCATGCCTTGTAGACAGTGAGCCATTGTGGGCAGGGTCCTCTCTCCTCACATACTGTATCCTCATCCATCCCTTGTAGACTGTGAGCCCTCGCGGGCAGGGTCTGTCTGTGCCTTGTATTTCTCATGTTTATTGTACCTGTCTTTGTATGTCCCTTTTCACATGTAAAGAGCCATGGGATAAATGGTGCAATAATAATGAATAATATAATAATAATATTAATAATAATAATAATAATAATAACTGGATGCACCTACAAGTTCATCCATCCCCATTAGAGCTGAAAACTGATGTGGGTGCATCCAGCTTTAGCAGGAATCACACAGATGACAAAAAACGGCAATGTGCAACCAGCCTTTCTTTCTCACAGTTGATGGTTCATTGCAATCAAGGCGGTAACTACAACAGATGCAGGGGTTGCAAATGTACCCGGGCCCTGGATCCTAGGGTGTCCCAATAGTCATTTTGGCTTATAGAAAAAGACTAATGCTATTAAAGATTTGCAATAATTGGGGGCCCCATTGGAGCTTTAGCATCAGGGCCCATGAGCTTCAAGTTACGCCACTGGTTGCAATGTGTCCTTTCAGATACAATGTATTAGTCTGAAATTCAAGATGTTTGTCCAAGGTCTCGTTCCGATGTTTATTTTGACTATTTTTCATCGTTGCATCTTGTCCAGTTTTAGACCGGAGTCCCACTATCGAGAGACATAGGAGAGACTTGCGTGAATCTCGTATCGCAATACCCAGCACAGCTGCCGGCTGTCCGGACAGGAGCGTCTCAGCTACATGTATTTCTATGGAGCTGCATGCTCCTGTCCGGAGAGTCGGTGGCTGTGTCGGGTGATGCAATGCAAGACTCACGCGATTCTCTCGTATATCTCTCGATAGTGAGACTCCGGTCTTATCATGCAAAAAAAAAAAAAAAAATTCAAAGCTTTTCAAATTCATCAAATAGTAAAAAAATGATGCCTCTCATGTACCATCATTAATTCTCTGCTATGGACCCACAAACTTGCATTAGCCAGACGGATCCAGATAACTATGGCTCGCTATTTCTTTTCCGGTCATTTATGGCCCAGTTTATAAATTTTCGAAAAATTGTTTGCTCAATTTCAAATTCTGCATAGAATCAAGGTATTTCACAACTGAAAACTATTGAAAACATCTTAATTAATCAGGTTGTGGTCAGATTCACGAGAACACAGGGATTTTTAGAAATGACGTATTTATAGCAAGTGACAGGTCCTCTTTGCTGGAAACCTAAGGAGATCATCTTTAACCTTGTAGGAGATTTCAGTCTACGATTATTATTATTCTATTCTCATTACACGACTTTTATATGAAGCTATAATAATTTTTCTTTATGTAGCACCAAATATATTCCACAACACTTTACAATTCAGAGATGTCTACATTCTACATCTGAAGGATCTCTCCCTCCTTAAAGTTCCAATAGAAAATCCTATTTATTCAAGGTCGTTCCTGATCCTTTTCCAAGAGAGTCATAATCCAGCGACAAATTGTTTAGGAAACTCATATCTCAACACCACCTTAGATGGATTATTGTGCTTTGTGATGAAGCTCGTGGCAGGTCTCTCTATAAAAACAGAGATTTGCTGAGATTGTCCCTGGAGGGAGATCGACATGTTCCACCCTGCAGATCCAACCTTTGTATCTCTGTGCCAAGGATGGGATGCTACACTATGTAATATCATCCTGTGTATTTCTCATAATGTGGTGATGTGAAGGCTGTGCTGATCCGGGAAAAGACAAACAGGAGCAAATCTCGACTCAGACAGTGCTAGGTAAATCTGAGCGCCAACTCATGGTTACCACCATACATGCCAACATATGGCATACGTATAGTCTCAGAGAATAGGCTAGTGTTAGAAAAAAAGGCCAAAAATCACAAAAGCCTGATCACCTTTCCATCAATATGTTCTTGGAGAGTGGAAGGAAACCAGAAATTTTGGAGAAAAACAAGCAAACGCAAGAACATAAAGACTACTGTTGGGCATATGGGGTGGTTCTGCCCTAAGGTCCAGACATTTTGGGGTGCAGTGGAGGATATCATTAACTCTTTCGGGTATTAGTATAAAACTTTCGGGCCACAGTACTTAACATTGGCATAGATGACCTTCCCTTTCCTGTAAGTGACACGCCCACTTCAGGGTCAGGGAAGACTCGGGAATAAGGCGGTTACTCGTTGTTCTTCTTCACCACTTTTCGGTTCTTTTCTCGGGGACAGACGGAGGGCCGAGACTCGGTCCGTGACCCTAGCGGTGTAATTTTAATAAACGGGGGATGATGACAGGGAAATTCTGAGGGGCTAAAGGAGGTATTCGTGACGCCACCTGCGGTATGCAGCCAGGGCGGCCGCCCCTGCTTCAGAACCTCTGGGGACAGTGACCAGAAGCTTGGATGATTCCGCTCCCCGCAGGAGGAGCACGGTCCCCAGGGTATTGGAGTGGTTTAATCGGCTCATATCTTGGCTGATGATCACTCGGTTAGTAGTACCTTCGGTGTCTCAGGCGGCCTCTGCGGCCTACAGTCGCCACTAGTAGAGTCTCACACACCACAGCTGTTCCGTTACTTTAACTCACATGTTAAACATAGCCACTGGGTACGCTCCCTGCCAGTCTCCGGTACAGCTCATTCTCCAGAGCTGGGTTAGTGCAGTCAAGCCACAGTTGGTGCCCTTTCTGTCCTCTCTAGGTGTCTCAACCTCTGGTGATTTTACTCTCTCTCGGTGCTATAAGGAGTAGTTCTTTTCTGGGGAGAGCGGGTCATCTATGTTCAGGGCTGGGTCCCTGTGTCGTCCACCAACCCCTCTGTCTCGTCAGACTCGGGTGTACGGGAGTTCGCTGTCTCTTCCGCACCCCAAGGGCTCTTCTCTTTGCCAGTCAGTCTTTCCCTCCCGTGGATGAGCGAGGTGGTGAAGCTCCATCCCGCAGGAGTTGACACTACACCGCCTCTACTCTCCCAACTACCACTCCTCGTCAGCTGGTATTACTCCTCCGGTCTCCTTCTACTGACTCTCCTATACACTTCCCTGTCCCTCTACATGAACCTGGATCCTCCATTAGGGTCCTCCCACTGTCCCTGAGGCTAAGGGTCGTGTACTGTGTGTGTGATTCTTTAGGCTAAACTGCACCATCCCAGCACCTGGAGAGCAGGGGCACTACACTCCCTAATCGCAGGAATACAGTACCTTTGGTGGCGGCTTACCCGGTAGGGCGCCACATTCCCCCTTGGCAGAATAAGCTCATCCTTGATTGACCCGGTACCTCAGACACTCACAAAAGTTTTTTCATTTTTTGCATAATAACTATAACAAAGAACTACAATCAGCGTTTTTCTTCCCTTTTGGGAGGCACGGAATCTTAAACGTTACAATAACAAAGTCCAGTATCAAAAAATAAAATGTCCACCAAAGTACTCTTAAAAACAAAAATAAAAAGTGCTCATCAAAATAAAGTCCACAGTCCTGTGAGCAGCATTGCCCCTAACGGGGCTCAAAACAGTTTTTAGTCAGTGTCCCCCACCCAGGCACACAGTCTTTATAGCGGGTTAACTATTTACACGCTATAATTTACATTTATACATTCTCTGGTACCTAACTAACTTTTTATTTCCATTATTTACACTGGAACACGCTAACTAGTATTTACAGTACTTTCCTATTCTCACTTAAGGGTATGGGCCACTTACTTGCCTGCAAATTGTCCTCTCCCCTGGAAGGTTTGTCGGGCTCTGCTTACGGAGCCTGGAGTTGCAGGATCTTGCATACATGCAAGGTGTACCAGCCCCTCTGTCCCTTGCACTAGGTGTAGCCAACCTCCTCGCCAGGGCGGAGGTCTCGACCGGGGTGTCTCTTCAGGAGATAGGACTCCACGTCCTGTCGACTGACTAACACCTCCTGCTCCAGTCCATACTCCTTAATAAACCCCCAGCCGGTACGAAGATGAAAGTCCACAACTACCCTTCAGCGCCGCTCCGCCGGGTTTGAAACCAAGGTCTGCCTCATGCACTTTTTCTCCTCCAAGTTGGTTTACTCCTGCAGCTGCCGTCGCTCCTTTTCTTCCTCGGCCTGCCTCCGTGCCCAGTAGCCATCGTCTTGCCTTTCTCAAACTCGGTTCTCCACCTGGGCCACGACTGGGTTTCCCCTCATCAAGCTCTGACTGGAGGCCCAATGCCCCTGACCACCTTCAGCTCCTAGGACCTCTACCGAGCCCTCACTGCTCTTCGACCCATCGGCATCGTCCTTGGTCTGTGGTGCTTGGTCTGGCGGTTCCGGTGTTGCAGGCGGTGACTCTTCTGGCGACTCTGCTGTTGCCACCCGGTTCTGGCTTGATGGCTCCTGCACTAGGGCTGCTGGGGGGTCTTCCTCCGGCACAGCTGCTTTATGCTCTTCCACTGGTGCAGCTATCATTGGTACTGGAGGGTCTAGCACTAGGGCTCGTAGTGCTGCTTTCTGCAACTGGGACCGCTTCCAGACGTTCACGGCCCACAACTGCGCTGCGCTCAACAGCTGACTCAGTTCTTTCATGGCCTTGTCAAAGTTCTCGGGTCTGGTAAACTGTACCCAGTCTCTAGCCTTCCCATCCACAGTGGGAGCTCTCGCACTCTCTTGCCTGACCGCTGGGGTGCCGTAACCACTGTCCACCATGATGCCTCTTCCCTCCTCGCACCACGCGGTTCTTTTTTCCTTCTGCTCTTAAGGCCTCACTCTTCGGGCCTCGCCTCCTCCTCTAGGCGGGGTCAGCAACTCTCAATAGCAGACCCCCTTAGGTTTACTTTAGTACTCAGGAAAGGCTTGCTATTTCGAACCTTCTTCAAGGTCCTTCCCACAATAAGGACCTAGACACGTCCTTGACCTGCTTGTGGCGCTTGCTCTTCTCCCACCGCCATTTTAGCGAGCTAGTTCTTACACAGTTCATTCACAGTTCTTTAAGGCGCACGAGACCCATTCTCTCTGGGCCGCTCGCATCCTGTTCGTGATGCCAGGTTCACACGCCCACTCTAGGGTCGGTGAAGAAGACTCGGGAACCGGGCGGTTACTCATTGTCCTTCTTCACCTCTTTTCAGTTGTTTTCACGGGGACAGAAGAAGGCCGAGACCCAGTCCCGTGATCCTGGCAGTGTCATTTTAATAAACAGGGGATGTTGACAGGGAAAGTCTGAGGGGATAAAGGGGGTATTCGTGATGCCACCTGTGGTATGCAGCAAGGGCGGCCACCGCTGCTTCAGAGCCTCTGGAGACGATGACCGGCAGCTTGGATGGTTCAGCTCGCCGTAGGTGGAGTGCGGTCGCCAGGGCAGTGGAGTGGTTTACCCGGCTCGTACCTTGGCAGATGTTCACTCGCTCAGTAGTACCCTCGGTGTTTCAGGCAGCCTCTGAGGGCCAATAGTCGCCGCTAATAAGAGTCTCACACACTACAGTTGCAGTTCCATTACTTTTACTCAGGTGTTAAACATGGCAGCTGGGTACGCTCCCTGCCAGTCTCCAGTAAAGCTCTTTCTATTGAGCCGGGTTAGTGCAGTCAAGCCACGGTTGGTGCCCTTTCTGTCCGCTCTAGGTGTCTCAGTCTCTGGTGGTTTTCCTTTCTCTCGGTGCTATAAGGAGTAGTTCTCTTTTGAGGCGAGTGGGTCGTCGCTCTGCTCCCCAGGCTCTAAACGCTCTCTGCAGCACAGAGCTCAAGTAGCCACGGGTGCTTATTTGTGTCCCGGTCGCCATTAGGTTCCTCTCTCGGGCACAGCTCCTTAGTTCGGTCACCTTCTCCAAGATGTGCCGGGTGTTCGGCCGCAGCTCCTGTTAGAAGTCTGTGACCTCCGGGTTTATGGCTCGGGTACAAAGTATCCGCACCGTGTTCAGGGCCAGGTCCCTATGTCGTCCACCAACCCCTCTGTCTCTTCAGATTTGGGTATACGGGGGATCGCTGTCTCTTCTGCACCCCAACGGTTCTTCTCTTTTTCTGCCGGTCAGCGGCTCCCTCTCGTGGGTGAGTGGGGTGGTGAGGCTCCAGCCCACGGGAGTCAGTACCACACCGCCTCTATACTCCCGACTACCACTCTTCTTCTGCTGGTGTTACTCCTCCAGTCTCCTTCTACTGACTCTCCTCTACTCTGACATTTCCCTGTTCCCCTATAGGAAACTGGGTCCTCCCTTAGGGTCCATCCACTGTCCCTGGGCCTAAGGGTCGTGTACTGTGTGTGTTCTCTTTGGGCTCAACTACACCATCCCAGCACCTGGAGAACAGGGGCACTATACTCCCTAACTGCGGGAATGCAGTACCTCTGGTGGCTGCTTACCCGGTGGGGCGCCACATTAGACCCTGTATTTCTCATATCCTTATTGCAGCTAGACAATGTTTGGCGCAATGTTGGAAGAAGCACAGAGTACCTACTTTGGCTGAGTTGATAGACAAAATGAATACACATCACCAATACAAATCAATTATTGCCTCTAGTCTACCACATAGAACCAATATTGAGAAGAATTGGGCCTTGTGGAATGCTTCACATTGGACCTCCATATGTAATATTCTCTGGAATTCAGTTTTTGTATCTGTATACCTGTCAAACGATGTATGCATACTTACTGTTCTAACTTCTCTTATGGTGTCATGTTTATTGGTTATATTGTTTTTCCCTTGTTCTCCCAAATCTTAATTTCCCCTACCCCTTGCCACTCCTGCTCCTCCTTCTCCTACTCCGCCATATAATCCTAAAGTAACTGTATTCAATACCAAAATGTGTAAACAGATAATATAAGGAAGCAGGTTTGGAAGAAAATTTTGTAAGGGCAGAATGGGAATAGTTAGATAAGTGAGGTGAGGTAATAGGCCAGACTAAAGAAATGAGCTTTTAGGACTCACTTAAAACTGTGGGTTTTTGGAATTAATCAAATTGTTCTTGGTAGTACATTCCGGAGAATTGGTGCAGCTCACGAGAAGTCTTGGAGAGGGGAGTGGGATTATTGAGGATGTCAGTCTTAGTTCATTAGCAGAACGGACTTCATGGGTAGGGTGATAGAGATGAAGATGGAGATGTAGGGTGGTGCAGAACTGTAGACACCTTTGTGGATTAGAGTGATAAATTTATAATGTACTCTGTAGAGGATAGGCAACCAGTGCAATGACTGGCACAAATTAGAAGCATTTGTGTAGTGGTTGGAGAGGAATATGATCCTGATTGCTGCATTCAGGATGGATTGGAGTGCAAAAAAGGTGCAAATCATTGAGCCGTCATGCTAAAGTACAGTGTGTACTTAATTACGTTACTCCTTGGCTCAAAGTATTCTGACCAGCTTTGAAGAAAAAACATCTGCTGTACCTTGTTTGGAGTTATGACCAAGAATGATGGCCATCTTAACCAGTCATCTCCAGTCAACAGGAAAGGTAAGAAAGGACACAGATCTAAAGTGATGAGTAAGAGTGGACTGGTTATGCAATTTATTTTGTTTGTGTTGGTAATAAAATTTTCAATTTGTAGCCAAAAGTGGCCAAAATTTTTCCTGAGCTCAATATCAGCCTGGATTTTTCTAGTTAGCCCAGGGTATGGGGACTCGCGTATCTGGGCCCTCTGCTGTGATAGGGATGTCACTGGTGGCTTGCCCAGACCCATGGCCCTGGTGGTCAACTAAAAAGGAGTAATTGAAATGGGAATAAAAGTTTATAAGTTTATCGTGATGCCACCTGTGGTACCTTGTGACTGCACCAGCGCTGCGTGGGGCCTCCAGGGATGATGGATGAGCAGCTAGGTGGTGAAGATCCCCACAGGTGGAGCTGGATCCCTGGGGTGTTTAGTTATGAAGATGGGGGATGGAGCAGGGACTTGGCCGGGCTGTTGGATAACGGGACAGTCTTTGTGGCTGGCAGGGGCACGGTTAAGGAACTGACACACACACCACTGGTTGTTCTTTACCTTTTACCTATGTAGTTGCAGGTAAACGTCCAGAGCACTGCCAGGTGTTCAGGATACACTTATGGGTCTCCACAGCGAGTGGGTACAAGGCCTCCTTGTCTCTTTCCCCTTGTGTGTGAAGCCCCAGCCCCGTGTGAAACTTGGCTGGCCTCCTCTGCTCTCTCTGATCACCTGTGCGATCGGCGGGATACCTTCGATGGACTACCACTGTTCCTCTCTCCACGGTGCCTGGCTCCCTGGTTTGTGACTGCGCAGATGCCCGGGAGACTGAAGTCTCCACAGTGGACCGGTATTCTCTACTGGGCCAGGTGCTCTCCAGTAGACTCGGACTCCGGTGTCCGGTGTGCTGTTTGGGCGAACCTAACACTGGCTCCTTGGTTCCCACTTTGTTCTTTCTGTTCTCTTCACCTTCCGACCCCACCCTAGGGCCTTGCAGGACTTCTCGAAGGTTGTTGAGAGTAACTGGCTTGGGCCTAATGCAGCACCGACCACCATTACGTCTTCACAGCTCTTTTAGCATCTATACATTCTAACTAACTCTGCCCCCAGCACCAGTATTTATAGGGGATCTTGCCTAAATGCAGCAAGTTGAGCTCCCCCCACTGTGCCGGGGTGGAAGGTGTTGTTTGTGTTTGTATACCCATTGTGGAAACCCATCCGTGCTGTAGGTGAGTCTGTGGTTACCTGTGTGAGCAGGGTGCCATAGTTCCAATAATAAAATGGTTGTTACAATGGTCTTGTGAAATATTATAATATGATATGGTAAGAGGTAATTGCATAACGTCAACCAAACCTCTTGATATTGATGGGTTCAGATGATCAGTTAAACATGAATAGGTGTCCCTGACAGATGATGACACAGGAGATTAGGATCCAACATGTCAGATTTCGGGCTGCCATTCTATTTTTTTCTGTAAGAGATAAGCTGCTGACAGAGATTTCTGGCAGTGTCTCGCTAAAATAGTGCTGGATAGAGAGTCCATTCCTGTATATAGTAAAGTCAGGCAGGATCATCGATCAAGAACCATCGTACTAACGACCTTGGTCGCCTCGGTCACCTCCGAACCTGGTGCCATTGCAGCGGTGTTGGTAATTGTGTTCACAGAACTCATGTGACATTGTGACATCACACGAGCCCAGCGTCCAATCACCACCGACTTCTCTTCCTACCTTCGGACAAATAAGTTAATCATCAGGAAGTGAGCACTATGACTGCTGTTCACTTCCTATTGATTATTCCTGTGTTAGAAGATGGGAAGAGAGAAGCTGGTGGTGATCGGACACAGGGCTCGTGTGATGTCACAATTTCACATGAGTTCTGTGAATGCAATTACCAACACCGCTGCATTGGCACACATGGAATCAGAAGAAGTTGTCCTACTCTTTCTCCATGCTTTATATTGCTGTTCTACTTGTTAAGTTAGGCTCCTATATACCATACGAATTGGTGTTCAATCACTACCCCCAAAAGCTTGTCGCAAGTATTTAAGGGTTTCCCACTATTAGGACAACCCTATCTGATTTCAAAACCCCTCAAGGAAATACAACCCAATGAAAGAAGACCTCTATAAACCATAATATAGTGGCACTAGAGACAATAGCAAACTATCCTATCTTGGAGGTATGGACTAAAGAGAATTAAGTGATCCCCAAGTCCTGTCTATGGACCCCATGAAATACTTGGGCCGTCTGTTACATAGGTTGCCTCTGTATACAGATATAATCCTGCTAGTAACCGAGCGTGTATTTATAACACATATGCTGCTCACTCCATAAAAATCCTGGAAAGGCTTGTCATAATGTAAATATTTTCTTACAAGAAATGCCTATAGCGTCCAAATAGCGTGACCTGAGAGTGGAGACAACCTGCGGCTTTACAGCTGTTGTTAGGATACAGGATAGCTTCCAAGCCAAAGAGGCCAGGAAACCCTTGGGATCGAGCAGGTTGATGAAATTGTTGATTGTGTAATTAAAGATAAACTATATTATAAATATATCTTATGTCAATCATAATGGGGTGCAGAACCTACTTATTGCCTATAGGTGTCTCTGTGAAAGTTGCACATTCAGTTAACCTCCCTTAGCGTCTGCAAGGAAACATCGCCATCTGCTGGTCAGAAGAGGCAACAGGAACTAAACAGTAAAGTGTGTGTTTCCTTAAGGGAAGAATGTAGAGGAAATGCTGGGAGAGGTGACACGTGTCATAGTTGCAAAATATAAAAAGCCTGACCAGACTAATTAAGGGTGGAGCTTATGCCAGAACCTGTTCCAAGAAGGACGTGTGGTAGAAACGTGGGCTCATAGCGCCTTATTCACAGAAGGGTCTGAGATATACTGGTGCTAAGAGGAAGATCATTACCACTGCCAGTATAAGCCTGTCATGCACGGCAGTAGCAGCCCATAAACCACACCAGTAGCAGTCAGTGACCAAAGCAGTAGAAGCCTCTGAACCACACCGATGGGATTATAGTCGAGACAGTTCAGGCCCAAATGAAGTCTGTGCTATCAAACAATGTATTGGGGGGAACATATTGATCCATCCACTATGGACCGAATTCCTAATTTGCATATTATTTTACTTTACTGAATAGGACAGATAATAGTAATAATATTTCTTCATTTCATAGAGCTATTAATTCCATAGCACTTTACATACATTTGCAACATCATCCCCATTGGGGCTCACAATCTAAATATCCTATCAGTATGTCTTTGAAAATCTGGGAAGAAACTGGAACATTATGGAGGAAACTCACGCAAACACAGTAAGAACATACAAACTCCTTGCAGACGTTGTCCTTGGTGGGATTTGAACCCAGGACCCCAGTGCTGCAAAGCTGCAGCGCTAATCACTGAGCACATTCTCTCAACAGGTGTGGTGCTGTTTTAGACCGAAGGCAGCCATGTTTTTCTAATCCTGTACATTTCCTTTAAACTTTACTAAATATCTTCTATTATGTATTAGAAAAAAGGATTATTCCCCCTTGGGGACACTTTTTTTGCTTAAAGACTTATATTTTGGGCTAAAAATCATTTTTGCAATTGAGTTTCGTAAAAAAAATATATTTTTTTTAAAGGTTCCTTGTTTTGCTGCACATTCAACTTTGATGTGGTCAGTGGTCAGAAATCAGCAGGGAGGAGTTCAGATAAAGGTAGATTAAAGGGAACCTGTCAGGTCGTTTTACCCCCGTAACCTATCACCACCTGTCTCCGCACCTTCCTAGCTGATCCCTAACCGTCCCTGTCTGCTCTAAAAGTGTCCTATAATGACTGTGAAAAATGAGTTATAAATTTACACACAGTCTCCATCTCGAGACTGGAAAGGCGGGTTCTGGGCTCCATTCTTCCCTCCACGCCAGCATTCAGCATGCCCGCTGGGCATCCTCGGTCCTTTTGCTCATCCTCCTCTTTTTGTAATTCCCGCCTCCCTTGCTGCTATGATATGCCGGGCCGGGACGTCGTATTCGACCCAGTGCATTCTGGGAGCTTTTGACGTGAACGTCTCAGCTTCAATATGCACACTGCGCATGCCTGGAGCCGGACCGAACATGTGATCATCCCCAACAAAGCACCGGGCCGCACATGATGCTCCGGCCAAGCATATCATAGCAGCAAGGGAGGCAGGAGTTACAAAAGAGGAGGATGAGCACAAGGATCGAGGACGCCCAGCGGAGCGTGCTGAATGCCAGATGGAGACTGTGTGTAAGTTTATAATTCATTTTTCACAATCATTATAGGACACTTTTAGAGCAGACAAGGATGGTTAGGGATCAGCTAGGAAGGTGCGGAGACAGGTAGTGATAGCAGTGAGGGATAGAACAACATGACAGATTCCCTCTAAGGGTACGTTCACACACAGCATTTTTGTGAGGATCCGATTTTGGTGCAAAGCTGCACCAAGAACAGATCTTCACAGAACGCAGTTCGCTGTGTGTGAACGGCCTGTGCTTTACTTACCTCGCCGCGCTCCCCGCAGCACCATGTGACCGGATGACATTGCTCGATCCCATGATGCTGTCTAAGGTCCTGCTCAAGTCCTACAGTGTTGGGATGAAGAGCGATCACCGTGGGAGCGCGCCGAGGTGAGTAGAAGCACATCGAAAAAAGCGCAAAGAATTAACATGTTCATTCTTTTTGCGGATGCGTTTTGCAGCGCCAAGCACATCCGTAAAATTACGGTCCATGTGAATGCATTTCAGCAAAGCCATTGCTTTTTGCTGGGATGCGTTACGGCACTGCGTTTCAACGTATTTGCGCAGCGATAAATAGCGCTGCATAAATGGTGAAATACGCTACGTGTGAACATAGCCTAAAGCGTTACAAACTCGTCTGCCATTCAATCTGAATGAGCTCATGGACAGGTTCTCAGTAGTAATGAGCGAGCACTACCTTACTCAGATACTTGGCACTCGAAACAAGCAGGTCGGACACTCGGAGGGGCGCGACTTGAGCACCCAAGTATAATGGAAGTCAATATGAGAACTCAAGCATTTTTCTCGAAAATCTTATAGAAAATTGCTTGTTTGATTGACTCCCATTATACTTGGATACTCAAGTTACACCTCTCCGAATGTCCAACCTTCTCATTTCGAATACTGAGCACCTGAGCATGGTAGTGCTCGCTCATCAGTAGTTCTGCTATCGCATTCTACAGCTAGGAATCAGCAGTACAACACAGAAGCTACAAAAAGTAAATGGTGCAACGTTTTTAATAAAATCATTTGCAAAAATTGTTTTAGAAACCAATGCATGTAAAAAAGAAATGTCCCAAAAAGTGAACAACCCCGGTTTACAGTGGGTACGGAAAGCATTCATACCCCATTAAGTTTTTCTCTCTTTGTTTTATTGCAGCCATTTGGTAAATTCAAAAAAGTTCATTTTTTTCTCATTAATGCACACTCTGTCAGCACTCGGCATACCTGGGCAAGTGTCGGGGCCCTGAACTGCTGGGGGGCCCACTGGCCGTCAGGGACAGGCAGCCCTAACAGCCAGGGGCCCATTAGGTACAGACAACCATGAGAACAACCAGCCTCAGCAAGCAGCTGAGTGCTCGGTGGAGATGCCAGTGCACATGGCTAATTTGCATGCAATGCAGATTAGCCATGTGCTGGCTCCAGGGAGCAGTGGAGCTTCCTCCTCTGACTACAGCATGATGAGTCATCACTGTGTGACCTCATCATACTGCTGCAGCCAGCAGAAAGGAGGAAGCTCCACAGTCCCGGGAGCCTTCTGCTATAAGGATGTGGTGGAGAAGAATCTGAGGAGGACACAGCCCCAGGGAGCCGATGGAAGGTGAGTATGATCAGGTTTTTTTTAACAATGTGCAGCAGGATGGGGATTATATGTACCATGGAGGCTGTGTGGTGGGGTATATAGAGGCTGTGTGCTGGGGTATATAGAGGCTGTGTGCTGGGGTATATAGAGGGTGTGTGCTAGGGTATATAGAGGCTGTGTGCTGGGGTATACAGAGTCTGTGTGCTGGGGTATACAGAGGCTTTGTGCTGCAGTATATAGACGCTGTGTGCTGGGGTATATAGAGGCTGTGTGCTGGGGGATATAGAGGCTGTGTGCAGGGGTATATAGACGGTGTGTGCTGGGGTATATAGAGGCTGTGTGCTGAGGTATATAGAGGCTGTGTGCTGGGGTATATAGAGGCGCTGTGCTGGGGTATATAGAGGCTGTGCTGGGGAATACAGAGGCGCTGTGCTGGGGTATACAGAGGCGCTGTGCTGGGGTATACAGAGGCGCTGTGCTGGGGTATATAGAGGCTGTGCTGACTGTATATTGCAGCATATGGAGGCTGCTGCTGGGATATATGGAGGCTGCTGCTGTGGTACATGGAGGCTGCTGCAGAGGTATATGGAGGCTTTGCTGATGTAAACGGAGACTGTGCTGGAGAATATGGAGGCTGCTGCTGTGCTGTATATATAATATGGAGGCTGCGATGGGCTATATATATATCATTTGGAGGCTGTGCTGTATATATAATATGGAGGCTGTGCTGGGCTGTATATATTATTTGGAGGCTGCTACTGGGCTGCCACAGCTTCCAAATAATATATTCAGCCTGGCACAGCCTCCAAATACTATATACAGGCCAGCACAGCCTCCAAATAATATATACAACCCGCAGTCTCTATATTATATATACAGCCCAGCAGTCTCCATATTATATATACAGCCCTGAACAGCCTCTATATTATATATAGAGCCCACCCACGAGCCTCTATATTATATATACACAGCCTGCAGCTTCTATATTATATTAATGTATCATGGTTTGTGCTAAAGGGGCCCACTGATACTGTTTCGCCCGGGGCCCACAAAAACCTGGAGCCGGCCCTGCTCAGCACCCCATCTAGACTGAAAAAATAGAAATCTAGAAAAGTTTGCAAATATACTAAAAAAGACAAACTGAAATCTCACATGGTCATAAGTATTCAGACCCATTGTTAAGACACTCATATTTAAGTCACATGCTGTCCATTTCCTTGTGTCTCATTAATGCACACTCTGTCAGCACTCGGCATACCTGGGCAAGTGTCGGGGCCCTGAACTGCTGGGGGGGCCCACTGGCCGTCAGGGACAGGCAGCCCTGACAGCCAGGGGCCCATTAGGTACAGACAACCATGAGAACAACCAGCCTCAGCAAGCAGCTGAGTGCTCAGTGGAGATGCCAGTGCACATGGCTAATTTGCATGCAATGCAGATTAGCCATGTGCTGGCTCCAGGGAGCAGTGGAGCTTCCTCCTCTGACTACAGCATGATGAGTCATCACTGTGTGACCTCATCATACTGCTGCAGCCAGCAGAAAGGAGGAAGCTCCACAGTCCCGGGAGCCTTCTGCTATAAGGATGTGGTGGAGAAGAATCTGAGGAGGACACAGCCCCAGGGAGCCGATGGAAGGTGAGTATGATCAGGTTTTTTTTAACAATGTGCAGCAGGATGGGGATTATATGTACCATGGAGGCTGTGTGGTGGGGTATATAGAGGCTGTGTGCTGGGGTATATAGAGGCTGTGTGCTGGGGTATATAGAGGGTGTGTGCTAGGGTATATAGAGGCTGTGTGCTGGGGTATACAGAGTCTGTGTGCTGGGGTATACAGAGGCTTTGTGCTGCAGTATATAGACGCTGTGTGCTGGGGTATATAGAGGCTGTGTGCTGGGGTATATAGAGGCTGTGTGCAGGGGTATATAGACGGTGTGTGCTGGGGTATATAGAGGCTGTGTGCTGAGGTATATAGAGGCTGTGTGCTGGGGTATATAGAGGCGCTGTGCTGGGGTATATAGAGGCTGTGCTGGGGAATACAGAGGCGCTGTGCTGGGGTATACAGAGGCGCTGTGCTGGGGTATACAGAGGCGCTGTGCTGGGGTATATAGAGGCTGTGCTGACTGTATATTGCAGCATATGGAGGCTGCTGCTGGGATATATGGAGGCTGCTGCTGTGGTACATGGAGGCTGCTGCAGAGGTATATGGAGGCTTTGCTGATGTAAACGGAGACTGTGCTGGAGAATATGGAGGCTGCTGCTGTGCTGTATATATAATATGGAGGCTGCGATGGGCTATATATATATCATTTGGAGGCTGTGCTGTATATATAATATGGAGGCTGTGCTGGGCTGTATATATTATTTGGAGGCTGCTACTGGGCTGCCACAGCTTCCAAATAATATATTCAGCCTGGCACAGCCTCCAAATACTATATACAGGCCAGCACAGCCTCCAAATAATATATACAACCCGCAGTCTCTATATTATATATACAGCCCAGCAGTCTCCATATTATATATACAGCCCTGAACAGCCTCTATATTATATATAGAGCCCACCCACGAGCCTCTATATTATATATACACAGCCTGCAGCTTCTATATTATATTAATGTATCATGGTTTGTGCTAAAGGGGCCCACTGATACTGTTTCGCCCGGGGCCCACAAAAACCTGGAGCCGGCCCTGCTCAGCACCCCATCTAGACTGAAAAAATAGAAATGTAGAAAAGTTTGCAAATATACTAAAAAAGACAAACTGAAATCTCACATGGTCATAAGTATTCAGACCCTTTGTTAAGACACTCATATTTAAGTCACATGCTGTCCATTTCCTTGTGATCCTCCTTGAGATGGTTCTACTCCATCATTTGAGTCCAGCTGTGCTTAATTAAACTGATAGGACTTGATTTGGAAAGGCATACACCTGTCTATATAAGACCTCACAGCTCACAGTGCATGTCAGACCAATGAGAATCATGAGGTTAAAGGAACTGCCCAAGTAGCTCAGAGACAGAATCGCTGCAAGGCACAGATCTGGCCAAGCTTACAAAATAATTTCTGCACTACTCAAGATTCCTAAGAGCACAGTGGCCTCCATAATCCTTAAATGGCAGAAGACTGGGGCCACCAGAAGTCTCCCTAGTCCTTACCATCCAGACAAACTGAGCAATTGTAGGAAAAGAGCCTTGGTAAGAGAGGTAAAGAAGAACCCCAAGATCACTGTGGCTGAGCTTCAGAGATGTAGTAGGGAGATAGGAGAAAGTTCCACAAAGTCAACTATCACTGCAACCCTCTACCAGTCGGGCCTTTATGGCAGAGTGGCCCGACAGAAGCCTCTCCTCAGTGCAAGTGAGGGGCCCCAAGGTGGTGGTTTACTTGGAACAGAGCGATAATGTCTCTGGGGAGTCACAGGGGCTGATGCCCAGTTCCATGGCCCTGGGTTCAGCTTAAAAAGGGGAGTTATAAACAAGGGAGAATTTTGTGATGCCACCTGTGGTGTGTGGCTATTATGGGCCATCGCTGCTGCAGAACCTCCGGGGTGATGGACGGGCAGCTGGGATGGAGTGGCTCTTTGCGGGCAGAGCAGCTTCATCGAGGCAGTGAAGGTAGTTGGGGTGTTGGGTGCAGGATGACGGGCACAAGTAATAGGCAGACTCATGGTTTTGTTGATCACTTTGTCCTTTACTAATGGTTTGGAGCAGCTGTCAACTGAGTCTTTCTGAGAGCAACTTGAGGTTTTTCTCACCTGGCCAGGTCTTTGGCTCCCTCACTGCGCTCTTTGTGTGGACTCCTGCCGCTGCATCAGCTATGCTGCCGGCCCTGTCTCTTCCTGCGAGGTGCCGGTATGAAAGAAAACTCGAGTCCCTTCTAACTCTCGTCTTTGGTAGCTCTTCCTGAACTCTCTGTGTCGCTGTGTCTCCTGGGCACGGTGTCACTGGGCAACCTGGAATTTCCTACCTTTTGGTATTGACTGCCAGGATGGTGTACCCTGCACAGTCTTGGATTAGGTGTCCGTTCAGTGATGACACAGTGGCACCTAGACCCTGGGGTGCCACACAAGACATATGAAAGCCTGCATAGAGTTTGCAAAAAAACACATGAAGGACTCCCAGACTATGAGAAATAACATTCTCTGATCTGATGAGATGAAGAACTTTTTGGAGATAATTCTAAGCAGTATGTGTGGAGAAAACCAGGCACTGCTCATCACCTGCCCAATACCATCCCAACAGTGAAACATGCTACATTTCTGGGGGGGTTTTCAGTCAAGATGGGGAGCAGAGTGTACATTAATGAGGAAAAAATGAACTTTTTTGAATTTACCAAATGGCTGCTATGAAACAAAGAGTGAAAAATGTAAAGGGGTCTGAATGCTTTCTGTACCCACTGTATAACACCAATATATAAGAATGACTAAATTTGATTATGTAAAGCCTTAAGCCAGGGGCAGACCTACCGCATGTGTTGCCGGTTCAATTGCTAGGGGCCCCTCAAGGCTCCAGCGAGGTGCCTGGGAGGCCCACGCCGTCTGCTGTAGGACAGCGTCCCCTGCACTGCATCCTCCGATGGCTGTGGGACAGTGGGCGCCCCTGATAGTGGACCCACGGGAGACCCCTGTGTGCTGCTGTGACGCCCTCACCCTCCTCCCTCCAAACAAGTGTGCTGTGTGTGACAGACGCTATCATACCTGCCCATCTGCACTGAGCAGGAGCAGAACTGTATATATTACCTGGAGGCTGTGCTGGACTGTATATATTACCTGGAGGCTGTGGTGGACTGTATATATTACCTGGAGGCTGTGGTGGACTGTATATATTACCTGGAGGCTGTGGTGGACTGTATATATTACCTGGAGGCTGTGCTGGACTGTATATATTACCTGGAGGCTGTGGTGAACTGTATATATTACCTGGAGGCTGTGCTGGACTGTATATATTACCTGGAGGCTGTTGTGGACTGTATATATTACCTGGAGGCTGGGGTGGACTGTATATATTATCTGGAGGCTGTGGTGGACTGTATATATTACCTGGAGGCTATGCTGAGTTGTGTATGTTATTTGGAATCTGTGCTGGGCTGTATATATTACCTGGAGGTTATGCTGAGTTGTTTATGTCATTTGGAATCTGCTGGGCTGTATATATTATTTGGAGGCTACAACTGGCAAATAATATATACAGCCCAGCAGCAGCCTCCACATATAATATACAGCCCTGCATAGCCTCAAGATTATATATATAGTACATTTAGTGTGGGAAAATTCGCAGCAAGAATTGATATGTGCAGATTTTCCGGCACTAAAATACGCAGCATATCGGCAGTATATTTTAGTGACGCCACGTGGACAGGAATTACCAAACCCATAAGCTTTGCTGGGAAAACACACAGCTGTATATTTGTTGCAGATCTGCTGTGTATACGCACCAAATACGTGGCAAAATACGTATCGTGTGAACAGGTCCCAATGGAAACTGTATACAAATCGGGCATAATTCCATTACGGTTTCATCTGGTTTAAGGGCAAAAACCATGTCCAGTCAGATTCAATTTTCGCCTGATCTCGCCGGATACAAAAAACTTGCGTATGTGAAGATGCCTTCACATGTTGCATATTTACTAGTGATGGGCGGCAAACCTGAACAACTATTTTCCTATTAGTTTTTAGGATCATATTAAAAAAATTAAACAACTTTACTATTTAGATTTGATAAATAAATATTGCAATCTATATGTTTACATAACTTTGTTGCACTATGAGGGGTGGGCCCGAAATATTTCTTGCACAGGGGCCCACTACAGTCTGGGTCCACCCCTGCCTTAAGCATAGCTATGAAGAAGGAGTTGGGCGGAAAGAGCAAGGGCTCTTCATTGCTATGAACCCTGGATGACTCTGTGAGTAAATCATTGCTAAAGATTTAAGAAGAAGATAGAGCAAAGAGTGATAGAACATGAATAATTCTCATATAGTGTATTCTCACCCATCCCATGTAGACTGTGAGCCCTTGTGGGCAGGTTCCTCTCCCCTCTCATACTTTATCCTCACCCATCCCTTGTAGACTGTTAGCCCTCGTGGGCAGGGTCCTCTCTCACCTACTATATTCTCACCCATCCCTTGTAGAATGTGAGCCTTCGTGGACAGGATCCCCTCTCATCACCTACTGTATCCTCACTCATCCCTTGTAGACTGTGAGCCCTTGCCAGCAAGATACTCTCTCCTCACCTACTGTATCCTCACCCATTCGTTGTAGACTGTAAGTCCTCATGGGCAGGGTCCTCTCTCCTCACCTAATGTATCCTCAACCATCCTTTGTAGACTGTGAGCCCTTGTGGGCAGGCTCCTCTCTCCTCATCTATTGTATCCTCACCCATCCCTTGTAGACTGTGAGTCCTCATGGGCAGGGTCCTTTCTCCTCACGTACTGTATTCTTGCCCATACATTGTAGACTGTGAGCTCTCACAGACAGAGTCCTCTCTCCTCACCTATTGTTTCCTCAAGCATCCTTTGTGGACTGTGAGCCCTCGTGGGCAGGGTCCTCTGTTATTGTATGTCACCAATGTCTTGTAGACTGTGAGCACTCATGGGCAGGGTCCTCTCTCCTCACCTTCTCTATCCCCAGCTATACCTTGTAGACTGTGTGCCCTTGTGGACAGGGTCCTCTCTCCTCACCTACTGTATTCTCACCCATCCCTTATAGACTGTGAGCCCTCACGGGCAGGGTCCTCTCTCCTCACCTACTGTATCCTTAGCCATCCCTTGCAGACTGGGAGCCCTTGCAGACAGGGTCCTCTCTCCTCACCTACTATATTCTCACCCATCCTTGTAGACTGTGAGCCCTGACGGGCATGGTGCTCTTCCCTCACCTGTTGTATCCTCACGCATCCTTGGTAGACTGTGACCCTCATGGGCAGGGTCATCTCTACTCACCTAGTGTATCCTTACCCATCCCCTGTAGACTGTGAGCCCTCATGGGCAGGGTCCTCTCTCCCCACCTACTGTATTCTCACCCACCCCTTGAAGACTGTGAGCCCTCGCAGGCAGTGTCCTTCCTCCTCACCTACTGTATCCTCATCCATCCCTTGAAGACTGTGAACCCCTATGGACAGGGTCCTCTCTCCTCACCTACTGTATCCTCATCCATCCCTTGTAGACTATGAGCCCTCTTAGGCAGGGTCCTCTCTCCTCACCTACTGTATCCTCACCCATCCCTTGTAGACTATGAGCCCTCTTAGGCAGGGTCCCTCTCTCCTCACCTACTGTATCCTGACCCATCCCTTGAAGACTGGGAGCCCTCGTGGACAAGGTCCTCTCTCCTTCTCTGTCTGTGCCGTGTATTTTTCATGAATATTGTACCTGTCTTTGTATACCCTTTTCACATGTAAAGACCATGGAATAAATGGTGCTATAAAAATCAGTAATAATAATATTATACTATGTAGTGTTGGAGCCTCCGGGCAAGATGGCTATGGCTATCTCTATTCCCTCATAAGACAACAGAGTTGAATATTTCCCCATGAATGAAGGGTTAATCATCACCGCAGAGGACGCAGCCGTTTTGGACAGATGTTCTCCCTAACTGATAATAAAGGCGCTGTCTTTCAGCTGTGCGTTCTTTACAGACATTATTGGCAATATACAATATGTCAACAGGATGGAGCGGAGCAGCGGATCGCCCCAGAGTTTGTTTTAGGGATTTGCTGAGACTGTTTGCAAACAGAACATGTAGAAGACTTCTCGTGGCATCTGTAGGAAGCTTGTCCCGGGAAAACCTTATCTCCGGTGAATCACCTGCTTGTCTTTACTTTAAATAGTAAAAGAGTGGGAGACAAAGCGTGGAAAAGAGAGCGGAGGGGGCAACACTTTACAGAGAATGTCACCGTCAAACTGAAATAAATCCATAATGCCGAGAGAAGGTAGAGAGCTATTTGCTGGGTGACAAACCTAATGTCATCTCTGCTGATCATACACATGTGCATCAAGCTATTTGTGTTGTCTGTCTCTATGCTATGTAGTCAAAAGTTTACATAAAATTAAAGGCAGTGGCATAACTAGAGTCCGATGGGCCCCGGTGCTAAATTTCGACCTCCCCCTCCTTCCCCTGTACATACATTGGTCAGATGTACGGGCCCCGTGTAACGTTCTAAATTCTATAAAGACTCACAAATTGACCCTTCTCCCCTTCATTAAATATCGATGTCACTCATGCTGTTATATATGGTCTCCATCTTGCTGTATATGGTCGTCCTCCTGTTAAATATGGTATGATCCCCTGCCTGGAATATGGACCTTATCCTGGTATATATGTCCCCTATCCTGGTATTTATGGTTCTACCCCTCCCACCACCATAGACCTCCAATTATAATAATGCACTTCCATATATTATAAAGCAGCTTTGTATCCCTCTATATAGTATAATTCAGCCTCATAGTCCTCCATATAATATAATGCAGCCACATATCCCTCCATATAACATAAGACAGCCTCATATATGCAGCCTCATAGCCCTCCATATAGCATAATGCAGCCTCATAGCCCTCCATGTAGTATAATACTGCCTCAAATAATCAGGTACACACACCTGTGTCTTGGTATAAGGACTCTTAGTTTGACTGTGCACTACTACCTGCTCCATATTTGTTTCCCTTTGTCAAGGCTACCTGCAACCTTGAGCGCGTCAATTACCTGTGTCAGGAATCTCATCTAATTACCCTTTGTGTCTACTCACCGTTATCCAAAATGGCATCTGCTACCTCGTTCCTGTCCATGTGTTCCTGCTTTGCTGCCTATATAAACTCCGGTCCATCTTCCAGTCGTTTCTTGAGTATTTTGCTTGGATCTCTGGCTCCTCTGTGTATCTCAAGTTTGTGTTCCTTCCTTCCGGTTTGGCAAATTCCAGATTCTCTGCAGTTGGAAGTCCAGCTAATCCTCACCTACTTCCAGCTGACCTCGCTACATTAAGTTGCTCTGTCTGGAGTTTGTTCCCTCATCAAGTTCTGGTAGCATGCCCTGCTTCACGTAAGCCTGTTTGTTCTAAATGGTTTCTCTGCGGTCATTCTGTTAAGTTTATGTAAGTGCAGGTGTAGGGCTCTTGACTACTCGGGACTTGCATTATGTTGCTCTGCACTGCATCCAGTTCTGGATTCAAATACTATACTCTTTCCAAGCCTCCCTGGATATGAACTGTTACTTAATAACTATTGCATTTTTGGCCTCTACCGATTTGAACAATTACGTACTGACTATCCTGTTACTGGCCGCTACCAGTGTGAATTGTTACTTATAGACTTTTCCGTTATCGGCTGCTACCAGTGTGAACTTTAATTTAGAGACTTTGCTGCCTGGCTTTACTGTGTTTGAACTTCAATTTACTGGTTAATTACTCTGCTCCTGTTTACTGTACGTGTGCTCAAATACAGACATTCACTTCAATACCTTGTCTCAGTTGTGTTTTAGCTCCCATGCAATTAGATTCCAGAGTTACCCGCAATAGTTATTACAACCTGCTTTCTAGTGTCCTGTCTGCCTGTGGCCTCCAATGCTCACTCCTTGCTTCGTGCCTTTCTGCAGCAGCATCAATGCTCAGGATACGTGTGTCCATCGGGATTTGGGCCTTGAAGATCCACCTCACAAGGTGAACCCTAAACAGGATCAAAGGTCTTGCTTTTTGGAGAAATGTCCTCTGATCTCATGGACCTGATAAAGATTTTACTTTTTGGAGAAAACTCCTCTGATTTCATGAAACGAAAATGGAGCTGATGACCATCGTAATGTATGGAGGAAAAAGGAAGAGGCCTACAAGCTAAAGAACATAATCCAAATTATGCAGCACGGGGTGGCAGCATCAAGTTGTAGAGAGATTGCCACAAAATAGATGTCATTATAAAGGACAATTATGCAGAGATATTGAAGCAACATCTCAAGATGTCAGCCAAGAAAGTACCAAATGGACAATGACCCTCAATCATACTATCAGGGTACCTTTACACGCGGCTACATTTCTAGGGTGGCTACAGGTAACTTACTGGCTGCAGTGAAATCATGGAGAGATTATTCCATTTGTACACAGCAACAAGATAGAACCTTGTCTCCATGATTTCACTGCAACCAGTAAGTTACCTGTAGCCACCCTAGAAATGTAGCCGCGTGTAAAGGTACCATTAGAGTTGTGTCAAGAAGGCTTAAGGGCATCAAAGAGATGGTGATGGAATGGGCATCACAATGTCCTAACATCGATTCCATGGAAAATTTGCTAAACATAAACCAATAAAACATTAAATGAACCATAACTTTATCAATCTGGTGCAAAAGAACCTCTACTCAGATAGTCCCCAAAGGTCCATTGTATCTATCATTTACGTGACTGCTACAATCGCTGGCCTCGGGGAACATGAATGATGGATTGGTAGTCATCATTGCCAGGGTCGTGGAATTGGAGAAGCAGGACATTTAATGGGTGAATGTTTTTTATTTTGTAGGTGACCCCTCTGAGGGACATCTCAGACTCTTCTAGTTCTCAGATGGAGTCGGCCTCCAGCACAATAATCTGTTTATTTTTAGGTTTCACTAATAGCAATGAACTATGTTCTCCCGGTCAGCCGCTTCCATCATGATCCCTGCAATGGAAAGTGACTTTATTTGTTATTTATCTCCTGGTTCAAGCGCCTGTCACTACAGTAAGTGTTCTGTATATGATCCGGGTCGTCTTCTGCTTCACTGATGCAGCTGGTGTGTGTTTTTCCAGCTCCGTCAGTGTGGACGTAGTTTCTAGGCAAAAGTTCTCAACATTGAATAGATGGGAACGTTTGCTGTCATTTGATCTAATGTGATCAATTTTTCTGCTTTTCTGGTCATTGTGGGAAACTGTTTCCTAGAAATAGGCTAGGGTCACACATGACAATCCGTTTTTGTAAGTGTTTTTATGACCAAGCCGTTTTTCCTAGTCTGCATTTTGGCCAGGATCCCACATGCCCTGGATCTGTTTTGGGATCAGTTTTTGGACTTTTTTTTTCTAAGTAGAAAAACGCATATCCGTTAACAGATGGTGCACTTAAGTGTCACTGCGTTTTTCAAAAATGTATGCGTTTTTGTTCAGCATTTGGGTGCAGTGAAAAAACGCATGTGTTTTTTTAACATGGGGCCCTATGGGAAACGCGTGTGTTAACGCATGGTATATATAGGTACCATGCGTTAATGCATGCGTTAATGCATGTGTTTTTAAGAAAAAATTATTAAGTCCAAAAAGAAGGCATGAAATGCAGCCTAGGAAAAGCGGATTTGGTAAGAAAAACATTTACAAAAACGGATTGCCATATGTGACCCTAGTCTTCGTGCCTCCTGTGTCCCTGGACGTTTTTTGGACTTAGTCATTTTTTCTTAAAAACGCATATATGTTAACCCATGCGTTAACACATGGTACCTATATGTACCATTCATTAATGCTGGTTAAAAAAAATGCATGCGTTTTTTTACTGCACCCAAAAAGGCATGGAAGCATGGAGTTAACCGGAAACCGGTTAAGTCTATGGCGATGGTAGGCCGCTGGATTACGCTAGCTGGAGAGGCTAATGGGGGTGATGCTGCAACAGGACTTCTGTGGTCTGCCCGTCTGCTTGATGAGGAAAGAAAACAATCTCACACACATCTTCTGAGTTCTCTACCCGGTTTACTTAGCAGTTACTTCAGCAATGCCGCTGGTGCTGCTCTCTGCCAAGTATCAGTCCAGATAGTTCCCCAGGAATCAGGAGAGTTCATTCAAGACACCCCCTTTATGTTCTGTTTTCTCTCAGGTTGCTCTCCCAGCGCTAACTGTCCACCTCTCCTGCTCGCGCCTCCGCACACAGAGCCCCAATCTGGCAGCCATGGGGTTTGTCGGGCGACGTGTACCAAGTCCCTAGCCCTGGTACGGCTACCTTCTCAGCGGATGTTTTGGGAGTCGGCCACAGCTCCTGCAGAACTCGTGGCCTCCATTTCTGTGGTGGGAGCGTGGAGTCTCCTCGTTACCTCACGGCTGGTCCCTGGTTCCCAACCAGCCCTTCCATCCAACTCCGGTCAAACTTGGATTCGGGTGCACGGGTGCTTCACTTTGCCTATGCCCATGCCCCTATGGCTCCCTCTGTCTCACTTGTGGTTCATTGTTCACGCAAGCCAGAACAAGCTCCTCACTGCTCAAATCCTCCAGGTCCACACTCTTCTCTCTCTTCACTCCTGACTCTCTCACTGTCCCACATTAACTAACTTCCCACCCCACACTTCCCTTCCCTGCATCCCCTGACTGGGCCCTGCCTCTAATGGGACTGTCCACGGGTTCGGGTGTGTTGGGTGCTTGATGGGTGTCTTAGATTTACCATCCTGTTTCCACGAGAACAGAGATAGCACACACGTGGAGTGGGTGCAGTACCCCTTGTGGTGACTAGACCGCAGGAGTGCCACAGTAGCTAGGCTAGTTTCACTTCAGCTTGCAGCAGTTTGTGACCACACCCACTTCCCTTTAAGTAGTTACATGGTCCAACACCTGTTGCCAGTAATAGATCTCTTTCTATGCTGACCATTGTGATGTGTGGAGGTCTCCTGTGTTCATGGTAAATCTGCTGCTGTCCTGGTGCCGTTCTATCTGCTGCCTGTGATGCTTGGCTCCATATACTATGTTTGGTGTATCCATTCGGTCTATGTCCCCCAGTCTGTTTACCTGTCCCCTGCAGCTGGGCTGCCACAGTTAGTACTGCATGCAATCCAATTTGTAGTGTCAGGCCTGGAAGTATTTGGAGAACACATTGCCGAGACACCCCAAAACACACCCAAAACATCTGAACTCCAATCAGAGGGTGCAAGGCTGAAGAGACCAACCTTAGGGCAGTCCCCACCTCTGGTTGGAGGGAGGAGTTAGGTTAGGGGGAGGGTGGCAATTAGGAGAGTTCTAGTCAGAGAGAGTGCTTGGCCATGGGCAAGAAAAGACACATGTGCTACCAGCTTTGAATAGCTGGGCAGAGGAACTAGCTGCAAGATGAGGAACCAGCCCCCAACTTGGCCAGGGATCTTCAGGACCGGTCATGAAGCTGGACGTCACTGGTTTTTTACATCCTTTGTGGACCTTCCTGAAGCTCACAGGGCTACCAAAGGGTCAGAGGACCAGAGCCGTCTCACAGGACCTGAGCTACCTGCCTGGCAAGAAATGGATCCACGGACACTAAAGAGAGGACAGGAGTACAATAGTGTCAGGAACATTAGAAAGGCAGCAGGGAGGCCGTATGCCCTGTGTTTCAGCAAAGTAGACTCCAACTTTTTCTGGGCTGGTCAGGCTGTGCTCCTGGTCTACATTGTCCCTAGCTAGACTGTAAACCCCAACTTCTAAAAGTAAAGGTACCTTTACACGCCGCTACAGCCGGGTGGAAACAACCGGGTTTATGAGACAAATGTATCTTGTACCGTCAAATCAACCAGAGGTTGCGGCGTGTAAAGGCGGTTGTTGCCACCCGTCACTGTCGGCACCTGTTTCAGAGCAGTGCTCTAAAACAGGTTGATTTCAACCCGATGGTAACGGCGTGTAAATACGGTAGGGTAAGGTTTATTCGTCACCTAGATAAACTCCCCGGGGCGTGACACAGCCTCCGGGAAACCACCCCCCTTCAGCGATCATTGGTGGAAGCTCCTGCGTTGCGATTGGTTGTCGCTGCATAGGGCGGCATATTTAAGGAGCTGACCAGTCACACTACACATTTGCTATAGTGTCATGTATTAGCCAGCCTTCCTGCGCTGGCTGGCCAATCATGATGTTATTGCATTGTCCAATCATCGTACGAGCGTCTCATAATCCACAACTCTGGCACGCCTATGTGTTGTCCCTGCTGCACCAGGTCCACCCATATTACCTTCTGTAGCGGCGTGTAAATGAGGGACGGTGCTCTACAGAAGGTAACTTTAGGCACCCGGCGGTGCATCCAGAGATAGATTCAACCTTCTGTAAAGCACCTTGTAGCGGCGTGTAAAGGCGGTATCGGGTACCGTTTGTAACGGTTGGTGCGTGCTCGTGCACGTGAAGCACCCGATTGTTTCCACCTTGTTGTAGCGGCGTGTAAAGGTACCTTAAAGGGTAAAAACTGCTAAGAAGCTTGTGTCGTCTGCTCCTTCCTGCGCCTACCTGCACTACTATCCCCCACGGCAGCCCCTGGACACGTATGGTCAGAACTCCAGCTGGTGTCACAAACTATCTTCCCTATAAATACCCTCCTTTTATATGTCTGGTAACGGGCAAACACCACTGTGATAGAGACTGCCTGCCTGGCTACCGAGTACCCCGACCCATGCAACCCCGACATATATACCGGCATGACAATACCACAACCAAAGCTGCACTAGACCCCATTAGGGAAAACAAAGCTTAGGCCAACATAAAAAATTATACCAGTAGGTAGTGTAAAGTTCAGTGATATTATTTTTTTAAATAAATGTCACCCACATCTCCTGTATGTAAATCTATGCAGAGCAAACTGCTCCTCACGTCTCACCTTCCCTGACCTTTGTGACCTGAGAGAAGAGGAACAGTAGGGTTCAATGGAACCTTTCAGAGAATTCCAGGACGTTCTGGAGTTGTGTTGTAGCCCTTGTGCCTTTGTAAAATCACACCATTTTTGTAGAGATCCGATATACCAGTGATGAAAAATCTAAGGTAGAAGCAATAAGTAAATCAAGCTGGAAGTGCAATAGGGTGTCAGTGCACTAGCAAGAAGCAGTGCAAGTATATTCACAATGTACTTCTAGCCTGTGGGAATATGATTTCCATTTTATGAACCTATGCCGTCAACATGCTGACAAGTTCCCTTTAATTGATTTGGTTTAAAAAAATAATTTAAAGGGTGTTTACAATGTGAAGCTTCATGTTGGTCCAGGTAGACCTGATGGTAACACGGAGATGGTGAAAATCATCATCTCTGCAGGAATGTTACGAGCATAGCAGTAATAGTAGTTGTCGAGCGGTTGCAAAGCAACGAACTATGGACACCTTTGTTACTGTGTAACATGTAAACTCGTTACATTCCCATCACGTTTCTGCTGCATGTTGACCGTGCTCATTTAGTTGCAAAACCTCCAGTGAAGAATTCTTATTAAACTATATGAATTCCTAGTTAAAACAGAAAGAATGCAAAAAGATCAGGTCTGTGTGAGCAGAGACTTCCTGTACTGGACCCGATAACTAAGGACTCTCAAAAGGCAACATCATATAATGGGTTATATCTGCCGCGTGACTTGTGAAACGTATTTAATATGGTGGTCATTTGTGTCCCTCTCAATTTCTACAAATCTCCAACTGGGTGTTGTATGCACCAGATCTAAGGATGATGTACTCTATTGGGTGAGGGATATGTCTAAACCCACCAAGGAATCGAAAGGGCAAAGAAATCTAATGCACCATGCCTTGGTGGTTCCAGACATCAAAGAGATTTCCTGCTGTACTCTAGAACACTAGGTTCCCGATAGAGGAGACCACCTTGTTGCGGTTATCGGGATCATATTCATTGGCCAATACATTTGCCATTTGCTAAACATCTTCTTTATTCAAATATTCTAAAATAGTTTTGCAATGCCAAATTGTCTTTATTCGATTTTACATACAGTATGCTTAGTTTATTTCTTTTTTCTATAGCAGATAGGCAAGGGCAAAGTCTCCCTATCTGATTTTAGTGTTCTAGAGTGCAGCGTGATATCTCTTTGTAGTTATGCTTTTTCAGCTGGCACCTGTTCACATCCACTGGTGTAGCCGGTCAGCTTTCTTATAAATTGGTGGTACCTGAGACATATTTCCACTTGTGCAGAAACATTCTTATGACTGTCCAATTCTCTGAACCTTTTTAACATGTGTTGCACCTCAGGTCCATGTTCCTGCAGCAGTTTACTCTTCACTTTTGTACAGTCTCTCCTGGAGTACAACTCCCTTGATTTGGGCTTTTGCTAATCAGCTACTTTAGGTATCGTAAGTTCCTTACTACTACGCCTTTCCAGCTCCAAAGGGATCATCTTCTCTCACCAGCCCTATGGGCGGATATGTTCTTATTTGCCCTGGACCAGTCACAAAGGTAATCTTCCCTTTGTAACCTGGGACAACACACTACTCCAAGTGTTCCCATCTCCCATCTAGAAGCTACGGCTTGGGAAACCCAGATCCTGTGCACTCTGTTTGCTCCTTATAACTGACCACGAAAGACGGCAAACACCTATTCAAAATACCCTGGTGTGTCATGTGCTGTGTTTATGCAAAATATAAATGTTTGGAGAAAGTGCATCTATGAGCAATACCTGGTGCTCTAGTGGGGGTCCCTCAATTTAGTATGGGTTTGCTCTCACCATTAGAGGTTGTGCCAACCCTGCACAACCTCGGTGTATGCGATCCGCAACACCGCCGGTGTGTTAGCGTCCTTGATGCTCTACTACTTCCGGTCAGGTGATTCGCTGGGGGCCGATCATGTGACCACTGACGATGTACTACATCACCGCAGGTCCTTCAGTTAGCAAGTGGTGAACCCGGCAATAAGCTGCTCCTTAACCTTCGGATGGAGATATGATATTATGGTAGAATGTGATCAGTATAAGAGCGCTACTGCACAAGGGTCACAGGTTGAATTACCTTTATTACACCATGACGCGTTTCCACGGCGGCCACCGCCTTCATCAGGTGGACCTCCTGATGAAGACGGCGGTCCGCCGTGGAAACGCGTCGTGGTGTAATAAAAGTAATTCAACCTGTGACCCTTGTGCAGTAGCGCTCTTATACTGATCACATTCTACCATAATATCATGTGCTGTATTTAGACCAGGATGGGGAACCTCCAGCTCCCGAGCAGTAGATGTCCTTTTCTCTGGGTCCTATATAGGTTACAAGGAACCACAGTGCTCTGGCCAACAGCCCTATTTTGGCACCTCCTTACACTACTAGCACAAGCATACAGTGTTCACAATTAAATGCTGCATGCAATAAAAGATAATATCCTGACGCTGGTCAAGTTGATCATTTTATATGGCACACAAATGAGGTTGTAAATATCCAAATGCCCCTTGGCAGAAAAAAAAAACCATAAAAACATAATCCCAAAAATTTGTAAAAAAGGCCTTATAAGCGCTGCCGCATTGGCAATACTGAATAAAAAAGGGGGAAAGTTCTTAAATATAAAAAAGATTAAATATTTATTCCAACACTATGTGTTAAGGGGGTGTATCGTTCCCTTCCTCGTGGGCAAGCCTTGGCAGAAAAAAGGCTTAGACAATGAATTAACCTTGATGCTAACAATCACTGCTGTGCCATGAAATTCTCTAAATGCAAACAAATAATACAAAACAATTATGTTGGCGCCTAACGAAGATCAGCTCCAGCTTTACAGAACATTATGAACATCTACATTTTTAGTTGGAATGATTCGGCCCAATACAAGGACAATTTCGTTAGTAGAAGAGGGATGTCCGTCTCCACCCTTTTCCAATCCTATGGAGGTAGCCCATCTGGCTGCTATGATGTTCTTGATGGTAAAGGGTTTGAACAAAGTTAACTTCATACCTTAGTTATTATAATGAGTATTGAGAACCTTTTCTCCGGGCTGGTATCAGGGTAAATGGTAAGCGGGTGTGGAAATGGGAGTCAGGATGGCTAAAAGGGCAAGGCAAACTGGGTGGGTAATCTGGCCCTGAACTGCGGTCCCTCGCTAGCCTTGTACCTAGAGGTACCTCTGATGGTGAGGAGGTCTGGGCCTCAACCTTTCCCTGCTCCTCACCATCTCTATGCTACAACCCCTCACCTCCACCCACCATGGATCGGCAAAGCAGCCGCTTCTGAAAGGCAAAGCAGAAAGAAGCTTCAGCAAATGCACAAACGTCTTCTCAGCTCACAGGTCAAGGCAGAGTGAACTCTATCATCGACATCACCTGGTGGAAGAGGAGGCTCTCTAAAGACCAGAGGCATGGACACCTGACAATATACAAATCCCCACCTGCAGAGAAATTTAACTCCAGAAACTCTTACATATAGACTGCAGCAGTCAACATGTGACAGCTGGGTGTTCCTATAGCAGGGAAAAAGGTACCAGGTACCAGGGCTAGAGGTAGCCAAAAAATCATATCTATTGCACAAGAAGGCAATACCATGATAAATAGCATACAATAGATGTAGGGGACCTGTTTTGAGTTTGATCAGGGTCCAGTAGAAAAAATATGTCTAATGAAAGGAGATAGGGGTGAGGAGGCCAAGATCTCATTTCCAAGGTGGTTATGGGGCGTAAGAGGTGGCACCATCTTAGTTGTATGTTCTCCTGTGTGAGGAACCTAGATATTGAGCCCCATGGGGCACAAGCACCGGGGTCAATTCTATCATAAATTCTATGCATACACACTTGGAATTTAATTGTGAAAAATCATGAAAAACAGAGAGAAGCTTGTATTTGGGGAGCAGCACCAGGTGGGATGTATTACTGTGAGGCAGGGGTCAAGCGGCGACAATGGAGGCAGACACATCTGCTGCTTTTATGGCCCAGCACCGTCTTACGGTATTGTATTACCTTCGACGTAGCAATAAGTGGTTTCTCCGAACATGACAGTTATAGTAACATTATGTAATTTATACACAAGGATGTCTAACAGAGGACATTAAATGTGTGCCCTCCACTCACTCCTCAGAGGTATTACATTACTGGAAATATTTATAATGGTTTTAGTACTGGAATGGGCCAAGTAATGGCACCGAAAGATAAACTGCAAGAGCACTGGAAGAATGAGAGAAATGCCGCCAGATTTATGGAAGAGAAATAAGGCAATGTGTAAGGAATTAAGAAGGAACCATTATTATACAAATTCCCAGAGAAGCATTGGGTGGCCTATAAGTCTCCTTATGCCAACTAGACACTGTCACCTCTTATACAATATAAAAAATAATCATTGCGCCACACTGTTTTAAAAGAGCCTATCGTGATTACTATTACTCTTATGCTCACTCACCTTTTCTTGTTGTGCCAAATCTGCACAACAAGACTGTAGGCTCAATGGTGAGAGAGCAGCTGTAGATCCTCTCCCGTCGGCTCCTGAGTCAAGGCTGACAACGTGATGGAACAACTTGCTTCTATCCGGATCCCATGACCGGTCATGTGCTTTCCACGTCAGCAAGGTCCTTTCAACTAGAGCAGCTCGCAACCACCACACTCCCCATAGGGAGGCGAGAACCAGGGAAAAAATAGAATAGTGGTGTTCAAGTTGCGGTGCTAAGGAAGGACACTGTGCAGGTAAAAGCTTTTGAAAGATTACCTCCTGATTTATTAGAAAAAAATAGTTAGGATTCCTCCTGCCACAACATGTTTCAACGCCCAATGCGTCTTCCTCAGGAGTAGTGATGGGCGAATCCTAAATTACTCGGAATCGCTTGACTCTAGCGAGTCCGAGCACAGGACTCGCTACTCGTTGCGAGTCTATCGAGTCCAATGTTAATGAATGGGGAAGCGAGTAATAGCGAGTAGTGTGCGATTTACAAATCACAGATGTGTCTCGGAAGCTTCAGCCTGAAGCAATCCTAGTTTTGCCATTGATTTGCATTGGACTCGTTTACTTTGCAAGTAATCTCTGGGAAACTCGCACAGATAAGAGTCCTGTCTGCTCTGTGTGCTGGCTGCCGCAGCTCCAGGGTCCTAGAGCCCGCCTGCTGCCTGATGTAGCAGTGCTGAGATTGTTCTCAGTCTGCTCATTCCCTGTGCATAGACATCTATATCTATGCACAGGGGATGTAGCAGAGAGGACATCGCGAGTAAACGCTGGGAAACTCGCAGAGTACCGAGTCCTGCGAGTCCCTTACTACTCGCCGAGTAACGAGTCCTAGCGAGTAGATTCGCCCATCCCTACTCAGGAGGTAATCTTTCAAAAGCTTTTACCTGCACAGCGTCCTTCCTTAGCGCCGCTACTTGAACACCACTATTCTATATTTTCCCTACCTCTTATACAATGGATAGAAATCTAGGGGAGAGAGGTAAGTTCTGTTGTTTTTTTCTATCGGATCCAGAGAACTAGGCACTCCATAATTATATTGAGATGATATTATTTGCAATCCAATAGGCAGGTTACTTAACCTAATATGTTTCGACCAACAACTCAGACCTTCTTCAGGAACACATATTACATTTAAGAAAGAAGTGACTGCCAGGCCCTAGAGCCTAGGGGGCCCCAAAAGTCCCTTTCGCCTACAGAAAAAGCCTAATGCTATTAAAGATTTGGGGGCTCCATTGGAGCTTTCGCATTGGGACCAATGAGCTTTAAATTACACCAATGGTCACAGCAGTAGGGAGGCGGACCCGCTGCCTTTCCATTAGCGTTTCTCTATTATACAAACCTTTCTCAAATACAATCTGTCTAGGCGAAGAAGGTCTGAGTTATTGACCAAAACATTGTAAGTAAATTAACCAACATATTGCATTGCAAATAAATATTACCCAATTCTTCAGGCCCTACAAATACATCATGTTCTAAATTATTATGCAAATTTGTTTTAAGTGTCATAGGGTTTTTTTTGTTGTTGTTAATGGAACCCATTGATGGTATTGTGTCTCATGGTGGGTTTACACGTCCCGATATCGGCGTCCAACTCCGACCCAACTCCGACAAAAAGTCAGGTGGGTCGCGAGTTGGAGCCGATATCGGGTGCGCGTTGTACTGTTTGACAGTACAACGCGATGCTGGAACGATGCCAAAACGATATCGGAGTTGAATAGCAAAGCTATTCAACTCGCCGATATCGCAAGGCCGTTGTACCAGCATCGCCGCGTGTGACAGCCCAACTCCGATGTCTACGCTCACGTCACCCATTCACTCCCATGTTAACTGGTCGTTCCTGGGTTGGTGGGCGTAGACATCGGAGGGACGTTGCATCCCGATATCGCGGCGTGTAAACTGGCAATGCGATGCAGGGAGAAACGTGCACTAAATGCGCGCTCCCGCGTCGTTGCCTCCGATATCACCGCGATATCGGGACGTGTAACCCCACCATCAGGGTTCTTTAGATCATTGAAATCAATCTCAGATACCTGTGATAATAAGTTTGGCAGGTGAGCCCAATAAAAGGAAAACTGGGTGTTCCACAATATTACGCAGGCCACAGTTTTACAGTAACATGGGAAAGAAAAAGGATCTCTCTGCTGCCGAAAAGCAACAAATAGTGCAATGCCTTGGACATTTGATATTGCACGAAAACGTAAGCGTGATCATCGTTTTGTGAAGAGATTTGTGGCTGATTCTGAGCACAGACGTGTTCGTGCAGATAAAGGCAGAATGAGGAAGGTTTCTGCCAGGCAAGTTCATCAGATTAAGAGAGAAGCTGCTAAAAAGGCCTTACAAACCAGCAAAGGCTGGGGTCACAGTACCATTTTTCACATGCGTTTTTGGAGACCTGCGTTTTCAAAAACGCATGTAAAAAACGCACCCATAGGCCCCCATGTTAAAAAACGCATGCCCTAATAGCCAAAAAGCATGTGTGACAGTCCCATGCGTTTTTGGAGCATATCCAAAAACGCATGCGTTTTTTAATAAGGGGCCTTATGGAAAACGCATGCAAAAACGCATGTACAATTAGTGCCATTCAAAAACGCATGCGTTTCCCATAGGGGCCCATGTTAATGTTAAAAAAACACATGCGTTTCCG
>JARQOC010000003.1:49952887-50051154 GCA_033576535.1 Allobates femoralis
GTATTCTCTGCCTAGATAGGTCCACCAGGGTCTTCTCTGCCTAGGTAGGTCCACCAGGGTATTCTCTGCCTAGATAGGTCCACCAGGGTATTCTCTGCCTAGATAGGTCCACCAGGATCTTCTCTGGCTACATGGGTCTACCAGAGTCTTTACCACCTAGATAGGTCCACCAGAGTTTTCTCCAAGCCTACATAAGTCCACCACAGTTTTCTCTGCCTAGATAGGTCAAACAGAGTAATCTTCACTGTTATGTTGATTGTATCAAGCCATCAGGATGCTGGTCTTCCTCTTTGACTTCTTCCTTCTATTCCTTCAACCATGATGCTGTGGCACCCCTATGGCAAGGCGCCACAGGGAGGTACTGCACACTAAACAGAAGGTGTAGTGCCTCTGTAGCCGAGGATATGGAGGACCCTACAGAGTCTGCACCCCAACACCCATACAGTAGGCCAGCTTAGTACAGGGGACCTTATATTCAGTACGTCCCAGGGGGTGGAGCCTAGAGAGTGGAAGCCAGTGAGTGACAGTTAGTGTCAGGCAGACGGTGTAAGACAGCAAGAGGGCACCTCTTAAGAGAGGGGTGACCCAGACAATGAAATGGACACTCCAGGGCTGGTCGGAGCCGGCTGGAGAAGGTCCGGGTCAACACCGGTACACAGGAGCCGAGGCGGTTAGTTAACGGTTTATCCCTAATCACAGACCGGCAGGCGGTGCGCCCGACATAAGGGAGCCACAGCACCACGAGACTAAACCCCCACCTCTGTCCCAAACTGGGTCCAAGACACTAACAAGGGAAGGACTAAATACTGGTGGCGGGAGGGTTCGTCTTCTCACCGCTCCCGTCCATACCGGAAAGGAGTCAGGAGTACCTTTTAGTAACAGACCTGGGGACCGGCGATCGGGCTCTTTAGTGTGGTTGACAGGAGAGCTAAAGCAAAACACAGACAAAAAAGTTATTGTAAAGACACCACTGACAGACTCTGGAAAAGCCTCCAAAATCTGCAGCTGCAATCCCCGTTAACCCAGACTGTACAGTGTACCGATTTCACCTGTTGCAAGTAAAGAACTGTTTGAGCTGATCTGATGTCTGGTCTCCTTTCATCCGTCACCCGGAGGGCCTCCACAGCATCACAGAGGTGAGGACTACTACTCCCCTCATCTCCCCAAGGTGCCCTGAGGTAAAGCTCCACCTGTGGGGAGCTGTACTACCAAAGCTGCATTTCCATCACGTCAGTGGCCGACCACAGCGCTGGTAACCCTATTACCAGGTACCACAGGTGGCAATTCCCTCATCTTCATCGCCCCCACCCCGCCACTGTGAGTCCAGGGCACGGAACCGAGAACCGACCAGCCGTAATCCCCACTGAAGTAACCACCTGTCCCGGTATCGGAGTACCCCCTACCCTGTTGACCGACTCAGTTCTGGTGTTCCTGCAAATAAAACAGTTTACTTTAGTTAACTTCGGCCCAACGAGGTCGGGTATTAAGTCTCTGACTTCAAGTTTAATCAGGCTTTTAAAACAACAGTTCACATTTACGTTCATGTGATTTTTGTCGAAATGCTGCAAGAAAATGCACAATATATAACTAGTTACAATGGTACACTACACCGGGTTAACCTTGTCAGTCGTCGCTTCTGCTGACCCGGATCGTGTACCACCCTCGGGGTCCTGCATGGCGTTTTATAGGTTATAGTGTCACCCTGGCACAGATCCCGGTCCGGGTGGCCTTGCAGGAGGTGGGACTCCACAATGCCTTCTCCATTGATTTCCCTCTTTGTTTGATGTGTCCAAAGTAGGTCAGTTGTAGCTTGATATATGACATTATAGTTCATCTTACGTCAGGTCCCTGTAAAGCTGAATACTGTACTGGATGAATTTTAACTTTCAAATTTTGAGTTGTTTAGAAATTTTGCATTAATAAAGTGGGGTATTTTATTCTTCTGTCTTAGTCTAAAGGGAGAATGATTACAGTGGAGAGAATATTGTCCTATATTGCTGTGGTGCCCCTGTGGACCGGTCGCCACTAGAAGGCGCAGCAACTGGGATCGGTAAGTTCAGGCACCCCAAACACACACCCAACACAATCCCAATCCCAAGACTAGGGACTCTATGCCCAGCAACGGGATGGCGGGAGGAGACAAGTGGAGGGTGGGAAAGTTAGACAGGATACGGTCAGGGGAGGAAACAAACCAGAAAACACCACAGGAAGCTGAGCAGTTAGTGAGGAGCAGACAGACAGTCAAGCAGTCGAGTCAGAAGGAGACGAGAGAGCACCATCACTACACAAGACTGAAAGGACATCGGCCCGGCAGCCTGTACCACCATGAAGCTTGTCCGGGTCCTGGGCTGCAGACCGTAGAGAGACAGAAGGAGTCCTAGGGACACAGATAGTGAGCAATCCATTTTTGTACCCGAATTGGCAGGAAAGTTGAAGGACTGGGGCAGAAATCAGGGTGTCGGCCCTGAGGTGGCCAGGAAGCTCCACGCTCCAACCACGAAACCCGGCGGGGTGCGGGGTCCTTATGTCCTGTGACCCAACCTCCAGCGCGGCGAAGAGAAGGCCACCGTACTAGGGCTAGGAGACCTGGCAGGTCACCCACCAAAAGCCTGTGGCAGCTGGATCGTAGCTTTTTTGTGCTGAAGAGACTGACAGAGAGGCCCATGAAAGGAGCAAAAAAGGAGGTGATCTGGAAGAGCTATCCTGGCTGCTAGGAGACTCCCGGAGCCATCACTGCACTGTCTTTTAAATTGAACATCTGCCGAGAAAGCAAAGTAAACCGGGTTGAAGCTCACCACTGTGTGCGACTGTCATTTCTGCGCCTGAAGAGAGGTAGACTGATTCACCGAGCCGGCAACAGGTGCCTGCCTATGAGTATCCTTGATCCCTGCCAGCAGCCACCACAACCCTGCTGGCCTACCATTCCCCAAATCATGTCCTCAGACTGTACAGTTGCCCTGGGGACCCGCTCTTCCTTTGGAGAGCTGAACCATCCACGCTGCTTCTCGTATCATTCCCAGAGGTCTCGACTGCAGCATTGGCTATACCGGCCGCATCCCACGGGTGGCATCACGAAAAAAAACCTTGAATTCTTGTTTTTATTTTATTTTCATCCATTTTCCAACTTCCCCTTTTTTAACTGCTCGACCGACGAGAGGATCACGGACCGGGTCACACCACCGTGACATCCCGATGACAAGAGAGCCCAGTTCCGAGTACAGTACCCCACGGTCTCCGCCAGGGGTGAGTCATTACGCTAGTGTGGCGCCCCGCAACGAGTGCGTCACAAGAGGGTATTGCAGCCATAAATGCAGCCGCAATATTCTCTGACACAGCAGTGATCTGGTTAACTTTGAGATCCAACCCTGCATGCATCACCTAGAACAGAGGGCCAATCCAAGGTCCTGGTGAGTGGAGTGCTAGGGAAGTGTGTAGGGAGAACAGACCCTTAGTCAATAGGAGAAGGAGTCTAGAACTTGACGAGAGAAGTCTAGAACTTGGAGTAGGAGCGGGGGCTCCGCACCACGTGCAGCCCCCGGGCCGTCACCGGTCGGGTGTCAGCACCTGAGGCCTCAACAACCGGGATCGGGCATCATTAACCACGGTTTCCAAAAGACTCTTGTGCCCAAACTCACAGCCGGTTCACTGGTACCGAAGCTGGCAGCAGTTCACCTCTGCTAAGCGAACCAGAAGAGTGGAGGAGCAGCTTCACAGGAGCACCCCACCACCAGCCAACTTCCAGTCGTCTAACCAGCGGTGTACCCACTGAGGGATCCAAGGCTCCCCAAAACATCCATAACGTACATCTTGGATTGAAGCAGCCTCCCGTACCCAATCTGGTATTCCTGGGCGACAATGGCAAAACACTTAGCTAGAATGGAGGAACACTTGCGGATCACTGCTGAGTCCACCCGGTCCACTACCCGTGAACTGTATACCATGTACTGCCTGCTGGTTACAGTAAAGACCCGTTGCAGAGACTTTCTGTGTCCGTGCTTCCTTATGAACTGTCCGTCCGCACTACAAGGTAACCGCAGCTGCCGCACAACATCTTAAGCAGCTCCAGCCTCCGGGGATCACAGCTCAGCCTGTGGGGAGCGTTCCATCTTGCTGCTGTCCATCCCCCGGAGGTTCCGCAGCGTTGGTAACGATTACCGAAACTACTCATAGGTGGCGTCACGAATAAATTAAACCCCTTTAATCTGTTCCTACAAGACGTCTTCACTTTTGATCTGCACTCAACCGGGCCCCACTACCGGCAGGCGCGGCCCACCCGTGACAAGGAGGAAGGAGCTACAGCCTGTCTAAACCGGAGTACACGGGCTGACGGTGAGTCAGAAAATGGCGTCACGAACAGGATACGAGCAGGCCCGTTCCCTAACGGGTATAATGTGCTTAAAAATGACTTTATTGTCTACAATTTGGACTTTGTTCGTCCCTAAAAGAACTTTCCAGCCTTTTCACCGTGGGCCAAGATGGCGCCCAAGATGGCATTCCCACCATGAGAATCCGCCACGTGCAAGCCCAAGGGTGAGCCACCGCCCCTCATCGTGGGAGGGCTAAAGGCAAAGGCGCCAAACTCTTTGTCCGCCCTGATTGCTCGAATCAACCATGGGGGCGGACCCCAAAGACTTTTCCCACCATTGGACTACAAAAGCCCAGAGGAAATGGGAGTGTCGCAGACCTTTCTTCACCAGCTCTCTACAGGAGCGGTTATCGGTTGAACGGGTGTGGTTCCCTCCGAAGAAGAGAATGGCCAGCACGAGACTCCAAAACCTAATGCGGGAGGTCGAGGCGGAGGCCAGAGCAGCCATAGGCCAACCGGGTCCGGGTCCTGCCCTTACCATAGACGGCAGCCCCGACTTTTGGCTAGAGGCTCTACAAGACCTTCGGGTGCGGTTACTTGAGACTGTGGAGTGGACGATTCGCAGCTGGAGTGCGACCCTAGGCAGAAGACTCCATCATGCAGCAGAGCCGACCGGGTACAGCTTCTCCAGGCCCAGACGACATCGCCAGCTTCTCAACCGCCTCACCGTCGCCCACCACCTGTCCTGCTTCGTCACCGGAGCCCATAGACTGCATCATTCCTGTGGAGGCCACAGCTCAGCTCGTTCCAGCGATTGAAGTCGCAGCCGACCCCGTTCCTGAGCCGGAGCTTCCAATACGCTCCACTGAATAAATCGACATCTACCTGGTTCCACTTGCGGAACCCGCGACTAGTTTCACCACTGCCGAGACTGTCGCCTGTTTCTCCCCTGAACCGGAGGCCTCCTCTGCAATTACCGAGGCCTACCTGGTGACCGGGATCGAAAAGCCACTTCCCGCTGCTACAGAAGAAGAGGCAGGGAGCCTGGAAGCCCTGCAGGACGACCTCGAGGAGAACTTTGCAGCACAGCCACACATCGACCCAGAGGATTCCGTTCCATCATCTCCGTTAGCCAAGCAGCCCGACGTAGTCATCGAGGGAGAGATCGAGGATGATAACGACGAGACCTACAGCCCAGCTGAGGACCTCTACACCGGGTTCGCCTGGGGAGACACCAAGAATCCTTCTGCCGGGCGATCTGCTCGGGTACACTGGTCGGGTGCCGCCGCAGCAACATCTTCTCCGGTTCCGTTAAACCGGGCTCTGCTCCAGACTACCCACCAAGCTCGAGCTGTTCAACAACCATCACGCCGTAGTGACTGTATCCACACGCCGCACCACTCCGACGAAGAGGTACGTCGCATCCGAAGGGAGGAGTGGCACACTCGGCTGCACGCCAACATGCAGGCCCGCGCTGAAGCCCGCCGCCAACCTCCATTGCCTGATGAGTTCCGTAAAACCGGACGGGTGAGCACCTTTAACTTATCCACCGGGTGGGGATTCGTAAGGGAGGAGGGTGTGAGTACTGAAGTGATTGTGGGGCGCCGTGATGTGGAGTCGCACCTACCGCGAGGGCATCCTAACCGAGACTTATATAGAGGGGACATTGTAACCTATGAGCGACATATATGCTGTGACGGGTGATTCGCTATACGAGTCCGGAACACTGCCCTCCATAAGTGACTTGTTGTTTGAACTTTTCACCAAGAGACTTCTTCCTGTTTGCAAATAACACCGCGACTTGGCGGCTACAGCCTGAACTTTTACCTAAGGACAGCCGACCGCCCGCCGGGTCCGCGCAATGTGTTAACCTGTTTATTCTACTGTTTCACTTTTATGCAACATAATGACCTGTCATTAATAAAAGTGTATTACCTGTTATAAAATATAAAACCTCTGTAATGTGGGTAGTGTGACCCTTGGGGACAAGCGTATTAAACCAAGGGGGAGTGTGGTGCCCCGCAACGAGTGCGTCACAAGAGGGTATTGCAGCCATAAATGCAGCCGCAATATTCTCTGACACAGCAGTGATCTGGTTAACTTTGAGATCCAACCCTGCATGCATCACCTAGAACAGAGGGCCAATCCAAGGTCCTGGTGGGCGGAGTGCTAGGGAAGTGTGTAGGGAGAACAGACCCTTAGTCAATAGGAGAAGGAGTCTAGAACTTGACAAGAGAAGTCTAGAACTTGGAGTAGGAGCGGGGGCTCCGCACCCCGTGTAGCCCCCGGGCCGTCACCGGTCGGGTGTCAGCACCTGAGGCCTCAACAACCGGGATCGGGCATCATTAACAACGGGTTCCAAAAGACTCTTGTGCCCAAACTCACAGCCGGTTCACTGGTACCGAAGCTGGCAGCAGTTCACCTCTGCTACGCGAACCAGAAGAGTGGAGGAGCAGCATCACAGGAGCACCCCACCACCAGCCAACTTCCAGTCATCTAACCAGCGGTGTACCCACTGAGGGATCCAAGGCTCCCCAAAACATCCATAACGTACATCTTGGATAGGGCATTTGTGGCGCCCCGCAAAGAGTGCGTCACAAGAGGGTATTGCAGCCATAAATGCAGCCGCAATATTCTCTGACACAGCAGTGATCTGGTTAACTTAGAAATCCAACCCTGCATGCATCACCTAGAACAGAGGGCCAACCCAGGGTCCTGGTGGGTGGAGTGCTAGGGAAGTGTGTAGGAGAACAGACCTTTAGTCAAGAGAGAAGGGCTCTAGAACTTGACCTGAGCAGTCTAGAACTTAGAGAGGAGCGGGGGCTCCGCACCCCGTGCAGCCCCCGGGCCGTCACCGGTCGGGTGTTCGCACCTGAGGCCTCAACAACCGGGATCGGGCATCATTACCACGGGTTCCCAAAAGACTCCCGTGCCCAAAACTACACAGCCGGTTCACTGGTACCGAAGCTGGCAGCAGTTCACCTCTGCTACGCAAACCAGAAGCGTGGAGGAGCAGCTTCACAGGAGCACCCCACCACCAGCCAACTTCCAGTCGTCTAACCAGCGGTGTACCCACCGAGGGATCCAAGGCTCCCCAAAACATCCAGAACGTACATCTTGGATAGGGCATTGAAGCAGCCTCCCCGTACCCGACCTGGTATTCCTGGGCGACACTGGCAACCACTTAGTTAGAATGGAGGAACACTGCGAATTTCTAAGGGACACCATCACTGCTGAGTCCACCCGGTCCACTACCTGTTAACTGTATACCATGTACTGCCTGCTGGTTACAGTAAAGACCCGTTACAGAGACTTTCTGTGTCCGTGCTTCCTTATGAACTGTCCGTCCGCATTACAAGGTAACCGCAGCTGCCGCACAACATCTTGAGCAGCTCCAGCCTCCGGGGATCACCGCTCAGCCTGTGGGGAGCGTTCCATCTTGCTGCTGTCCTTCCCCCGGAGGTTCCGCAGCGTCGCTAGCCCTTACCGAAACTACTCATAGGTGGAGTCACGAATAAATTAAAAAACCCTTTAATCTGTTCCACCAAGACGTCTTCAACCCTTTTGATCTGCACTCAACCGGGCCCCACTACCGGCAGGCGCGGTCCACCCGTGACAAGGAGGAAGCATCGCCTGTCTAAACCGGAGTCAGCCGGCCACGGTGAGTCACATTGAAGCAGCCTCCCCGTACCCAATCTGGTATTCCTGGGCGACAATGGCAAAACACTTAGCTAGAATGGAGGAACACTTGCGGATCTCTGAGGGACACCATCACTGCTGAGTCCACCCGGTCCACTACCCGTGAACTTTATACCATGTACTGCCTGCTGGTTACAGTAAAGACCCGTTGCAGAGACTTTCTGTGTCCGTGCTTCCTTATGAACTGTCCATCCGCACTACAAGGTAACCGCAGCTGCCGCACAACATCTTAAGCAGCTCCAGCCTCCGGGGATCACCGCTCAGCCTGTGGGGAGCGTTCCATCTTGCTGCTGTCCATCCCCTGGAGGTTCCGCAGCGTTGGTAACAATTACCGAAACTACTCATAGGTGGCGTCACAAATAAATTAAACCCCTTTAATCTGTTCCTACAAGACGTCTTCACTTTTGATCTACACTCAACCGGGCCCCACTACCGGCAGGCGCGGCCCACCCGTGACAAGGAGGAAGGAGCTACAGCCTGTCTAAACCGGAGTCCACGGGCTTACGGTGAGTCACTGACAGATCATTGCTTTTAGGGTATGTGCTCATAAACTGGAGGCACTGTGTCTTGGATACGATGCCTCCAGATCTGCGGGAAGCTGCAGGTGCACGCAGAGGGACTGCAACTGCCCTTTACTGACCATATGCGGTGGGTGAAGGGTGGCTTTTTCTTGCGTGCACCCGATGGGGACCGCTTACGACTCAGCAGCATGAAATCAACATGCTGCAGATATCCGGAAGTCCGTAAACCCACACTTCAGCTGAACAAAGATGCAGTGGCAATATGCTGCATGCAAAACGCTGCATTCCCTGATCGTAATAATTGTAGGGGCCACACTGGCTACACCAAGGAACGTAGGTCCAAGGGGAGAGCTGTGACGTACCCCGTGTGGCTATCAGTCCAGGTTCAGCTCTCAATGTCACGTTCAGCGAGCGCAATAATTGGGCCAATTACAGTTTAATCAACAACCTGGTCTTTTATCTCGCGGTAACATTGCCGCGCCCGGCACACTTGTTGATCTATTTTACTGATATATGATCATTTGCTTTACAATAAAGAAAGCCTCCAATTCACGAGAAGTGAACATCAAAGGCAGAAGTAAGATGTAATAACTGATTGCAGCATGATATTTACCACTATTACCTCTGTGAAGCTCGACGCTTGTAATACAATTATTATTAAAGAGATGGATTTTTTTTTAATTCCTCCAACTGATGTTATAGGGAATCCTACAGCTGTGACCTCCAGCGATCGGCTGGATCAAGTGCTTCATTTCCCTACAGCGCCACCACAGGAGAAAACAGGAATCACATGGTGTCAAATTAATTATTAATGTTAGAATGAACAAGGCAAAGAGAAAAACCAGCTACCCGATGGCTTGATACTATCAAGATAATGGTGGAGAAGACCCTTGTGGACCTATCTAGGCAGAGAATACCCAGTTGGACCTATCTAGGCTTGGAGAAGAGCCTGATGGATCTATCTAGGTGGAGAAGACCCTGGTGGACATATCTAGGTGGAGAAGACCCTGAAGGATCTATCTAGGTGAAGACCCTGGTGGAGCTATGTAAGCGGAGAAAATCCTGGGTGACCTTTCTAGTCGGAGAAGATCCTGGTGAAGCTATCTAGGTGGAGATGACGCTAGTGAACCTATCTAGGCAGAAAAGATCCTGGGTTATCTATCTAAGTGGAGACGATCCCAGTAGTCCTAGCTATGTGAAGAAGATCCTAGTGGACCTAATTAGGGGGGGGGGGAGACCCCAGTGGATCTATCTAGGCAGAGAAGGCCCTGGTGCACTTATCTAGGTGGGGAAGACTCTGGTGGACCTATCTAGGCAGACAAGACCCCGGTAGACCTATCTAGGTGGAGCAGATCCTGGTGGACCTATCTAGGTGGAGAAGATCCTGGTGGACCTATCAAGGCAGAGAAGACCCTTTTGGACCTATCTAGGTGTAGGAGACCCTGGTGGACTTATCTAGCCAGAAAAGACCTTGGGTTACCTATCTAGGTGGAGAAGAACCTGGTGGGCCTATCAGTCTTGGAGAAGACCCAATTGGATCTATCTAAGCTGCACAAGATTCCTAAAGAGCATTCATCCATCAAATTGCCATGGTTTGAGGCTCCTCCTGGAAAATCTATGTTGTATCTGTTTCCCTGTCTGTCTTGTTGGTGTTTTCCCCAGCACTTCTGTCCCTTCCTTTGGTTTGGTGTGGGATAGGTGTGTAATATTTAGGATTGTAGCAAAGTACGAGACCAAGGCATTCCCACCATCAGAGGTAATCCTGGAGATAGGGATAGCGTGGGGGACGGTGAAGGAGCCCTTTTCACTTGCTTTCCCATTGATAATTTTTTTCCTCCACTGAACTTGGACTGTGTGCAAAATCGCAGCATGCTGTGATTGCACACCTATATCGCATGCGGGTGGCCAATGCAAGTCAATGGGTGCAATAAAAAAAATCACACACTGACAGCCCGCTGATGGCGTTTTCAGCGTGGTCCTTCCTATCCTGGAAAAAGTTAGAATGGAATAGATAGAGAGATAGATAGATAGATAGATAGATAGATAGATAGATAGATAACTAGAAAAAAGTACTCTGCAGCACTCAGCTACTACCAATGATGTACATATGCTAACAAGCTATATATATTTGAGAAAAAGTTTAAAAACTTACGTTTTCTTCAAAATCTTTATTTATCTTTTTATTTCTGAAGTTCTTGGTACACACATTGGCCAATGTCTGTTTGCTCACCGACTGCGACAAAGTGACTTCAGGTCCGATGAGTCCTAACGCTGATATCCCTGTCCTCCTTGTCCTCCCCCCACTTCTCAGTGGGCAGACTCCATCTCCACCCTAGATCACCTGTGAGTGATGAGGGTGCAAATTGCAGCATGGAGCCAGCAACTTCATAAGATACAAAACAGAAAAAAAACTGCATAGCACTCACAGACTAATGTGAACCGGTGCCAGCAGGGCTACTGGATCAAATAACTAGAAAAAAATACTCTGCAGCACTCGGTTACTACCAATGATTTACATATACTAACAAGCTATATATATTTGAGAAAAAAGTTTAAAAAACTTACGTTTTATTAAAAAACTCAAAAAGCTCAAAATCTTATCTTTTTATTTCTGAAGTTCTTGGTACACATATTGGCCAATGTCTGAGGATAGGGATATCAGCGTAGGACTCATCGGACCTGAAGTCACTTTGTCGCAGTCGATGAGCAAACAGACATTGGCCAATGTGTGTACCAAGAACTTCAGAAATAAAAAGATAACATTTTGAGTTTTTTGAAGAAAACGTAAGTTTTTAAACTTTTTTCTCAAATATATATAGCTTGTTAGCATATGTACATCATTGGTAGTAGCTGAGTACTGCAGAGTACTTTTTTCTAGTTATTTGATCTAGCGTCCCTGCTGGCACCAGTTCACATTAGTCTGTGAGTGCTGTGCAGTTTTTTTTCTGTTTTTTTCAGATAGATAGATAGATAGATAGATAGGATATATAGATGATAGGAATAGCTAGGTCATATTCCCAGTCTCTCCTGCTGCTTGCTTCCAGGGCCACCCATTAAGCTTCATGCATATTCACTGCAATGACAGGCAACATCCAATCACAGATGCTCACTGTCTGTGAGAGTCTCTGTGATTGTCCGTTGCAATCAGACTGCATTTCCTCAATCTATATAGTGATTGTGCTTTGTTGCTATACATATAATTGTATGGCAACCAACCTGCCGTCATATTATGTTAAATAAATTATTTAAAAAATACACGTGAGGCTTCGCAGTATTTTTCAGTCTAGTCCAGTGAAAGCAGACAGCTGTGAGCTGCCACCCTCAGCTACATAATTTTACCTTGGCTGGAAAAAAAAGCGTGGCCTCTGCTCTATTTTTAATTGCCAGCCAAGGTAAAACTAGGCAGTTGAGGGCTGGTATTCTTAGCGGGGTGAGGGCCCATTGTTTTAGGGCCCCCACATGCTAAAGAATAGCAGCTTCAGTCACCCCTAAAAATGGCGCTTTATTCGTAGAGCCATTTCCAGGCATTTTAACAGGCTCTTCAAGCGGCCCTGATGGGGGTGGCATTCACGATAATAAGGGGTTAATGACAGCTTTGTATTTTCAACTGGTATTAAGCCCTGAGATTCTTAATGTCAGGCCAAGTTAGACCCGACCATTAAGAATCTTAAATAAATGGATAAGAAAAACACCACACAGAGACAAATAATTTTATTATAAATAAAAAGACAGAGACACTTGATGACTCCATCTTTATTACCCCCTCCCGACCCTCGTACCCTCCAAGATTCTTGTCTTCTTTCCTTCTGCTACATCAGAGATCACGGGGAGGAAGAAACACATCCTCCCCGTGGTCTCTGATCACTGAATGAGTGAGATGAGACCTGCAGCATTGTAAGCGGTGATGTCACCGAGGACACCATTGCCATAGTAAACGAACGAGCGGTTACTATGGCAACAGTGTCCTTGGGCCACCTCAGGTTCTCCAGGCCTACCTGGCCACTATCTCCGTGGGTCATACTAATATCATACTGATGTTAGCTGAGAAAAAAAAATGCACAACTGCATCACACTCGGACCACAGTCGCATGACCAAACGGAAAGCACTCGCGTGCTCCGCATATGTTAGCGTGCCTCTACAGTTATTATCTTATATTTACTAAGATGGATTACTGATTAATTGTTCTTTTACCATATTAGCTTTATATTAGCATTTATTACATACCGTAAATACTGTTTATGCACTTTTTGCACTTTATTGTATTTGTATACTTCATTATGCTGTTTGTTCCTTTTTTTCATGTACTTGAAGTATCCAACTGTAATAGTGAGTTCTTGGCATTTTTTGATTCTTGTATAATGTCTGGTCACCAATTCGATATTTCTATGTCGTTTTTATTATATGTATGTATTTTTTATGTTTATTTTTTGACCCAATAAAAATATATATTTTACTTTTGGCATTACTTGGCCCTGCACTTTTTCAATAGAGGTTTTCTATTATTCTCTTGAGCTATTAGGCCCCTTATATTTAGCTGTAAGAACATTTTCCAGCCGGTCTTATTATGGCTTAGGCAAAACGTGACGTCTGCAGACAATTATTGGTGGCTGATTGGCTGCAGTGGTCACTTGATACTCCTCCTCCTCCAGAATAGCAAGCTGACATGCCAACGAGGAACAATAACATCAGGAGAAGGAGCTGTATGGGTCCAGGATGTTACTTTCTATTTTAGACTAGGGTCACACTTGCAAAATTCTAAGTTCCCTGCAAACAACGCAGGGAACTTAGAATTTTGCAAGTGTGACCCTACCCCAGGGGCGGACCATCACCCCCGGGGGCCCTGGTGCAGGAGAAGACCGGGGGGGCGGGGCTACTGGCCGTTGGCGCGGCCCGGGGAGGAGGGGTTCCGCTGGCCGTCGGCGCGGCCCGGAAAGGGGGGGGAAGGGTGCCGCTGGGAGCCGCACTGAGCCGCAGGGAGCCGCAGGCGCGATGCTCTCCTACCTGGGAGCTGCGCGGAAGTATTCTAGGAGCCGGAGGAGCAGAGGAGAGGAGGGGCGGGATCAGGCAGGGGAAGCAGGAAGCTCTCTGCTTCCCTTGCCTGACCCTCCTCTCCTCTGGCGGCGCCTGCGGGGGTCGGCTGGGGGCCCCCCTCCAGGCTTGAAGGGGCCCCCAGCCGGTCGGGGCCCTGGTGCAGCTGCACCAGCTGCACCAGTGTAGTTCCGCCCCTGCCCTACCCTTATTCTTACATATTAAGTTCCCATAGAAACAGCAATGTACAGCTTCCGATAAATGCTGCAGAATTTCAACACAATTCACCCAATCATTCCAAAATTACAAATGCAGTCAACTGTTCCTGTGGGTTTTGCCTGCAAAGCGTGCAAAAAAATTTAGTGAAATCTCATCAATTCAGGCACCTTGTATTTTTTTAATCCGATGGAGATGCATCTCTTTTTTTAAAGCCTGAATGCAAACCAGACCTTCATTGGGCTCTCTGGCCCTTTGGTTTGCATCCGGCTGCTGCTGGATCTAGCCGAAACAGAACATGTAGCATTTTTTTGGCTCTGTAAAAAAACACTTCTGACTGGATCCAAGATACTACAACATGATTTATAATGTGTGTCAATGGGTGCCAGATCCGGTTTTTCGAAATCATTCTTGATCGGGAAAAAATGGATCTGGCCTGCCTGCTGAGCACATGTAAAGTTTGGGGTGTGTATCAAACACTTGAGTATTGGGCATGGACCCTGAACAGGCAGTTCACTAAGATGTCCGTAATTAAAGCATTATACTCATCTGTTTCGCCGCTGTAGTCTCTTCCGAGTCCAACTCAGAAGCCTCATGTAATATTCACTGCACTGACTGCTGAACAGCCAATCACAGATGTCCAGTCTCTGTGACAGCGTCTGTGATTGGCTGTTGCGCTCTGCTGTGCCAGCAACCAACCAAAGACGTTCTCACAGAGACTGGGCGTCTGTGATTGGCTGTTCAGCAAGCAGTGTAGAGAGGACCCGGAAGGGAAAACAGTGGAGACAGATGAGTATAATGCTTTAACACTAGAAGTCCCAGAGAGGGGTCATTTAATATTTCTACCTTTGGAACCCAGAGACGGGTCGAATAACCTGAAGGATATTAGGCCACATTTACAAATGAAAGGATGCTAATTGGAGCCATCAGAGTTGTCAGTTTGGACTAAGGGTCATTTGACCCTCTTTCGGGACTTCAGGGGGAAGCTCGAAATTTCTGGGACTTCTACTAGTGTTAATCATAGACTTCTCAGTAAAGTCCCTGTTCGGGGTAAGTGCCATATACTCAGGTGTTAGGTTTGCCTATTTTGGGTCCGTACCAATCTGTACCGGATGCAGCTGGATGTAACCGTACCGGTATTATAATGGAACCGGCATATGTAACCAGTATAATACCAGTACTGTTTCATCCAGTTTAAGGCCAAAATCTGTGTCTGGTCAGATTGTGTTTTTGCCTGACCTTGCCGGATACCAAGAGAAACACATATGTGAAAGAATCTTTATGCACGACATAATATCTACGATAAGAACATACCCTCAAGATTGAGTTATTACAACTTAAAATTAATGTATTATTAAAGAGTTAAATGGCAGGGTCCAGTCTGCTACATAAGTGAATTATTCTTGGCCTTGAGTCTTTAGGTCTTCCAGCATAATAGTAATCCATTACGGGGCTCCTTTCCACGAGAGCGGCGTGTTCACGAGAGCCGACACAAGTGTTCCGTACCTTCCTGTAAGTGGAGTGTAAAGCCTATTCAAGAGAGAGGAAACTGCAATTACGATCTGCACTTTTAAAGTTATTGAAGCAGACAGGCCGGCCTTTATGAGATGTAGCTCCTGGAGACGGACCAACACATGCTCTCCATCTGCTCTATAATTGGATCGGAGAACTTATTGCATCACTGTGTTCGGAGGTAGCCAACAGCCAAGAGCCCCACAAATTGTGTGTGTATTTTTAGGATTAACAGATCAGCACATTGGTTGGATCCTGTGGTTCTTCCAAAATGTAAAATTTTGAAGAAATTACATTATAATAGAAGAAGAACAGGGCAAAGGGCTAAAATATCCTGGTGGAAAGTGATCATCGATCATTCACACCTTTCTGCACCAAGCGATTCTCTTCATCCTGTGCTCTCAGGTAACGCAGCAATGAGTTTCCTGATGCTAAATGAAATAAGTAGTAAGGTTCCAATAATCCAGAATGTATTGGGATGTAACTCCTACTGATCCATCATCCAGTGTCACTGACCGCTCTTAGTATAAGAGTAGAGATGAGCAGATCCATTAGTTGAGATCGAATTTGAGTCAAATTTTCTGAAATTTGCAGTTTCACACGAATTGGAACATTTTGAGATTTGATTCTCGGTTTGCAACAAAAATAAAAATTTACATTGCTGTGCACCTTCCTCATAATACCTGCCAGCTATGACAGGTAGTGGATTATAATGCCTTGTATAGTGGTGGTCAGGACCTGGGACATCACAGATCAGCGGTTCTCAAAGGAGCACAGTTTGTACAACATAGGTGCTGTCGAACTCCAGAGTCACTAGTAGGTTTCTCTCTCTTGTAGAGCTCTTATGATCAGTTGGGTCCTCTCTCTCTCTCTCTGCTGTAGAGTGTAATCCCGTGTGGTCTTCAGGTTCCTTTCTCTACTGTAAAGTATAAGCTCTTATGATCAGTGGGGTTCTCTCTTTCTCTTCTGTAGAGTGTAAGTTCTTATGGTCAGTGGGGTCCTTTCTTTCCTTTGAGTGTAAGCTGGTATGGTCAGTGGCATCCTCTCACACTCTTTCTTACTCTCATGTACAGTGGAAGCTCTTATGGTCAGTAGGGTCCTCTCTCTCTCTCTCTCCTGTAGATTGGAAGCCCTTATGGTCAGCAGGGTCCCCTCTCTTTCTCTCTCCTGTACAGTGTCCTCACTCTACTGTAGAGTATAAGCTCTTATGATCAGTGGGGTTCTCTCTCTCTAATGTAGAGTGTAAGCTCTCATAATCAGCAGATCCTTCTCTCTCTCCTGTAGAGGGTCCTCTCTCTCCTTAGAGTGTAAGCTGTTATGGTCAGTGGCATCCTCTCTCTTTCTCTCTCTTTTTCTCTCCAATAGAGTGGAAGCTCTTATGGTCAGCAGGGTACTCTCTCTCTCCTGTAGAGTGGAAGCTCTTATGGTCAGCCGGGTCCTCTCTCTTTTTCTCTCCTATAGAGTGGAAGCTCTTAAGGTCAGCAGGGTCCTCTCTCTTTTTCTCTCCTATAGAGTGGAAGCTCTTATGGTCAGCAGGGTCCTCTCTCTCTCTCCTGTAGAGTGGAAGCTCTTATGGTCAGAAGGGTCCTCTCTTTCTCTCCTGTAGAGTGGAAGTTCTTATGGTCAGCAGGGTCTTCTATCTCTCCTATAGAGTGGAAGCTCTTATGGTCAGTAGCGTCCTCTCTCTCCTGTAGAGTGGAAGCTCTTATGGTCAGCAGGGTCCTCTCTCTCTCTCCTGTAGAGTGGAAGCTCTTATGGTCAGCAGGGTCTTCTATCTCTCCTATAGAGTGGAAGCTCTTATGGTCAGTAGCGTCCTCTCTCTCCTGTAGAGTGGAAGCTCTTATGGTCAGTAGGGTCCTCTCTCTCTCTCTCTCCTGTAGATTGGAAGCCCTTATGGTCAGCAGGGTCCCCTCTCTTTCTCTCTCCTGTACAGTGTCCTCACTCTACTGTAGAGTATAAGCTCTTATGATCAGTGGGGTTCTCTCTCTCTAATGTAGAGTGTAAGCTCTCATGGTCAGCAGATCCTTCTCTCTCTCCTGTAGAGGGTCCTCTCTCTCCTTAGAGTGTAAGCTGTTATGGTCAGTGGCATCCTCTCTCTTTCTCTCTCTTTTTCTCTCCAATAGAGTGGAAGCTCTTATGGTCAGCAGGGTACTCTCTCTCTCCTGTAGAGTGGAAGCTCTTATGGTCAGCCGGGTCCTCTCTCTTTTTCTCTCCTATAGAGTGGAAGCTCTTAAGGTCAGCAGGGTCTTCTCTCTTTTTCTCTCCTATAGAGTGGAAGCTCTTATGGTCAGCAGGGTCCTCTCTCTCTCTCCTGTAGAGTGGAAGCTCTTATGGTCAGAAGGGTCCTCTCTTTCTCTCCTGTAGAGTGGAAGTTCTTATGGTCAGCAGGGTCTTCTATCTCTCCTATAGAGTGGAAGCTCTTATGGTCAGTAGCGTCCTCTCTCTCCTGTAGAGTGGAAGCTCTTATGGTCAGCAGGGTCCTCTCTCTCTCTCCTGTAGAGTGGAAGCTCTTATGGTCAGAAGGGTCCTCTCTTTCTCTCCTGTAGAGTGGAAGTTCTTATGGTCAGCAGGGTCTTCTATCTCTCCTATAGAGTGGAAGCTCTTATGGTCAGTAGCGTCCTCTCTCTCTCCTGTAGAGTGGAAGCTCCTATGGTCAGCAGGGTCCTCTCTCTTTTTCACTCCTGTAGAGTGGAAGCTCTTATGGTCAGCAGGGTCCTCTCTTTCTCTCCTGTAGAGTGGAAGTTCTTATGGTCAGCAGGGTCTTCTTTCTTTTCTGTAGAGGGTAAGCTCTTATGGTCAGCATGGTCCTCTCTCTCTCTCCTGTAGAGTATAAGCTATTATGGTCAGCAGGGTCCTCTCTCTCCTGTAGAGTGTAAGCTCTTATGGTTAGCGAGGTCCTCTCTCTGTTTATGAAGCTTTCAATGCATCTTTCTTGTCCTGGTGTCACATCTAAAGGCAATATGTTTCTCTTTAATGAAATATCCAAGAGAGGACGGGAGACTTTTATGCTCATACCTTCCAATGGTGTGTGCATTAATACAACCTCCAGGAATAAAATGATGTAGAAAAATATCCACGACTTCTAGATATAATAAAAGATCCAGCTGTTTCAGAGACACCATAACATCAAGCACACAGATATGTCATCTCCATAGACAAACACTAGTAGTAGTGTGCCTTTTATAAAGAGTCCCCAACACTTGCAGGTGAAAATAAATCAGCTGTTGCATATTTCTTACACTATAGATGTTCTTAATTACAGCAATCGTCTTCAATATGGGCTCGAATCGTGTTCAAAACACTTTTTTCCTTATCTTGGCCCATCTTCAATGAAGTAATAATGATAAAGCTTGCATTTATTTCACCTACAAGTGCTCCAGACTTTTCTGCACCACTCACATTAGCCCTACTTTGTGCTTATGGTATTCCATTGTACAACTGATCTATTGTTTATCCTATATGCTTCCCCTTTGCTATAAAAGTACATACAGCTGACCAGGTAAGATGAAGTAGATCCCACAGGACAAGTAGTGCCGAATGTGACAGCACATGACAGTGCCGTGTACAACCCGAACCTGTGTTTATCTGTTATACAGTCGTATTCAACTAACACCCAATGAGTGAAAAGCCACATCCCACTTATCCTGTGGGGCACAATGCCCTGAAATGGGAGCTGAGGGAGATTAAAGAGCCCTGCCCTTGTCACCGGTGTGATTCTACAGGACCTCAGCCTAGGGACTGTGGTTCCAGTTGGTGGATTACAGAACTGCTCCATTGCCTAACACTGAGCCCACAAATCTGTTTGGGGAACCCAAGTTGGGACAATCAGGTCACCTGACAACATACCTCGCTGTGCTCAATCTGTTTCCTAAGCTTGCTGCTACCTCCTCTCAGTGGGTATGTGCCAAAAGTGGGGTGTTGCTTGCTGGTGTAGTTGGTAAAGGATTCCCCCAAAGTCGTTTAGGTTTTGTCCCTGGTGGGTTAGCAGAAGGGTGAGACTCTGTCACATCCACCATCTTGTGTTCTTGCTGGAAATGTACTATATACTGTTGACTGCAGGTGATCTAATAAAATCTCACCGGAGCGTAGTACCCTCACCCCGTGTTGTCTGAGTAGTGTTCTGCTAATGGGAAAGGAGAGGAGTATGGGCGTTCAGAGGCCTGACCCAGCCGGGCAGACGAGAGCACCCATTCAACCTTATGTCTCTATGGATAGGTAAGAAAGGCTTAATCATAAAGTCTATGGCTTCTTTTTTCCCATATTAAGTTTATGGTCGGGGAGGAATGATGACAGCACATTAATAGAGGGTGTATTTTTATTAACCCTTGCATTTACAAAACCAGGGGCGTATCTAGGGGGGTGCAGCCGAACCTTTTGCACCGGGCTCAATGTAGCGGGGGGCGCCGGCGGCACTTCCGCTTCCGCGCCAGTCTGGGGCCGCGGGGGCCACTGGGAGAATTGGTGGCAGCAGGTCTGGTGCGGGGTGACCGCAGGAGACCCAGGAAACCGCGTCACTGGCGGCGGCGCCAGTGTGTGATCGGAGGACGGAGGAGACACAGCCTGGACGGGATGGGAGACAGCAGGGTTGAGTGACCGAGGAGCCGGGGAGGAGGAGGGGGGGTAGCAGGAGTGACTGACCGAGGAAAGCCCCCCGATCCAAAAACCAAGACTGCAGGGGCGGCGAGCACACCTCCCCCCACCCCCGTCCTCACCTACCTTGGGGGGGGATCGCCTAAATAGAACCGTGCCCCGGGCGCCATCAACCCTAGTTACACCACTGTACAAAACACATCTCTAATGAATGAGCATTAAGTGATGTTTTAGTCAAAGTAAAGGATACCACAGGGGACTTTGGCCAAGGCGGGCGGCTGGGCAGCATCTCTCCTGTGTGTCATTATTCCTATTTGGTGCTATTTGACACCTGCTGGGGAATGTTGGCAAATAGCCACCATGGAGAAGCTGAAAGTGGCTTGGCTAATGATTGTGCGGTTTTCTATTGAAAGCTTTAGGCATTTTCTCTCCAAACAATGAACAAAGCCCTTTTTTCTTTCTGCAAGACACACAAGTCAATAATGTTCAGCGCAGGGGATGTTATTACAAATTGAAGATCTGTGTGGGTAATGTAAACCCGTCCTGAAAATGTATTAACAATTTCTACCTTGTAGCCAAAGCTTGTAATTATGTAATGCCGACCGCGCAGCTACTTCCAAGATAACACAACGTTGCCAGGAGGAGATTATTGTTGTATATTGCGCTTGACGTTTCCATTCATTGTACCATAAAAGTGCCATAATAACTTAGTTGATGTATATGATTTAGCTGTATTGGGTTGGTATGTGTTGATTAGAAATCTAATTCATTTAAGTGGAACCTCCTGCCTTGAGCACTACTCATTGGAAAAGTTCATTGACTTTGGTGTCTGGAGTTGCACTTTAATATTGATGACCTAGCCCAAGGAGAGAGGCTCGTGAAGATCCAGCACCCATCAATCCCATCGATTAGCTGATTGATGGCCACTACTGTGTCACTTGCAGGGCGCCACAACCTTTTCAGTCCCATTGATCTGAACAGTACTAAGGAAACCCGAACAATGCCAAAAACACACCAAAACACTTCTAGATGAGAATATATGTAAATATAAATTAGGAAGAACACTTGATTTGCCCACATCTTTAAAAAAAAAGTGCTATGTAGAACAAATCAAATAGTATAATAGGAGTATTTTGCATGTTCTGTCTTCAGGAGCACACCGCTCCCCTGACTCTTGGCTTCCTGTTTGCTTGGGGCGGTGCACTCCTGATCATTGACGCTGCTGATTAGCAGCGTGGTTGGGCCCTATTGATAGAAAACATCAAAATTCCAATGGTAGTGAAAGGGAAAGCCTTATTGTTGAAAAATAAAGTTATAATTAGGTTTCCCTTTACCTTGTGAAACGGATTGAGTTGGCTACCTTAGTTCAGTATTTAAATTTAATAGCCAAAGAGATTGGCTTATCGGTGCTCCTTCATCATATGCTTAGTTGACGCACCCCAGGGCCGTGGAGTACTCGGAACCGGGCTTTAGCGGTTCTTCTGGGGAGTCACAGGGGTCGAGACCCAGCTTCAGTGACCCTGGGTTCAGTGTTAAAGAGTTTTTGGGAAATAGGAGGGTTTAAAAGGAAAGTTATTTGTGGCGCCACCCATGGTTTGAGATTATGAGGAGCTGCCGCTGCTGCCGAACCTCTGGGGATGGTGGATAGGCAGCTGGGATGTATTGGCTCACCACAGGTAGAGCGGGTCTCCAGGGCAGCGGGATAAAGGATTAATAGTCTCTGGCAGGCAGGGATTAATTTAGGCCTTGTTACCTCGTTCAGTGGCCTCCACAAGCTGTCGCCGCAGGAATAACACATTCTTATACTGTTTTGCAATTCTGTTCCTCGTTTTACTCACAGCTAGCTCCAAGTTAAACAGGTCATAAGTATTACACACTCTTGGGTAAGCTCCGGCCTGTCCAGTCTTTGGTAGAATGCGGATGGCAGGTGTGAGATCCTTGGTGGTGTGCCTACCCTTGCCTCTCCCTGGTCCTGTCTCTCTCTCACTCAGCGCTGTTATAGGCGCTTCTGTGCACAGAGCCCTGATCCTGCAGCAATGGGTATTAGTGGGTGACTGGTACCTTGACCCTTGTCCGGCTGCTTTCTCTGGGTATATGCCAGGTGTGTGAGCTACAGCTCTCATGAAGCTCGTAGCCTCCAGTTCAACGGTTTGTTTATGGATCCCCATGCCGTGTTCAGGGCCAGTCCCTGTTTCTGACCACAACCCCTCGGTCTGGTATTGTCAGTTCTGGATTCGGGTGCACTGGCCACCTCAGCTCCGCCGGTGCCCCTAGGGTTCCTAGGCTCTTAGGATGAGCGTAACACAGCTCAAGTCCTTTTTCTGCAGTTAACTGATCTTTGCGCTGTTCCTAGTGCTGTTCTGTTGTTCTCTCAATTGAAACTAAACTGAAACTACTTACTCACTTGTTGTTCTTTTTCCGCTCACACTTCTCTATCCTTGTTGTCCCACTGGGCCCTCCCTCTGTAGTTTTCCCAGGGTCCCCAGGGTGCTAAGTGAGTGTTGTGTTGTGTTGAGGACTCAACCATACCATCCCCCACCTTCTGACTACTGGAGGACCACACCCGTGGCTTGGGTGCAGTGCCTCTTGTGGTGTCCTGACCGGTGGGGGGCCACACTGTCAGCTGGTCTTTAGGCTCACCTGATGAGGTGGATCCTCCAAGCCCAAGCTCCAGGTGGGCACATGGACTACGGGCATTGGTGCAGCAGGCAGGTGAGGCACACAGGGGACAGCTAGCAGAGGTATAGAAGCTGCATGCAGACAGGTGATGTCCTGGAAACTGCAGACAGGAAGCAGAGGTCTTGGAGACATCAGGCAGGTAGAAAAAGTTGTGGAGATTGTAGACAATTCACAAAGGTCATGATCACATGGAAGCATGCTGCACCACCAGCAAAGTCCAATGTGGAACTAAACAAAGTCTGGTGGACCGGGATGTTGGGAGCAAAGTCCAGATCCAGTAAAAGTGTGTAACATCTGGTATGTTAACAATTTCACTGCTCTATCTATTGTATCTCCTTCTGGTCATTGCAGTCGTCTTGGCTCTTAAACTATTCTAAGGAATAGAATTTCTGGTCATTTTGGTCAAGTGGAATAACAAACTTGGGTCAAAGACAATCTTTTTACCAAACATGGTTACTCATTAAAGAAAATCTCTAAAAGCTTCAAGTTTTTCTTATTCAAGCCTTGACCTTGAAAAGGCTTTTTCAGCTAACAAAAAAAATTGTCTAAATTTGCTAAAATTAGTACATTATCCAATTTACTAATAAAATTCAGAAGGTGATCTTACTTTCAGCTGCTAAATCAAGTACTGGGTGAAGGAGATAATCCCAGACTGGTAAGTAGAGGTACAACCAGAAGACTCTGTAATATTATAAGAAACAAGTTTTCTTATAACTAAGAGTTAAATACGAGAGATAAGCTGGGCACTACTGGGTCACACTATACTAATAGGCCAAGACCACCTTTCGGTCACATAGGGAACGCTTGCTTCTGGGGTGCACACATAAACCTAGCCAGTCAAATAATCCAAGTGTTTCAAATAAGGGAAACTGCAGGACTCACCTTGGAGATGCTTAAAGTCTTCTTTTATTGTGGTTAAAGCCATAGCAAGCTGTGCAGGGAGAGAGACTAGCGTGATGGATGATGGTAAACCGTTTCACACCAAGTGATGCTTCTACAGGACCCATAGAAGCACCGCTTGGTGTGAGATGGTTTACCATCATCCGTCACGCCAGACTCTCTCCCTCCCTGCACAGCTTGCTATGGCTTTAACCACAATAAAAGAAGACTTTAAACATCTCCAGGGTGAGTGCTGCAGTTTCCTTTCTTTGAAACACTTGGTTTATTATAACTATATGACAGTCCACACAACACGTTTCGGCCAACTTTCATGTAGCCGTCTTCGGGTATCCAGTCCGAAAAACACGTTTCGGCCAACTTTCATGTAGCCTTTTTCGGGTATCCAGTCCACACAATGGGTTTCGGCCAACTTACATGTTGCCTTCTTCAGGTACATCAAGCACTGGGTGGTCTTTTTCCAAGATGGCGGTTCCTTAGCTGACACTTGACCGGAGCTTTGTGTGGCTGACTGTTCATATCAATAGATAAGCCAGCCCCATTCTCTATCCTTACATTGATAAATCTATCAATCAGCGCCCTTCACACTCTGACCAAGTAACATCAGTCTACGTTGTATACAAACCAGAGGAGGACCTTACAGGCGTTGCGATTGGAGTTATAGATGAAGAATGAATCTTATCGTTATTAGTATGATTTTTTTAAAGACAAATATAAGAGAACATCCAGCACATCTATCAGGGTGAATACATGGATTATGATAATTTTCTAATTTGAGCAGATTTAAGTACAATTATTATTATTTTTTAAATCTGGAATATTCTTTTAGTATTTGGCTGTACAATGAAAACATCTCAACCATTCCATAAAGACGTTTCGTAATATTCTGCTTTCTCGAGTAGAACATTGCTCATCCCTTGACCTTTAGCTCGCGGGACCTTGATCATGATCATCCCAACATTGACCTTTACTCTTGGGCGCCATCAGAATCGTGAGTTGAATGTGAAAGTACTTTGTCATGTCCTAGATATTAAATCAAATTTAAAGTTTGTGATTAAATGTTTTTTTGTTCATAGGTAAATGCTTGGATTGTACGAATTGTACATTTAGGTGTTAGCATCCTTTCAATTCCTTCATGCTCCACTTCCCCTTGCTCAGCCCTTAGAGGCTCCTTTGTAAACCATTTTGGCCCATGGTAGAAGGGGAGATTAATTAAAGATTAAATTGTCCTGTCCGGAAGGCATGTCCCAGAAGGAACTTGCTGAAACTTTCCTTCTCTTGAAATCAACATTTTGATGCCTGTCCCGGGGAAAGCAACTTATTCAGACTCGAAGTAAAGAAACCGTGCTGTTCACTGACTAGTCATAGTCTAGAGGTATATTCACTGCTATTTCCTGGATCCCGAGAGGAATAGTAAAATGTTTCTGTTTTTTGGAAAGATTTGGATGCAGTTACCTTATTGACAAAGACCTTTCTTGTCTTCAAGATGCAATAATTGGCAAATTCAGAAAATGGATGTTAACGTAGGCAACACCTGTTCATAGGAGATAAAGATGTCATAAATAGGGTCGTATGCTCAAACAAAGGACAAGATATGACCCGTGAATGTTAGAGTTCATTGGGTTCAGAAAGACTTTACAAAAAAGTTCAGTTTGGCATCAGACTTTACCCAAACTTCACCCCGGACTCTGAATCTCATACATGTCAATGGTGACCCAAATGACTGTGCTATAAAATGGTTATAGTAAGGGCTGGGGCAAATTGAAGCAAAAAGGGGTAAGAGCAGGACAATTATACTGTCATGCCCTTGACCGGTCTCTGCAAAGCAGGGAGATCGGCGCCCACCATTCACCATGTTCATGGTTCCATGCAGCCATCTGCCTCCTTCTCTGCTAGGAATCGGCATCCTCTTGACAGGTCTCCTGGGAATGCTCTTAGGATACGTTCGCCGCTTCCTGCACATACTTAATGGAGCAGTTCACCTGTTCCTTATTAGGACTCAGACTGAGTGCTGAACAGCTCTGTGCATAACAGGCATCCACCCCCTATGGGAGGTGCCGGGGCAATGTGTTCACTCATTTGAATTGTTGCCTCTCCCCAGGTCGCACTCTGCAGTGCTCTGCAATAGGAAGACTTTTGCCTTGCTTTTTGCTAATACCTCTCTCTCCACAGAATCCTCTGCTGGCAGTTCCTTATCATGGTTCCCTCTCGACACTCTGGATAACTGTACCAGCTGGATTAGCCTTTTCACGATGACACAGAGCCTCCAGGATCCTCTACGCTGACTGAGCCAGTCTCTCTACTGTTCGGTCTGTATGGGTTGCCCCTCTGGTCCTGGATTCGTGGCATTTAGGCTTCCTGGTGTTGTAACGGGTGAATCCCTGTACAGGGGTTACCTCTGCCAGTGCTCCACTACAAGTGTACAGTGTCGCGATCCAGAGGGTTGTCCCCTCAGGCACCTTTCTCCTTATGTTAAACCTTCCATGATAAATATCCTCGGTTTTACGAAAGTCACTCTCCTGTCTCTTGAGTATTGGGTATACAGCTGCCACTGCACCATTAGTGGTCTAGTGACTCTACATCATCACGCCAGCAAGACAGCAGTCAGACTGCTTTACTGGACCATTGTTATAACAAAATGCATAGTCACTGCTCCATCTGCCCACCCTCTGTGCCATTGTCTTTCATTGATTATAGTCAGACTGCTATACACCCCCGCTGTTTAAACAAAATTAATATTTACTCATTTCTTCACGTATCCTCTGTGATGGTATCTGTGATTAGTTGCAGTCAGTCTGCTGTATTCCTGCAATCTTCACACTGGCTGTTTACCCGTCTATCCCCCGCCCTTGGAAATTCTATTAATGTGCTGGACAACCATAATAAAGGGGTTCAATCAACATTGTAACTTTTTCCCTATGCACAAGAGGAAATAATGATTGGTAGAACTCTGACCATTGAGAAGCATTTTGATCCAAAGAACAGAACTCTAGATAGTCTCTACCTCACCAGGGCTCATTAGTTTTGGAGCCAAATGAAAAATGTACTTTCTCCCTAAATCTCTTTTTGTTTGATTCTATTTTTTCTCAAATTACAATCCACGTATTCACTTTTTCTACTCATTGTCCTCTATGTAGCTGTAAGACAACTTTCTGCAGCAGGAGCCTCCCCCCTCTGCCTTGTCAAAATTTTGCCAAGCCAAACACTCATGTAGCTTCTGGTTCTGCCAGCCTAAGATGGAATTGATCCGTAAGACATTACCCTCTGGTCCTCTGCAGGGTTTCTACAAGACTGTCATGCAGAAAATCCAGGAGGTTAACAGTGAGGCAGCTGGATTTGTTAATGAAAGGGAACCTGTCATATTAGATATGGGGTTAATTTATAAGTAAATAGTGTTAGAAAGGTGTCAAACTTTCAAGCTGTATATAAAGTGCAGTTCCTGGGAGAAAATGAAGTCTATTCCTCTGGGGAGCACTCGGATTTCAGTCATAGAGGAGAGCCGTAGTGGCTAGAGTCACCGTTCAGTAAAGTTCCTGACAGAAGTTATGTCTCTTATCCATGTTATGTAAATAAAAGCTTATAACCTGATGTTAAATTCATCCATTGGTTTTATAAATTTCTCTTTTAAAAGCTGAAACCTTCCCAAATGTGGTTTAGGTTAAGAAAATAAATTGGCATCAATGCTGAAATATTGATCATTTAATGAACACACAATGGTCAGATTTTGGCAAGACAAAAGTTTTGTCGCCCACAAAAAGTAATGTGATATTCAAACAAATCAACTTAAAATACAAATATATGTTACATAACCTTGGTGAATAAAGTTGTGGTGCTATTAGAGTCATATTTAATATTTTGTGTGACTTCCATGAGCTTGAAGAACTGCATCCCAGCAGTTCAACAATGATTCATACAATTTATTAATGATGTCATCAGGAATAGCAAAGAATGCAGTCTTACATGGCTCACAGAATTCATTTACATTCTTTGGTTTTGTCTTCCAAGCTTCCTCTTTCATCCTATCCCAAACAAGCTCAATGATGTTCATGTCTGGTGACTGGGCTGTCCAGTCCTTGAGCACCTTGATCTTTTTTGCCTGGAGGAACTTTGTTGTAGAGATGGATGTATGAGATGGAGCACCATCCTGCTGCAAGAATTTGACTCCTTTTATGATTTGGGATGTAAGAGGTAGCTAATACTTCTTGATATTTTAGGCTATTGATATTGCCTTCCACCTTGCAAATGTTTTGCACACCCCCATACTGAATGTAACCCCAGACCATGATCTTTCCACCACCAAATTTGGATCCATACGGGCTCCAGTAGGTCTCTTGCAGTATTTGCGGTGGCTGTGGTGTAATTCTACTGAAGAGTTATCAGAGAAATCCACTTTCTGCCACTTTTCCAGCGTCCATCTGTTTAGCAGGCTGTGGGACTTTGCAAATGCCACACAGTTTTTTATTTGCCTTTTGAGCAGTTGTCTTGCAGGGTCTGTCAGACCTGGCCTTGTCAAACACATCTCCAGTCTCTTCAAATCTTTTTTTAATTTTTTGTACTAGATGCGGAGACACATTAAAGGTGCCAGCCACCCCTGCAGTGGATCTGGTCTTCAGCCTCTTGATAATCAAGGCTTTGGTCGCAGGGTGGATTTTCGGCATTTTGTCAGAGCTCAAGTTGCAGTTCCAAGTGAAGGTCTGGGGTGCTGGGTTTCTTTTTAGACACACCCACTAATTAACCGATCATTTACAGAGCACAGGTGAGGATGTAAACTAGGATTGGGTGCATTATATGACCAAGCGACAAAACATTTCTCTTGCCAAAATCTGACCATTCTGTGTTCATTAGATATCAATATTTCAGCATTGATGCCAATTTATTTTCTTAACCAAAACCACATTTCGGAGGGTTTCCGCTTTCAAAAGAGTAATTAATATAATCAATGGATGAATTTAACGTCAGGTTAAAAGCTTTTAATTACATAACATGGATAAGCGACATAACTTTTGTCAGGGGGTGTAAACTGTAATCACACCCTGGCACTATGACTAACAGCTCACGGTGCAGTGCATTAGTGCAGAGCCAGCTGTCAGTCAAAGTGGAGGGCATGTTTACAGCTGCTACTCGCAGTGCAGTGAATAGTGATTGTTGCCACTCCGGCATGCCTGTATGGCTGAAAACCGGTGGCTCCATGGAGAAATAAAGTTCATGTTCTCCCGGGAGCCGCACCTTCTGTATCTTTCTGACAGCTGTCAGCAGGTGTTTGCTATGTAATCTGAGGTAGGAGTTAAAACACTGAATTGAGTGATGTGTCATTTATCAGGCATTGATTAATTATAATAAAGATTTATCTTCGGAACTAGTGATGAGCGAACCTGTTCGGGGCTGAAATTTTCGGGTGATTTGCAGATCTTAAGCGCAGAAGCGTGCAGCTGTGTGTTCCGGTACGCTTCGTGCTTGGTCCAGTGCAGTGTCCGATCAGCTTACACTGGGGCTAAAATCTGAGTTTTCTGCTGTAGTGTATTGTCCCTAACAAAATTGAAAAATCCCAACCCTTCCACCCCTGAGGTGTTTTGCTTTTGGCTGGCTGTATGTGGGTGGAGAGCTGAACAGCCAATCAGTGACAGCCTGAGTCAAGTTTGTGTCCCGAACAGTACCTCCGAACCCAAACATGCACTGGTTCATTCGCCAACCATATTGAACCTTAAAAGGTTTGCTCATCTCTATTCAGAACCTTATTCACTCTTCAGACTACAGCATATCTGCTAGTTCGGCGTGCCCCCTCCTTTTATTAGCAGCTCACCATCAATAGACATTGTACACAGTGAGCTGTGGTGTGGGTGGGGTTAGCACTCTAAGCTGCTTCATCCTACATCTAAGAACTCTGATTGCGTTAGAACTGCTGCAACTAGTATACTACGGGTACTTCTACATCAGCAGTCCTCAGCATTTGCGGCAGATCCGGCAATTTTGCCGGATCTGCCCGAAGCACTTGCGGCAAGACTGCATTCTGCCTAATTCACTCTCTATGGGACTTGCGGACATGTGCCGCACTTGCAACTTTGTCGCGATCCGGCCAATCCGGCACTTGCGGCAATGGACACAAACCCGGTTCCTCAACTCGCCACAAGTGCAAAACTACCAGTGCTCATAGGGAATGAATTAGGTTGAACGCAGTCTTGCCGCAAGTGATCCGTTATGCAGCAGATGCAGCAAAACTGCCAGATATGCCGCAAGTGATGAGAGCCACTGATGCACAGCAGCCTTAGCCTGCTTTCACATGAGCATTTCTCGGCATTCATGGCAGATCCGGCATTTTGTACTTGCGGTTTTGTTGCAATCTAGCAATTCTGGCACTTGCGACAATGGAAAAAAATGCTGCTAGCTGAGGTTGACTCGCCGCAAGTGCAAAACCGCAAGTGCTGCACATGTCCTCAAGTCCCATAGGGAATGTATTAGGTCAAACGCAGTCTTGCCACAAGTGTTCCATGGCGGCATATGTGGCAAAATGCCGGATCTGCTGGAAATGGCGAGAAGCATTCAGGGCCTCCTTTCCTATATTATGCAGCTCTCATTTGAGGTAGCAAAAACCTGCTGACAGATTCCTTTTAATCCCATATCTGCAGGGAATTAGCATCATCCAATGAGATACATTCCAGGTCAAGTATTCCTTTGAATGTATTGTCCAATAAACACAGCTCTGCTGTATATGCAGGCGCTCTATTATAGTGACAAACTTAAGAACTGGGCCTCTTTCCATGTTTTGGAGTAAATTCATGAAACATTCTCATCACAAAGCTGCGCCATATTTCAACCCTTTATAAATAAACAGTATTGATACATTTTAAATCACCGAAACGCGTTGCCAAATTCTCGGAACCCAACGCACCTGAGCCGACCCTCTGTTCTGTAATCACTGTGTTAATCAATGACACCCGGCCCCTGATTTAATGTTCCCCTGTACTGAGGACACTGCCAAATCCTCCATGGAGAAGGGGAGGGCGGCACTATTGTGCTGCTCACATCCACCGTTACGTTATAATTAAGTGTAAGCTAATATATCTTAGCAAAAGGCAAGCACTTTTTTTCTGAGTGTTTCAAAGTAATTAGAAAAGCCTATTCACGCACATGTAACAGTAACGCTAATATACCCGACTCACCGATATCCTACACCTGACGTGAAACGCAGAGAGCAGAACACGCTCTGATTTCATTACATGACAGTTAATCTTTTCTACACGTTCCAGAAAAGGACATTTAAATTAATATTGCCATCTGCCAATGGGGACGTCGCTACCAAACTGTTGACCACAGTGAGCGCGGTGTGGCTCTTAAAGGGGTTGTGCCTCGAACAATTGTACATTTTCATTAATTGATTTTAGAATGAAAATAAGTTCCACAATTAGATGTTAAAAAAAAGGTTCCAGGCATGAGATATTCTTATAAATGTGCCCCTGTGTAATGTATGTGTCTGACCATGCAGGAACAGGTCAGATATAGACAGCTACTGGGCAGGGGAGGAAGAGAGTATACAGTAGTGATGGGCGAATCCTAAATTACTCGGAATCGCTTGACTCTAGCGAGTCCGAGCCCGGGACTCGCTACTCGTTGCGAGTCTAGCGAGTCCAATGTTAATGAATGGGGAAGCGAGTAATAGCGAGTAGTGTGAGATTTACAAATCGCAGATGTGTCTCGGAAGCTTCAGCCTGAAGCAATCCTAGTTTTGTCATTTATTTGCATTGGACTTGTTTACTTTGTAAGTAATCGCTGGGAAACTCGCACAGATAAGAGAAGAGTCCTGTCTGCTCTGTGCAGCTCCAGGGTCCTAGAGCCCGCCTGCTGCCTGATGTAGCAGTGCTGAGATTGTTCTCAGTCTGCTCATTCCCTGTGTACAGACATGAATGTCTGCGCACAGAGATGATGTAGCAGTGCTGAGATTGTTCTCAGTCTGCTCATTCCCTGTGCATAGACATCTATATCTATACACAGGGGATGTAGCAGAGAGGACATCGCGTTTTGGACTGCGTCGGACGGAAGAGGATTTTTTTCATTAAAGATGGAGTCCCTAATGGCTTTTTTTTTTATTTCTAATAAAAAAATTTCTCGGTGTTGTGTTTTTTTTAAACAATTTAATAGAAATTCATGGCGGTCATGTCTAATATTGGCGTGACCGCCATAAATTTCGGCTTAGGGCCAGCTGATAATACAAAGCTGGCCCTAACCTCTATTACCCAGCGTGCCACCGCCACCAGGGCCGCTGGAAGAGCGGGGTTCAGCGCCAGAGGATGGCGCTTCAATGAACGCGCCATCTTCTGGGGCGGCTGCGGGCTGCAATTTGCAGCGGGGGGTGCCCAGAAAGCTTGGGCATCCCTGCGCTGCGGATTCCAGCCCCCAGCTGCTTAGCTGTACCTGGCTAGACATAGAAATTGCGCGGAGCCCCACGCATTTTTTTGACTCCGACTCCGAGACAACTCCGACTCCCAGACGACTCCGACTCCGAGACGACTCCGACTCCGAGACGACTCCGACTCCGAGACGACTCCGAGATGACTCCGACTCCGAGACAACTCCGACTCCGAGACGACTCCGACTCCGAGGCGACTCCGACTCCGAGACGACTCCGACTCCGAGACGACTCCGACTCAGACGACTCCGAGAAGACTCCGACTCCGAGACGACTCCGACTCCGAGACGACTCCGACTCGACTCCGAGACGACTCCGACTCCGAGACGACTCCGACTCCGAGACGACTCCGTCTCCGACTCGACTCCGAGACGACTCCAACTCCAAGACGACTCCGACTCCGAGACGACTCCGACTCCGAGACGACTCCGAGACGACGACGACTCCGACTCCGACTCGACTCCGAGACGACGACGACTCCGACTCGACTCCGAGACGACTCCGACTCCGACTCGACTCCGAGACGACTCCGACTCCGAGACGACTCCGACTCCGAGACGACTCCGACTACGAGACAACTCCGACTCCGAGATGACTCCGACTCCGAGACGACTCCGACTCTGAGACGACTCCGACTCCGACGACTCCGAGACGACTCCGACTCCGACTCCGAGACGACTCCGACTCCGAGACGACTCCGACCTCGACTCCGAGACGACTCCGACTCCGAGACGACTCCGACTCCGAGACGACTCCGACTCCGAGACGACTCCGAGACTACGACGACTCTGACTCCGACTCGACTCCGAGACGACTCCGACTCCGAGACGACTCCGACTCCGAGACGACTCCGACTCCGAGACAACTCCGACTCCGAGACAACTCCGACTCCGACTCGACTCCGAGACGACTCCGACTCCGAGACGACTCCGACTCCGAGACGACTCCGACTCCGAGGCGACTCCGACTCCGAGGCGACTCCGACTCCGAGGCGACTCCGACTCCGAGACTCTGACTCTGAGCCTCTGACTCTGAAATTCATTAAATAATAAAAAAAAAAATGCGTGAGGCTCCGCGCAATTTCTATGTCTAGCCAGGTACAGCTAAGCAGCTGGGGGCTGGAATCCGCAGCGCAGGGATGCCCAAGCTTTCTGGGCACCCCCCGCTGCAAATTGCAGCCCGCAGCCGCCCCAGAAGATGGCGCGTTCATTGAAGCGCCATCCTCTGGCGCTGAACCCCGCTCTTCCAGCGGCCCTGGTGGCGGTGGCACGCTGGGTAATAAAGGGGTTAATACCAGCTTTGTTATACAAGCTGGTATTAAGCCCGAGATTCTTAATGTCAGGCCACGTTTGACCCAGCCACTAAGAATCTCCAATTAAGGGTTAAAAAAACACAACACAGAGAAAATTTTTTATTTGAAATAAAAAAAAAAAAAGCCATTAGGGACTCCATCTTTAATTAAAAAAATCCTCTTCTGTCCGACGTAGTCCAAAACGCGATGTCCTCTCTGCTACATCCCCTGTGCATAAATATAGATGTCTATGCACAGGGAATGAGCAGACTGAGAACAATCTCAGCACTGCTACATCAGGCAGCAGGCGGGCTCTAGGACCCTGGAGCTGCACAGAGAAGACAGCTGAACTCGGCTCGCAAAGAAACAGCAGTTACTTTGCGAGTTTCCCTGCTATCACTGGCACAGTAGCCAGTGATTACTCGCACGAGTCTAATGCAAACAATGGCAATCCTAGTTTTGTCAGCATTTCTGACAAAACTAGGATTGATATTGATTTGCATTGGACTCGTGCGAGTAATCACTGGGAAACTCGCAGAGTACCGAGTCCTGCGAGTCCCTTACTACTCGCCGAGTAACGAGTCCTAGCGAGTAGATTCGCCCATCCCTAGTATACAGACATTACAGATCGCCTCCAGGGCCATGGGGTACTCAAAACCGGGTGGTTCATTCTCGGGATCACGGGGGCTGAGACCCGGCTCTGTGGCCCTGCGGAGAAACTAAAAATGCGGGGGAATTGATATAGGGATAATGGATCGTGACACCACCCGTGGTTTGCTGCAGGGTTATTGAGGATGATGGAAGGGTAGCTGGGATGAAGTGTCTCCCCATGGGTGGAGCGGGTCTAAAGGGCAGTGGATGTTGGCAGGTCGTTGGGGTGATCCCGGGCTGTAATGTCTATATACTTTTATATTCTGTGATCCCCAGCTGTAATGTTTATATACTCTTATATTGTGATCTCTGGCTGTAATGTCTGTATACTCTTATATTCTGTGATCCCTGGCTGTAATGTCTGTATACTCTTATATTCTGTGATCCCCGGCTGTAATGTCTGTATACTATTATATTCTGTGATCTCCGGCTGTAATGTCTGTATACTCTTATATTCTGTGATCCCCGGCTGTAATGTCTGTATACTCTTATATTCTGTGATCCCCGGCTGTAATGTCTGTATACTCTTATATTCTGTGATCCCCGGCTGTAATGTCTGTGTACTCTTATATTCTGTGATCCCCGGCTGTAATGTCTGTATACTCTTATATTCTGTGATAACCGGCTGTAATGTCTGTATCCTCTTATATTCTGTGATCCCCAGCTGTAATGTCTGTATACTCTGTGGTGATGTGGCCCCTGGCCGGGTGCATCACACGGGTTATCAATGCAGGTCTCTGTTCACATGGGCCGGTTTTCCTGATTGTGTGTGCTGTGTGAAACCTGTCCGATGTACAGGGGGTTAACAGCTGAAGGGTTTTCATGAGCTGAGTGAACAGCTGAGTGTGAGTGCTGAAGATCTGTGAGATTCATGAGCCTAATGAGCGGCAGTGTCTGAACCTGTGGGGATGAGTGCTTTGCTGGGCTAAAGCTGAATGGTGCACAGGGGTTAATCACATCTCAGGTCTGTGTGTGAGTGAAGAGGTGCTGATTGACTCACTGTGTTGCAGCTGTGAGTGAGCAGGCTGGATAAGAACCTGCCAGGTGTCTGAGTGAGGAGAGGACGATGGGAGTCAGAAGTCCAGACCACTGCCATGTGAGGAGGTGCTGTAAGTGAAGGTGGGGGAAGTAATGGTGACTCACCGTGGCCGGGACTCCGGTTTAGACAGGCGATGCTTCCTTCCTCCTTGTCACGGGTGGACCGCGCCTGCCGGTAGTGGGGCCCGGTGTAGTGCAGATCAAAAGTGTTGAAGACGTCTTGGTGGAACAGATTAAAGAGGTTTTTAATTTATTCGTGACGCCACCTATGAGTAGATTCGGTAAGGACTACCGACGCTGCGGAGCCCCCGGGGGATGGATAGCAGCAAGATGTTACGCTCCCCACAGGCTGAGCGGTGATCCCCGGAGGCTGGAGCTGCTTAAGATGTTGTGCGTCAGCTGCGGTTATCTTGTAGTGCGGACGGACAGTTCATAAGGAAGCACGGACACAGAAAGTCTCTGCAACGGGTCTTTACTGTAACCAGCAGGCAGTACATGGCATACAGTGGTTGGGTAGTAGACCGGGTGGACTCAGCAGTGATGGTGTCCCTTAGAAATCCGCAGTGTTCCTCCATTCTAACTAATTGGTTGCCAGTGTCGCCCAGGAATACCAGATCGGGTACGGGGAGGCTGCTTCAATGCCCTATCCATGATGTACGTTCTGGATGTTTTGGGGAGGCTTGGATCCCTCGGTGGGTACACCGCTGGTTAGACGACTGGAAGTTGGCTGGTGGTGAGGTGCTCCTATGAAGCTGCTCCTCCACGTTTCTGGTTCGCGTAGCAGAGGTGAACTGCTGCCAGCTTCGGTACCAGTGAACCGGCTGTGAGTTGTGGGCACGGGAGTCTTTTGGGAACCCGTGTGAATAATGCCCAATCCCGGTTAGTAAGGCCTCAGGTGCTGACACCCGACCGGTGACGGCCCGGGGGCTGCACGGGGTGCGGAGCCCCCGCTCCTCTCCAAGTTCAAGTCCTCAGACTCTGTTCTAGGTTCTAGTGTTCTAGGTTCTTCTGTTCTAGACTACTGTGTGTTCTACTACACTTCCCTAACACTCCACCCACCAGGACCTATGATTGGCCCTCTGTTCTAGGTGATGCATGCAGGGTTGGATTTCTAAATTAACCAGATCACTGCCAGGTCAGAGAATATTGCGGCTGCTTTTATGGCTGCAATACCCTCTTGTGACGCACTCGTTGCGGGGCGCCACACTCCCCCTTGGTTGAATACGCTTGTCCCCAAGCGTCACACTACCCACATTACAGAGGTTTTTGTATTTTATAACAGGTAATACACTTTTATTAATGACAAGTCATTATATGGCATAAAAGTGAAAAGGTAAATAAACAGGTTAACACATTGCGCGGACACGGCGGGCGGTCGGCTGTCCTTAGGTAAAAGTTCAGGCTGTAGCCGCCAAGTCGCAGTGTTATTGTGCAAACAGGAAGAAGTCTCTTTAGCAGAAAAGTTCAAACAACAAATGTCACTTATTGAGGGCAGTGTTCCGGACTCGTATAGCGAACCACCCGTCACAGCATACATATCGCTCATAGGTTACTATGTCCCCTCTATACAAGTCTCGGCTTGGATGCCCTCGCGGTAGGTGCGATTCCACATCACGACGCCCCACAAATACTTCGGTACTCACACCCTCCTCCCTTACGAATCCCCACCCGGTGGACAAGTTGAAGGTGCTTACCCGCCCGGTTTTACGGAATTGTCCAGGCAATGGAGATTGACGGCGGGCCTCGGCGCGGGCCTGCATGTTGGCTTGCAGTCGAGTGTGCCACTCCTCTCTCCGGATACGACGTACCTCTTCGTCGGAGTGGTGCGGCATGTTGATAAAGTCACTACGGCGTGCTGGTTGTTGAACGGCTCGAGCTTGGTGGGCAGTCTGAAGTGGAGCCCGGTTTAACGGAACCGGAGAAGATGTTGTTGCGGCGGCACCCGACCAGTGTACCCGAGCGGATCGCCCGGCAGAAGGATTCCTTGTGTCTCCCCAGGCGAACCCGGTGTAGAGGTCCTCAGCTGGGCTGTAGATCTCGTCGTCATCCTCCTCGACCTCTCCTTCGATGACTACGTCGGGCTGCTCGGCTGACGAAGACGATGGGATGAAATCCTCTGGGTCGGTGGGTGGCTGTGCTGCGAAGTTCTCCTCGGGGTCGTTGTGCAGGACTTCCAGGCTGCCTGCCTCTTCTTCTGTAGCAGCGGGAAGTGGTGTTTCGATCCCGGTCACCAGGTAGGCCTCTGTAGTTGCAGAGGAGGCCTCCGGTTCAGGGGAGAAACAAGCGACAGTCTCAATAGTGTAGAAACTGGTCGCGGGTTCCACAGGTGGAACCAGGTATGTGTCGGCTTCTTCGTGGGAGCGTATTGGAAGCTCCGGCTCAGGAACGGGGTCGGCTGCGGTTTCAACCACTGGAACGGGTCGAGCTGTGGCCCTCACAGGAACAATACAGTCTATGGGCTCCGGTGACGAAGCAGGACAGGTGGTAGGTGACGGTGAGGCGGTTGAGAAGCTGGCGATGTCGTCTGGGCCTGGAGAAGCTGTACCCGGTCGGCTCTGCTGCATCGCATGGTGTAGTCGTCTGCCTAGGGTCGCACTCCAGCTGCGAATCGTCCATTCCACAGTCTCAAGCAGTCGCACCCGGAGGTCTTGTAGAGCCTCTAGTCAGAAGTCGGGGCTGCCGTCTATGGTAAGGGCAGGACCCGGACCCGGTTGGCCTATGGCTGCTCTGGCCTCCGCCTCGACCTCCCGCATCAGGTCTTGGAGTCTCGTGCTGGCCATTCTCTTCATCGGAGGGAAACCACTCCCGTTCAACCGGTAAGCGTTCTGGTAGAGCTGGTGAAGAAGGTCTGTGACACTCCCATTTCCTCTGGGCTTTTGTAGTCCAATGGTGGGAAAAGTCTTTGGGGTCCGCCCCCATGGTTGATTCGAGCAATCAGGGCGGACAAAGAGTTTGGTGCCTTTGGTCTTTAGCCCTCCCACGATGAGGGGGGGGTTGACTCACTCCTGGGCTTGCACGTGGCGGATTCTTGTGGCGGGAACGCCATCTTGGCCCACGGTGAAAAGGCGGGAAAGTTCTTTTACGGACGAACAAAGTCCAAATTATAGACAATAAAGTCCAGTTTAAGCACATTATACCCGTTGGGTAACGGGCCTGCTCGTATCCTGTTCGTGATGCCATTTTCTGACTCACCGTGGCCGGGACTCCGGTTTAGACAGGCGATGCTTCCTTCCTCCTTGTCACGGGTGGACCGCGCCTGCCGGTAGTGGGGCCCGATGTAGTGTTGAAGACGTCTTGGTGGAACAGATTAAAGGGGTTTTTAATTTATTCGTGACGCCACCTATGAGTAGATTCGGTAAGGACTACCGACGCTGCGGAGCCCCCGGGGGATGGATAGCAGCAAGATGTTACGCTCCCCACAGGCTGAGCGGTGATCCCCGGAGGCTGGAGCTGCTTACGATGTTGTGCGGCAGCTGCGGTTACCTTGTAGTGCGGACGGACAGTTCATAAGGAAGCACGGACACAGAAAGTCTCTGCAACGGGTCTTTACTGTAACCAGCAGGCAGTACATGGCATACAGTGGTTGGGTAGTAGACCGGGTGGACTCAGCAGTGATGGTGTCCCTTAGAAATCCGCAGTGTTCCTCCATTCTAACTAATTGGTTGCCAGTGTCGCCCAGGAATACCAGGTCGGGTACGGGGAGGCTGCTTCAATGCCCTATCCATGATGTACGTTCTGGATGTTTTGGGGAGCCTTGGATCCCTCGGTGGGTACACCGCTGGTTAGACGACTGGAAGTTGGCTGGTGGTGGGGTGCTCCTGTGAAGCTGCTCCTCCACGTTTCTGGTTCGCGTAGCAGAGGTGAACTGCTGCCAGCTTCAGTACCAGTGAACCGGCTGTGAGTTGTGGGCACGGGAGTCTTTTGGGAACCCGTGTGAATAATGCCTCAGGTGCTGACACCCGACCGGTAACGGCCCGGGGGCTGCATGGGGTGCGGAGCCCCTGCTCCTCTCCAAGTTCAAGTCCTCAGACTCTGTTCTAGGTTCTAGTGTTCTAGGTTCTTCTGTTCTAGACTACTGTGTGTTCTACTACACTTCCCTAACACTCCACCCACCAGGACCTATGATTGGCCCTCTGTTCTAGGTGATGCATGCAGGGTTGGATTTCTAAATTAACCAGATCACTGCCAGGTCAGAGAATATTGTGGCTGCTTTTATGGCTGCAATACCCTCTTATGACGCACTCGTTGCGGTGCGCCACAATGGGAGCCTGCCAGCTCCATGCCGTTGGCACAAAGATGCGTGCATGCCAGCAAGTGTCCAGGACCGAGGACGGCTCAAGGGCCAGGGGTCATATGTGTGATGAGGACCGAGGATGGCTCAAGGGCCAGGCGGTCAGATGTGCGGTGTGAGAGACCGAGTACGGCTCAAGAGCCAGGCGGTCACAGCCGACTTTGGGACTGACTGAGTGAGTCATGATATAGTCCCGTTGATCCAGATATAAATGTTCCGGATCCCGGTGGATCCGTGGAGGTCTTGTGTGTACTGTTTGACAGGGTTCCTGGTACTATTGTGGGTCCTGAGTATGTAGCATATTGGTGTATGTAAAAATGCCATGAATGCTGTGTCATGCGTGAGTCATAATGGTTCATGAAAAAGTGCCATGTGAGATGACTCGTGTGCAATAGGATGGGGAATGATCCCTGTCAGGGTGATAGACGGTGATAGCCATCTTTAGAACCAGACTGAGGTCTGCAAGGGTCGGTGGGTGACGCCTTGAAGTTCTGGGGAAAACGTATGTGAATGTCCTGTAACGTAATGTCATATGGGAATGTAATGTCCCTGAGCAGATTGCGGGGGACAACATGGCAACACAGGCTGTGATACCCTTATTGGTTTAAGCATTGAGGATTCAGGTGTTGCCATGGACTTATGGTCAGTGCATGGCAACTAGTGGTGATAGGCTGGAGTCCAGCCAATGGTTTAGCCTGATGGCTAATGTTTACTGATTGGTCAGTAATGTTTGTGTGGCAGTGTGGATATAAATAGAGAATTTCTGTCAGAGGGTCAGTCAGACCTCTGACAGAATTTGAGATGGAAGCCCTAATGGCTGAACTTATAGCTAAGGCCGGGCAGCCGGGCGGCGAGGCTTGGTTGCGGTCCTGCTCGTCACTCGTACCATCAGTTACCTCGGATGTCTCGGGGGCTGCAGGAGCTGAAGCATTTCCTCCGTCTTTGTTTGGTGCGGAGCTGCCGCCAGCTGACGGGCGCAGCCTCCGCACTCACCGCAGGGCCAGCAGGCGATATTCACCATCACCTCCACCACAGCGGGGAACCGGCGTTTCCAGTCGAGGAGTTCCCTCATCCCGCGTTAAGAGACCGGTATGTGGTGATGGCGCCCCCTCTCGGCAGTCCAGGAAGCGGACACGGGACTTTACATATGATTCAGCAGCTGCTGGCCCCGGGAATGTTGATTTGTTAAGGGTGGCTGCTGGGCAGAATAGGAGCCTGGTTTTTGAGCAGCCAGGTGCAGAGCTGACCCCAGTTACCCAGACACAGTTTACCCCTTTGGACTTGTCTGCTTGGGACAGGAATGCAGGTCCCTGTTCTCAGTCAAGTGCTGCTAGTGCATCTGTTGCGTTTAACCCAGCTGGTGCTAGTCGCCCTGTGCAAGTACTGTCTATACCAGGAGTATCTTCTCTACCCATGCCACCGATGCCAGCGTCTGATGAAGCTCACCGGGTTTGGTCATCGTCAGAGCCGTCTTCAGAAGAGGAACTTGTCTGCGGATCTGCTTCTCGTCCTGCAGTGCCTCCTGCTGCTCCTGATGTCCGTCAGGCGTCTGAACTACCTTCTTCTCGTCCGTCGATCTTGCAAGCTCGTCATGGTGAGACTGTTGCTTTTTCTCATCCACAGGTTAATTTAGATTCAGTTAAGTCTTTGGTGGCCAGAGCTGTCGCTGAAGCTCTCGGGCTACCAGAAAAAAATGGGGAGAGAAGGGCGGGGGTAGTGATTGACCATGCTGATGTGCGGTCTTCGGCTGTGTCCGATCTCGCATTTAAGGAAGCCCTCTTCTGCGATGTTTCCCCTTTGGGGTTCCATCTTTCTCTTGCTGTTAAGGAGAGAATTTGGAATCGGGAGTACGTTGATATCTTTTCTCTCCTTCCAGTGTCCAGGGATCTTCCGCATAGGGGGGAGAGAAAAGATGACAAATCTGAACATGATTTGGATAAACGCAAACCGTATAAATCCTTTCATAATTGGTTGCAAGCGTTTGCAATTTATTCTGCGGTTTTGGGTGAAAAATCGTCTTCGTGTTGTACTGGCCTTTTCCAGCACCTTGATATTATTCTGGAAGCCTACAGGAATTTTGGGGGGTCGGCATGGCTACACTATGATGAGTCATTCCGTCAGAAGCTTGCCGTACACCCCACCATTTCTTGGGGCGTGAAGGATGTTGGACTTTGGCTTAATTTAATGCTGCCGCAGCGTACGCAATCCAGTAAACCTGCTGCGCCCTCGGCTTCGCGCAAAGGAGTATGTTTTGCGTTTACCGATTCTTCGTGTAAATGGGCTAATTCCTGCCGCTTTAAGCACGAATGCTCGTTTTGTGCCGGTAGTCACCCTGCTGTCAAATGTTTTCGTAAACAGAATATGTCTGCCCAAGCCAATGCCTCAGGCGGGAATCCTACGGTTAAAAGCAGTGACTCCGGTGATACTGGAAAACATGCTTCCGTGGCTAAGCAATTTTCCAGACAGGGAGACGGCAATTTTGCTAATTGACGGTTTTCGTGATGGTTTCTTTGTTCCCCCCTTTTCGGGTACTGGGTGTGTGGTGGGAAAGAACTTGGTCTCTGCCCTTCAGCATCCTTCGGCAGTGGAGCCTCATATTGCGAAGGAACTGTTGTTGGGTCGGATAGTTGGTCCTTTCTCTGATCCTCCGTTTGAGGATTTTAGGATTTCCCCTTTTGGGGTGGTCCCTAAAAAGGAACCTGGTTCTTTCCGTATTATTCATCATCTGTCTTTTCCGAAAGGGGGATCCCTCAACGACCAGGTTGATCCTTCTACAGCCGCGGTTAAGTATATTCGTTTTGAATACACGATTGATTTATTACGTCGTTTTGGATCAAATTGTTTGTTAGCCAAGTCAGACGTTCAGTCGGCTTTTCGGCTTTTGCCTGTCCATCCGACGGGATTTAATTCGTTGGGTTTTTATTTTGATGGTGGGTTTTATTTTGATCGCTGTCTCCCCATGGGTTTTTCCCTTTCTTGTTTTTATTTTGAATCATTTTCGACTTTTTTATCTTGGGCATTGGGGTCGGATTTTACGTCGGCCGCTGTATTACACTATTTGGATGATTTCCTGTTCGTGGGCCCGGGGGTTCTGATGATTGTCTTCGTCTTCTTTCTCGTTTTTTACAGCTAATGCAGCATTTTGGAGTCCCTTTAGCCTCGGATAAAACTGTTTTTCCTTGTACGAAATTGGAATATTTAGGGATCACGATTGATTCTGTTAGGATGGAGTTTAGTTTATCTGCGGAAAAGTTGGAAAAATTGAAAAGTTTGGTAGCCAATATGTTGGGGACAGAGAAAGCAACATTACGGGAATTCCAGTCCTTGTTGGGTAGTTTGAACTTCGCGTTGCGCATTTTACCGATGGGTCGTCCATTTTTACGGCGCCTTTATGACGCTACCAAAGGCGTCTCGTCCGCGAGTTGTCATATTCGTGTGACTCGTTCGCTGAAAAACGATCTTTCAGTGTGGCATGAATTTTTATCTACATTTACTGGTATATGTTGTTTGCAGGATGATTTTGTTTCGGCTTCTTCTTTATATTTGTTTTTTCATGTGGACTCCCTTTGCGGCTTTGGGTTATTGTACGGACAAGAATGGTGTGCTTCTCAGTGGCCTGTCTCGTTTGTCGAACGGGGTTTCTACAAGTCCCCTGTACTTTTGGATTTGGTAGTGTTATTAATAATTCTGGAGCTTTGGGGCCCTAGCCTGGCCAATAGACGTATTATGTTTTCTTTTCCCACCCCTGGGTCAGTTTTTGTAATTAATTCGCTTTCTTCAAAATGCAAGTTTATTTCCTGTCTTCTTCGTAGGTTGGTTTTGTCTTGCCTTCAGTTTAATATCTGGCTGAAGGCGACTCATGTTTCTGAGTCTATTAATATACCAGCACTGTTTCTTTCCCGGCAGCAATGGGTGGATTTCCGCAGGTCCTTTCCGGCAGCGGCTCACTGCGGGAGGGATTGCCCCTCGGGTCTCTGGACAGTCTTGGAGGACCAATAACAGGTTTTCTTAAGAATTCTGTGGCTCCCTCACCATGGGCCTCGTATGCGGCCGCATGGCGGGACTGGTCTTCTTTTTGTTCAGCAAAACGCATTCCTGTAGTTACTCACGATGCCGGTGTTGTGTTGAAATTTTGCGAAGAACTTATGCAATCGGGTCGCAGTCACTCCAGCTTGCCGAAAATCATTTATGGGGTGTCCTTTTTTCTTCAACTATTTGGAGGCGATTCTTTGTCAGATATGTTTCTCGTTCGCCAGTTTTTGAAGGGCGTTCGTAAGGGGACTTCTATGCCGGACACTCGGCGTCCGATTTCGTTGGAAGTGCTAAAGAAATTGTGGTTTATATTAAAGGATGTTTGTTTTAATGAATACGAAGTCTCTTTATTTCGCACTTGTTTTATTCTAATGTTTTTTGGAGCTTTTAGGATCGGTGAAGTGGTGTCGTATAGCAAACTCAAATTTTCTGGACTGAGAATCGAGGATGTCTCATTGTTCAACAATTATATCTTGGTTTTTGTCCGTAGATCCAAGACGGACCAATTGGGTACGGGTATGTCAGTTAAGCTCAATTCACTTCCAAATTCCTTTCTCTGCCCTTGTCATAACATGCGTCATTGGCTGGAGATCCGTCGCCCTATGCAGGGTTCTCTGTTTATTCATGAGGGTGGTGATCCACTGACGGTATTTCAATTTTCTTCAGTTCTTAAAAAATGTTTTCATAGGTTGAACATGAGCCATCTTCGCTTCTCATCTCATTCTTTTAGGATCGGAGCTGCCACAACGGCGGCTTGTGCAGGGTCAAGTTCCCAATCCATTCAGCGTTTGGGGAGGTGGAAGTCGCATAGAGCAAGATTGTATGTTCGCCCGAATTTGTTGGTTTAACTTTGTTATCATCTTTTTTAGGACCACTGATAGTTTGGATAGTAGGTCATTCCTACGTTTATTGGGCCCAGAAGAGGGCGTCTCGGAGAAGTTACACAGAAAACCTATCATTTGATTCTACACAGGCCCTGATTTTTTGGTTTGGTTTTAGGGGATTACGACTTCGGGATTTATGTAAGTATTTAAGTGAAATTTCAGTTGCCTTCCTGCTTCCGGATCTTCTAGTGATACACATAGGAGGTAACGATATCGGAAAAATACCAACTTTGGACCTGCTGAGTAACTTTAGGAGAGATGTTGGTCTCATTCGTTCCATGTTTCCTTTTTCGGAGCTGGTTTTTTCCGAGATCGTTCCTCGTTTGGTGGGAAAACGGAGCCGTTCAAATTTATGGAAGGTATCCGGAAGCGGGTCAATCGGCTTCTGAAAAGGTTTATTTCGTGTTCTGGGGGACGGTCTTACCGTCATGTCGATTTGGAAGGTTTTCTTTCAGGAATGTATCGGAATGATGGAGTTCACTTGAGTGATATCGGATGTGATATTTTCAACCTTGGTTTACAGACTATGGTTGAACAAGGTCTTGGGCGTGTTTGGGGGGGCTGCACATAGCTATGTGCTGCCCGGGTGGGATGGTTTTGGTATATTTCATGGTATTTATATAACAAAGTTTTATATGGATGTAATGCTATTAAAATATAGCTTTGGTTCATTTTGGAAAATGAAATTAAATGGTTATTATTTAATTTAATAATTTATTTAAACCTTAATAAAGCCCACGGCCTTGTTTATCCATCCGGTTGTAGTGTCAATTTATTTACTCTATAATTAAGTATGTACAGTATACCAGTCAGCCTTGTGTTTCCATGTCATATAATGCAATGTAAGGATATGCATATTATATGTGAAAATGGAAATACAGTGTTATGGTTTATGTGTTTGAAAGCGGTTTATGACAGAAATTAATAAATCCGCTGGTTATGTTACGTTGAAATGTAGTCTCTGCTGTCATTTTCCCCGTGCCAAGCGGGTTCCCCTAGGGCGCTACCTCACAACTCTTATATTCTACTAGATGGCGGCCCGATTCTAAAGAATCAGGTAGTCTAGAATCTAATATATAAAAGCCGAAGGCACTTCCGTCATTTTGTCCAGAGCTACATATAGAAGCCAATGGCACTTCCGTCACTTTGTCCGGAGCTATGTGACGTCACCAGAGCCCTACACCCGTTCAGGGTGAGCCAAGATGGCGGCCGTAAGCGGGAGCGGGACTCATACAGCCCGCTACGCTTACGGCCGCCCCTACATTGCCCCAAAACACACACACACCATCCGAACAACATCACACATACACACTCACACATCCGGACACACACACAAACACACACACTCTCGCTACACTTTCGCAGCACTGCATCCACTCCTCAATCATCACCCCCGCACACACGCAGGAGGGGCGAGGAGAGCGTACGCAAGTACCAAAAACCGGCACTACGCCGCCCACAGCCCGGTGTGCCTCTGTGGCGCCCCTGCGTCCAGGGTGGCCACAGGTAGTACTGCAGCCAGGCAGGAGGGTAGACAGTTTGTTTAACAAACACCTCGCACACATATCCATTGCATGGGGACCTAACCCTGAGCCTGGGACTCTAGGCAGACAAGGGGTAATAGGCTAGATATGAGTGGATGGAGCGTAGTCATGGTAACGGATGGGTATATAAGGGAGTGACAGGAAGCGGTTAGCCAGTAGGCGGGTGCCGAGCAGTCAAGACAAGACCAGTACCATCAGGTCCAGAGAAGTAGTGAAGACCAGCAACTGACTGATAGGAAAGTTTCCCTGATTATACCCAGAAGTTACACAGAAAAGAAAGGACCCGGTAATCTCTTGAGAAATAGGGATACCTGTGGTTTGGCTGAAACCAGAGTGTCAGCTCTGAGGGGGACTGAAGATTTACCCGGTGCCCCAGACAACCTGATGGGGAATACAGACTTCAGATCTATATTCCCACCCTAAGATTGGGAGCACAGCAGCATAGATAGGACCCGGCTTACCGCCCAGAGAATTAAGGAGGAAGCTGCCAAAAGGGACCGAGCTGCCGCTCCGCAATCCACTTTGAGGAGAAACATTGAGATATAGCCTGAAAGGACACATAGAGGGACCGAGGAGTCTAGGAAAGATAACCTGGCTGCAGTGGGTTCAATATAGCAAAGCTGTAAAGAACTGTATTGTACCGTGCCTGTTTGACTGAAGGATAAGAACAGTAAACCCGGGTGAACCCTGCTACGTTGTCTGTGTCTGATTTCAGGTATGAAAAGCTGTCAGTTCTCCATCTAGCCCCGTCAAGAGCCATCTCCACATCACCCCTTTCTTCTGCAAAGACTACAATTACCATCACTGACTTTTACTACCACTGCCCCGGGGAACCCAGTTCTGCCCACAGTAACTATTTTATCCTAGCTGTTTCCCATCGTCCCCGGAGGTTCTGCAGCAGCGGCGGCCCCATTACTGGCCGCATAATGTGGGTGGCGTCACGAGTGACAAATCCCCTGTAAATAACCCCCCATTTTATTGTGCGGGCCCGGGACACGGTCCGGACCAGGACCGCCGTGACATCCCCCAGCAGTACCCCGGTCCGGCACCGAGTACCCCGTCCCAGTGGGTCCACAACCTGGCGTCACGAACAGGATCTACCGTGCCCGGTATCGGGCATTGTGTGCCGTGATTAGTGACTGTTTTAAATCTGCCGCCATTGCTGGGCGCGCGCGAGCTGAATTGTAACTGCACCACAGATACTGTAAATTTCAGAATCCGCCATTGCAGAGCGCGCGACGCGCGGGAAGAAAAAAAACGCTCACCGCTCTGACGTCATCGGGTGGAAAGCGAGAGTCCCTGTCGCACTGCAGAATCCAAGATGGCGAGAGAGGAAGTCGTCACCCCAGAAAGGCAGGACAAGAAACCGGATGTGGAGCAGCGGCCATTACAGCATACCCGGACAGAAGAGAAAGATGCTGTGGAGAGTGCTGCGGAAGAAAGACCTCAACTGATCCCCGGGGGCCCACTAAACGTGAGTGTGGAGGAACCCGGCCAGGAAGAAACATTGAGTGATTCTAGCGGCATGGCGGAAGGCGGTAGAGATTATCCACAAGTCCGAGACACCCGGAGGGGTGTAATGCGGCTGCTGCCCCTACAGATAACCCGGGCCCAACTAGAACTGGGACTGAACTGCTGAGTGCCTTTGAGAAAGTTTTTGCACTTTTAGAAGAGTAATATATATGTTATTTATTTCAATGCAACGTTTAAGATCCGTACCTCTGTAATAGGATGACAAATATGCTTGATGTTTAATGTTATGCAAGATAAAAATATTTTTCAGGGGGATCCATGCCTGATTTCAGGTATGAAAAGCTGTCAGTTCTCCATCTAGCCCCGTCAAGAGCCATCTCCACATCACCCCTTTCTTCTGCAAAGACTACAATTACCATCACTGACTTTTACTACCACTGCCCCGGGGAACCCAGTTCTGCCCACAGGAACTATTCTATCCTAGCTGTTTCCCATCGTCCCCGGAGGTTCTGCAGGAGCGGCGGCCCCTTTACTGGCCGCATAATGTGGGTGGCGTCACGAGTGACAAATCCCCTGTAAATAACCCCCCATTTTATTGTGCGGGCCCGGGACACGGTCCGGACCAGGACCGCCGTGACATCCCCCAGCAGTACCCCGGTCCGGCACCGAGTACCCCGTCCCAGTGGGCTCCACAATTCCTCCTCCAACATTCGTGAGCCGCACGGGCCCACACTCCCGGCTGGCGAACCGCTAACCGGAGCTCAGCCGCGGCTTACCTGCGGCACGGAGGTCCGCGGCGAGCCAGCCGGGAGATGACCAGCGTCAGCTGGTCATCTCCAGGCTGCTCGCAGCGGTGGTGCCCTTCGCGGCATTCAAACCGCGCGCCAAGCCGCAGTACTCTCCAGATTGGTCGCCGTGGCCACGGCGACCAATCAGAGAAGTAACGCAGCTTGGCACGCGGTTTGAATGCCGCTCCTCTGATTGGTCGCCACATTCAGCGTCAACCAATCAGAGGAGCGGCTCGCGCCATATTGTATTTGAAATATGGCACCATGGCGCGCGCCGCTATTCTGATTGGTCACCTCGTTCACCGCCGACCAATCAGAATAGCAGCGCGTGCTGTGGCGCCATATTTCAAATACACTATACTCAGTGCATTTGAAACATGGCGCCATGGGGCGCACCGCTATTCTGATTGGTCGGCGGTGAACGTGGCAACCAATCAGAATAGCAGCGCTCGCCATGGCGCCATACTTCAAATACACTATACTCAGTGTATTTGAAATACGGCGCCATGGCGCGCCCCGCTATTCTGATTGGTCGGCGGTGAACGGGAGACCAATTATATTGTAGGGCTCCGGTGACGTCACGTAGCTCCTAACAAAGTGACGGAAGTGCCATTAGCTTCTATATATAGCTCCGGACAAAGTGACGAAAGTGCCTTCGGCTTTTATATATTAGATGATCCCTGGCTGTAATATCTGTATACTCTTATATTCTGTGATTCCCCCGGCTGTAATGTCTGTATACTCTTATATTCTGTGATCCCTGGCTGTAATGTCTGTATACTCTTATATTCTGTGATCCCCGGCTGTAACGTCTGTATACTCTTATATTTTGTGATCCCCGGGTGTAATATCTGTATATTCTTATATCCTGTGATCCCCGGCTGTAATGTCTGTATACTCTTATATTTTGTGATTCCCAGCTGTAATGTCTGTATTCTCTTATATTCTATGATCCCCGGCTGTAACGTCTGTATACTCTTATATTCTGTGATCCCCAGCTGTAACGTCTGTATACTCTCTTACTCCCTTCCCTTAACAGGGGCTGTGGTATGTCCAACCTGTTCCTGCATGGTTTCGCACATACATTACACAGGGGCACATTTATAAGAATTTCTCAGGACAGGAACATTATTTAATTACATCCAATTGTGGAACTTATTTTTATCATAAGATGTAATAATTAAAACGTACAGTTGTTTGTAGCATAACCCCTCTAAATCTGCATTGTTCCAATGTGTTATAACATCTTGTTTGTCACTGTTCCTTTAAGTATTGCTGTTCTACCATGAGTTTATTAAGTGGAGTCAGTATGTCTGACACCAGAAAAGCAGCTAAGTATAAAAGACAGGCTTGACAGCAATAAAAGGTACTGTAGCCCGGCTAGTTAAAAATAGCTGCTCAAGTTACAAGAACTTTGAACCATGGAGGAATATTTTGCATACAGCTGCCATGAAAGTTTTGGTGATATTTCCCCTTAAATCTTATCACACCTTCCATTCTTCGGGATGGGGCCTCATAATAGAGACAATTGTGTTTTATCGCATTATAAACCAAGTGAATGTAGAAAAACACTTTTAAGGCACTGAATGGAATAAAAGTTGGACTATTATCATATTAAGTGATCCAAGACTATTTTTCGTGAATACAGAGGCTCATCGAAACTTTAAAGGGAGCTTGTCAGGTCAGATAACACCATTAACCTGAAGATCGAGGGATATTTCTGCAGGAGTACAGTGTATATGGAGTCTGGAAGAAAGATGGTAAGATGGGCAAAAGTATTCAGGAGAGCTAGTTTGATCCCTAGACTGTGGTTCCCTAACTCTCCCTGTTCCCAGAGGTATCCCGGATGGCGGGGAGGTCTGGGTCACCACCCTAGCCCTTCTCTCTTGATTAGCTCCTACCTCCACCCATAGACCGGGAAAAGAACAACCATTACAACAGAAGGGTACAGCAGCAGCTCCAGCAAACATGATGCACTACGTGGGTCCTAGAAGAGAAATAAACTCTTTCTGCGACACCCAGTGGACGGAAGTGGAACTATTTCTAGGCTGAGGGAGTGGAAATCAGAATGCTAAGACACACCCCTACACCTCAATGCTCTTACTCACTCCTCCATCTGCAGAGCCGCCACAAAAAGCAAGACTGAAGGAGAAAAAAATCAGTTTAAACACAACAGCAGGACTCATGGACTGCAAAGCAGTCAAAACATAACAAGGATAATGGCATTAGAAAAGAGCCTGGTCGCTGAACTGAAAGTACGGCTACTGGGAGACAATTAACTTTATTTCTCCCAGGAGCCGCCGGTTTTCAGTCATACAGGGACAGCGTGCTTACAGTCACCATTCAAACTGTTGTAAGCACGCCAAACCATTATAACTGCCAGCCAAGTCTGCATTGCAAAAGTATAGGCATAATGAAAAGTTATGCAACTTTCCAATATACTTTGACCTCATTCATCATACTGGTTAATTTTTTTAAGACACTTTTCTGTTTAGTGTTTGTTTGCGCTGGTGGATTTTATGCCAAATTCATCAACAAAAGAGCAATTCAATGCAATATTGAATTTGTCGTATTTTTAGGAATTCCCTGACCTGGCAAATTCAAACAATTTGATTATAGCTTTGTGCAACTTGCCCAAAAATGGCTTTTGCACATTGAAGAAGATTGTATCATTCAGAGTAAAGGACACATTAAAATGGGTGTGGTCTTACCTATAATATCTTCCAGCTAACACATCACATGGTACAGCACAGCCAATTGGAACAGAGCCTGTATAAAAGCAAAAGTAGGGAATGCAGTAGCTATTGTGTGGTGAATCTGAATAGTGAGAGGTAGTGATGGGTGAGCAGTACCATGCTCGGGTGCTCAGTACTCGGAATGAGCAGTTGGATGCTCACATGGGCTCAACTCATTTTTCAAGTGTAATGGAATTGGGGATCTCAAGCATTTTTCTGAAAAAGTTCCCCGTAAATTGCCAAATTGCCAAAATCCCCATTGACTTCCATTATACTTTGATACTCGAGTCACGCCCATCTAAGCATCAACCACTCGTTACAAATACTGAGCACCAAGCATGCTAGTGCTCACCCATCACTAGTGAGAGGACATCATAGCTCACAGTATAGCCATAGATATAGGAAGAAAAATTTAATAAACATTGCAGGTAGGGGGTATTGATGAGTGAACACTACTAATGCCCGAGTGCTCAGTGCAGTAACAAGCAGATGAATGCTCACATGGGCTCAATTTATTTATTGTTATTATTATTATGTATTTATAGAGCACCATTGATTCCATGGTGCTGTACATGAGAAAGGGTTACATACAAACAAGTTAAAAATACAATGAACAAAGTAATAGTGACAGACTGCTACAGAGGGGAGAGAGGACCCTGCCCTTGTGGGATTACATTCTACAGGGCAATGGGGAGTGAGACAGTAGGTTGGGTCTGCTTGGGTGGGGGTGGAGCACCGGGTTCAATGGTGGTGGAGCGCCAGGTCCAGTGGTGGTGGAGCGCCAGGTACAGTGTGGTGAGGTGGCACCATGGTCAATGTAGGCTGTAGACTGTTGTGAAGAGATGGGCTTTCCGGTTCCGCTTGAAGGTTCCGAGTGTGGGGGACAGTCGGACGTTTTGGGGTGCAGAATTCCAGAGGATGGGGGATGCTCAGGCGAAGTCTTGTAGGCGGTTAGATGAGGAACGTACAAGTGTAGAGGAGAGAAGGAGGTCTTGGGAGGATCAAAGATTACGAGTTGGATGATATCGAGATATTAGTTTAGAGATATATGGGGGGACAGATAGTGGACGGGTTTGTAAGTCAGTGTTAGTAGTTTGAATTGGATACACTGGGGAATTGTGAGCTTGTGGAGGGATTTGCAGAGGGGAGAAGCTGAGGAGCAGTGAAGAGAGAGGTGGATTAGTAAGGACAGATTGGAGAGGTGCAAGAGTGTTAGCAGGGAGGCCACAGAAGAGGAGGTTGCAGTAGTCGAGACGGGAGATGATGAGGGCATGCACTAGTAGTTTAGTAGCTTGAGGGTTGAGGAAGGGATGGATTCTGGAAATATTTTTGAGTTGGAGGTGGCAGGAGGTGGCGAGAGCTTGAATGTGTGGTCTGAAGGATAAGGCAGAGTCAAGGATCACTCCAAGGCAGTGGACTTCAGGTACAGGGCAAAGTGTGATATAATTTATTGGGATAGATTAGGTAAGGGGGTGCGCGAGATGGATGAAAGATAATGAGTTCAGTTTTGTCTACGTTTAGTTTAAGGAAGCGAGAGGAGAAAAAGGAGGATATGGCTGACAGACACTCTGGGATTCTGGACAGCAGAGAGGTGACGTCTGGGCCAGAGAGATAGATCTGAGTGTCATCAGTGTACAGGTAATGCAATAATAAATGTGGTATATAGAAATGAGCGCTAGGGATAATGGAACAAGCCGAACGCTTTTGTAGACATTACCTATAAGTTTATTACGATAAACACAGTACAGGTACTTCTCCCACAACGCGTTTCGACGCTACATGCGTCTTTCTCAAGTGGATGCTACCTGGGTATAAGAATCAATCTGTAGGATGATGTGTCGCACGATCCGCGCTGCTGCCAATAGGGAAAACCAGAGAACCAGAGTGTCTGGAGAAAATGTAGTTTTATTTCTACGCGTTTCAGAGCTATACCCAGCTCCTTCCTCAGGGACAAACCTGAGATTGATTCTTAAACCGCGGTGATCCGTGGATGTGTGGATCCTGCAGCAGCTGACCTCTCGCACTCATACTTGGTTGTGGGTCAACACAACCGAACCAGGTGAGCAGATTCCAACAATTTCTATACCGCCCTTTTCATATAAAGGATAAGACCCTATTGTGCATTCTCTCACATTTTAGATGTATGCTACCTGTTCATCCATAATAAAGGCTTAAAGCGAACCTGTCACCCCCCCTGGACATCAAAAGCTATAATATCCACCTTCTGCAGTACTAAGGCTGCATTCAGGGAAGGTGGCTATAGGCTTTTGATGCCCTATATACTGTTAAATATTCACTTATATAACTGCTTACAGTTTAGAAGACCTAAGACCGGGAGGCGGGGTTTCGCGCTCCTCCGACCCTCCCCCTCTTGTCAATCAGCCTGGTCGCCTGCTGCTGCCTCCCCTCACAGTCTAGCATGAACGCGCGCCTCCATTCTCCTCTATGGTGCCGCGCATGCGCTGTGCGCCGGGTGTCCAGGAAGTCGTCGAGCTGGATGCCCTGACAGACACCGTGATCTCCATGGCTAAGGTCATCAAGGAACTGCGAGAGTCAAAACCTGCACCCAAGATCGAGTTGGCGACCAGCAGAGAGGATGATCCGTGGATGAGGCCCAGAGGATACCCAGCAGCAAGAGGACGACCCAGCGATCGCTACCAACCAGATGGACAGCCCATTTGCCGCCGTTGCCAGAAATCAGGCCATTTTGCTCGAGAGTGTCCTTTAAACGACGATTCCCTGAGCAGGCGGGCCGCTCCCCAGGAATGAACGATCAAGGCCCCTCAGCCTGGTATGACAAATTCGTGGGAGGAAAGCCGGTGATCCCTATTGTGTTGGATGGCATCCCCTTTAGTGCCCTGCTGGATACCGGATCCCAAATAACATCCATCCCACATGTTCTATATAAAAGGTACTGGGCTGATTCAGACATTACTAATGCGCCAGATGACTTTAATTTTGATATATGGGCTGGTAATGGATTGGTGATACCAAAGGTTGGATTTAGAGAGATGAATATTCAGGTTGGGAAGGTAGAATTGCAGAACCAGAGTATTATAATCGTAGATGTCAACCGGCGAGACCGTGAACCCGTGATGCTGGTAGGAATGAATGTCATTGAGAAATGTTTTCCCGAAGTGTTAAGTGTTTTGCAGCAAATCGCCGAGACTGCCGGAGCAGGACAACAGAGGCTTCTGCACAAAGAGATCAAAGCTCTGATGTTGAAGCAACAGGTAGAAATCTCCGGAAGTGAGATCGGCAGTGTACGAGTAAGTGACCCAATACCCATTGTAATTCCTCCCAAAACTGAAATGTTGGTATGGTGCAGAGCCGCAATAGGCATTAAAGGGCAAGACTATCAGGCCCTGGTAGAACCCGTGTACTCAGACAGTAGACCGACCATACTCACTGCTAGGGGAGTGGTTGACGTACACAGGGGAAGAGTGCCATTACGCCTATTGAACTGCGGAGAAGATGAGGTCACATTACCAAAGTATGCTACCATGGCTAAGTTGTACACGGTTGATAACAACAACATCACCGCCGCCGAGCCCTTGAACCCGTCATGTCAGGCGGATGACAATGGCTCAGAGGAGAAGCTGGAGGATTGGTGCCAAAAGTTGCATGTAGGTACCAGTTCTACACCTCCCCGTCACAAGCATGGAGTATACTGGGTAGTGAAAGAATATGAGCAGATATTCAGCAAACACCCGTTAGACTTTGGGCAAATTAAAGGGGTAGAGCACACTATACCCACAGGTAACCATCAACCTATAAAAGAAAGGTATAGACCCTTACCACCAGCTCACTACCAAACCACCAAAGATATGCTCAGAGAAATGAAATCTGCAGGGGTAAAAAGAGACAGTTGTAGCCCCTGGGCAGCACCTCTAGTGTTAGTTAAAAAGAAGGACGGAACCATGAGAATGTGCGTAGATTACCGGCAGATTAATCGCATCACACATAAGGACGCATACCCATTACCTAGGATTGAGGAGTCATTAGCTGCATTAAAATCTGCTAACTACTTTTCCACCCTTGATCTGACTAGTGGGTACTGGCAGGTTCCTGTGGCCGAGGCCGACAAGGAGAAGACAGCGTTTACTACGCCGATGGGCCTCTGTGAGTTTAATTGTATGCCGTTCGGACTCTGCAACGCACCCGGGACCTTCCAACGTCTGATGGAGAGCTGCCTCGGGCACAAGAACTTTGAAACTGTCCTCCTGTACCTAGATGACGTCATAGTCTACTCGAAGACGTACGAGCAACATCTACAAGACCTGGCAGAAGTGTTCGAAGCTTTATCGAAATATGGCATGAAAATCAAGCCATCCAAGTGTCACCTTCTCAAACCAAAGGTACAGTACCTGGGACATGTCATGAGTTCAGAGGGAGTAGCACCGGATCCTGATAAAGTCACAGTGATAAGGGATTGGCCAAGACCTACGAACGTGAAAGAAGTGAGGCAATTCCTGGGCCTGGTAGGCTATTATAGAAGATTTATCCGAGGATTCACGAAGCTAGCAGCTCCTCTGCAAGACATTCTGGTAGGACGATCAAAGAAGACTTCAAACTGTAATCTCCTGACATGGTGTGATGAGGAAAGAGAAGATTCCTTCAATCAGCTAAAAAGTGCGCTGACGGGAGAAGAGATCCTGGCATACCCTGATTACCATCAACCATTCATTCTTTACACGGATGCCAGCAACGTGGGACTGGGAGCAGTATTGTCGCAGAAGCAAGGAGGCAAAGAAAGAGTTATTGCCTTTGCAAGCAGGAAGCTCCGGCCTACAGAAAGAAATCCCGAGAACTACAGCTCCTTCAAGTTAGAGCTACTGGCAGTAGTTTGGGCTGTGACTGAACGCTTTAAACATTACTTGGCAGGTGCAGAATTCACCATCTACACGGATAACAACCCATTGACTCACCTGGACACAGCAAAATTAGGTGCTTTGGAGCAGCGATGGATAGCCCGGCTATCTAACTATAACTTTGTCATCAAATATCGGGCAGGCCGCAAGAATGGGAACGCAGATGCCTTATCCCGGATGCCGCACCTGAAAGACGTGGAAGAGGAACCGGAAGAGTTGGAAGAGATTGAACTACCGGCCTTTCATCGTTCAAGGGTAGAAGATTATCGACCCGGCATCTACCAAAGGAAACAGGAAGTAAATCTTAACCCGTTAAGACACTACGAATGGGCCGAAACCCAAGATAACGATCCAGCCGTGAAGCTAGTGAAAGAACTGCTTACGCAACAACATGCACACCCTGATCAGAATGCCCCAGCTGAAGCTATACAGCTATGGAAAGATAGAGGCAAGTTGTTCCAGCATCAAGGGAAGCTCTGCAGAACGCATACCAATCCCAAGACGCATGAACTGGTCTGGCAGATTATCGTGCCCAAGCGAGCCACTCAAATGGTCTTAGAAGCTTATCATGACAACGCAGGTCATTTTGGATGGAAGAAGTTAGAAGCAATCCTAAGAGACAGGTTCTATTGGGTTGGCATGAGAAGATCCATTGAACTATGGTGCAGAAGATGTGCAGCATGCAACCTCAGAAGGAAAGATCTACAGAAAGCTCCACTTCAACCAATAGTAACCAAGCAACCACTTGAACTAGTCGCATTAGATCACGTCAAGTTGTCACCAAGCCGGTCAGGCTATGTCTATGCCCTAACCATCGTGGACCATTACTCACGCTTCTTAGTGGTGGTACCAGTCAAAGACTTGACAGCGAAGACTGCAGCAAAAGCATTCCAGACGCATTTCTGTAGACCACATGGTTACCCAGAACAAGTCCTTGCAGACCAAGGTCCAGCTTTTGAATCAGAACTATTCAGGGAATTCTGCAATATGTACGGTTGTAAGAAGATCCGCACAACAACGTATCATCCTCAAACAAATGGTCTATGCGAGAAGATGAATCATATCGTAATTGAACTGTTAGGGTACCTTTACACACGGCTACATTTGTAGCTTGTCACCAGGTAACTTACTGGTTGCAGTGAAATCATGGATACATGATTCCATTTGTACACAGCAACAAGATAGAACCATGTATCCATGATTTCAATGCAACCAGTAAGTTACCTGGTGACAAGCTACAAATGTAGCCGTGTGTAAAGGTACCCTTAAAGACCTTACCAGAGTCAGAAAGAAACCAGTGGCCAGATAAATTACCTGATTTGGTAGACTTATACAACCATGTCCCCGTGAGTTCTACAAACTGCACTCCAGCCTACCTTATGCGTGCAAGACCGGGTATACTACCAATTGATCTAGAAATGGGAATTGAAAAACCAGATACAGAAGTAGAAGAAACAGATTGGGATACCAAACGTCAGAAGCAGTATCAACAAGTGCAAGAATGTGTAGAGAGAAACCTACAACAAGCAAGAGCAAGACAAGAGAAGACCTTTAACAAACATGCTCAAGCAATGCCATTACAGGAAGGTGATCAAGTTCTCAAGAGAAAGAGACGCACAAACAAACTGGATAATCAGTGGGAAACCGTCCCATACACAGTCTTACCATCTAACCTAGACAATGTTAAAACCTATTTGATAAGCAAAGATGAAGGAAGAACTTCAGCAGTCGTATCTCGTGATCAACTCAAATTGTGTCCTGAAACCCTGAAGACACCTGAAGTCACAGAATCCGTACAGGTCCAACCTATCCAAGAAAAAGAAGAAGTATTCCACACGGTACTAGGAGATTTTCCTAAAACATGGCCAAATTACCATGGAGCAGTTGTTGTACCAATGATTGCATTCCCTTCAATGGTGGACCCAAAACCAGAACCTGTGTTACCAGAACCTGTGTTACCAGAACCTGTATTACCTGAAGAAGACCCAAGACTTGAAGAACTGGAAGTAGAATCCGAAGAGGAAGAACAAATTCCTGGTCCCAGTGAACTTGCCAGTCCTGCAGTCAGACCTCCATCTGTCATAACACCAAGCACCCCAAATAGGTACACGTCTACTCACACTTTCAGACTAACTCCACCAACATTGCGCAGATCAGAGCGTAGTACGCAAGGTCAGTTACCAGCTAGGTACAAAGAGTAAAATGCAGAATTAAATATGTAATGTAAATATGTTTGTTTAAATGTAAAGTACACGTAAATTGAGCCCAGTAGACTGTGTCCAAGAGGGTGGAGGAACTGGATTGACCCCCATGTACATTAAGTTAGGGAAAGAAAGTGCCTGGGGGTGGTGTAGCGAATTCAGGCCTCCTAAGCAGAAACGCCTGTGGACAAATGTATATAGTTATTGCAACGTTAAAAAGCCCAGTACCTACAGAGACTATCCTGTATGAACTTTGAACTTTTCTTATTTACTTATGGACCATATATACCACGGACTGGTTGTGGTAAGAACTCTCTTGTATATATTCATCAGCCCGGAGGCAATAGACTAAACCTCCGGAAAGACTGCTTTTTGACTTTCGAACTCTTTTTCACATTTTAGTGATTTTTGTACTTTTTCATTTTTAAGTTTATGTCAATATTAATTGTGTTTAATTGTTGTTTACTTGTTTTTCTACAGTCCCGGAGTACTGTATTTAACTAAGGGGGAATGTGGCACCCCATGGGTTAATGTGCCACAATAATATCACATGGGTTCTCTCCCCCACTACACACTGACAAACACTACCACCTCTGGGCAAGAGGGGGAGCACCACCTGCTTCCTTATATACTCTTGCTCATGAGGGAGAGCTCAGTTCAGCTCGGAGCAGGGCTGTGAAGAGGACACAGAGCAGAGTTAGCTCAGTGCAGACCTAGCAAGGGTCAGAGGAACAGGAGAACTAAAGACAGAGGAACACATCTGGGAGCTGGAGTGATACCTTCACTTGCCCCAGAAGAACGCACAGAGACGGACACCGGATCCGGTACTGTGTCTGGCACACACAGCACAGTGAATCCAGGAACAGTGGGATCTCTAGATGCCCCCTAGTACCAGAGCGAAGCAACACGGAGGGGTCAGCACAGCATAGAGGACTCAAGTTGCCTAGCCAAGTGGTACCAGCAGAATACAGAGAGATGTGAGGAATCCCAGCAGCTCAGCTAATAGCAGCAGCCAGGACACACACACAGTGCAGCATAAGGACGCTGACGATCCCGGACAGGGTGGGGAGAGAGCTTATCCCCATTACAGACTCCGTGGACTATAACCTGCAACAATATCTGCAGTAAAGCTTTGGAAAACAGCAAAACTGTGAGTCTGTGTATTGATTGCGACCTTTGCTCCAGATTCAGCACAGAGACGATTCCTCCCTACAGATCCAGCCTGTCAGCTCTGCAGCATCAGGAGAAGAAGAGAATTGCATCAGCGTCTACCAAACGTGAGTGTGTGTCCTTTAACCCTTCTCCACCATCTACAACTCCAATAGACTTTAACCCTTACTGCCCCGGGGGATACAGTTCTCCCCACTGGAACTACACCATCTCCGCTGCCCTCACATCACCCCCGGAGGTTCTGCAGCAGCGGCGGCCCCATTACTGGCCGCACCAAGTGGGTGGCGTCACCTGTGACAATCCCCTTGTAAATATTCCCCTCTATTTGCCGAGCCAGGGACACGGTCCGGACCAAGCCACCTGTGACATCCCCAGTACCGTCCGGTCTGGTACCGAGTACCCCAGTCCCGTGGGGCCCGACAACCTCATTCCTGTATTGAGACTGCATTTTAAATGTGCTTCTTTTCTTTGGCAGTAGGAGTTAATGTCAGTTTCTATTGCTGCAATGCTCCTTAGTTCTCTTCCCAGGTGGGCCTATTTTGTGATCACTCCCATCTCCTTTATATGGTCACACAATCCAGCATTCCTTGCTGGTGATTGAACTCCATTCCTGGCCTAGCTACCTTAGGTGAAGGACGTTCTCTGGAGAAGCTGACCATTGCCAAGCAATCTGCTGTCTAGGAGAATGGCAGCAGGGGTGAAGTTGTTTTTATCATTTCCCTGTCTGAATCCCCTTCCCCTCTAGTTGTTATTAGGGCAGTGGTTGGGACTAGTGCTCCTGCTGGCCATCTCCCTGTTTAGGGTTAACCTTGGGACCAGCAAGTGACTGGGTATCCTGCTCGGCGATGGGGTGAAAGAATATGTACAGTGACGGTAGGAAGATCAGGGCACAGTTGCAGGTGAGTGCTGGAGGTCTCCTTTCCCTCATTCTGTATTTGTTTGCCCCCAGTGTTCCCCTGTCTGTCATTGTGTGTAGGGCGTCGGACACCATTGGTCTGTGCAACATTGTCACGCACTATATCCAGACACTCCCTAGTCCGAGGAGTGACAAAAACAATGTGGTCTTCCTGAAGAAGAGGCTGGAGAGCGTCGAAACGTGTCAAAGTAAACTGCTTGTTTTACCCCTATGTGTTCTGGACTCCTCGGATCTTTTCTCACAGCAGCGCAGGATTAGCTCACAATGTTTCCAGTTTTACCCTCCATTTCTTTCCAAACATATTCTCAAAGTGTAAGAAGACACATTTCAATGAGAAGAATGGAAAGTGCCCAATTGTCCATCTATATATATCCAGGAGGAACAGAAGAGCAATACCACAATGAACGTAATGAAGTGTTATTTTATGGGTAATACCGGTATTTACTAACCCAGGCACGTCAGGAGAGGTGACAGGTCGTCTTTAATATTTAGCGTAATCGCCGGTTGTGTTCGTTTGATCCTGGCTTTTGTTGGGTAATTTCCTTTGACAACAAGACATGGATCGGAGCGTGGAGTTTACACTGAAACGACCTGCGTTACTTCACCGAGCTCCGGGATGTGAGGATAAACAGAGGTAATGTGCAAAGTAAAATAAAGGCAGAGGTATTAGTTTTCACAGGTCACAATGAAAGTAACAGGAGAGTCAAACATAGTTATCCCGAAATCAGATGAAAAATGCCATAAAAGCGACATACGGAATTACGTATAGGGAAAGTTCACGTTAATGGTCCCTGAAGTGATGAAAGTTTTTCATGTTAACTGTGCCCTTTGCTGAGGACATTGCCGTATCCATTTACATTGGGGTCTCTACGTCTTGTAGGGGCAGAGATCAAGGGGCAGACTAGTTGTTCCCATCTCCTCTAGTACATGGTGGCTCAGACCTTGGTGTAGCGGCTGTAGTGGTTAAACAGTGCAAAATCTTTAATCAAACCTAAAAGCCTAACATACATGTATTCAAATAAAAAAACATAATTCCCCCCTGAAGGTGTTTACGGTATATCCTTTCATTATGGACTGCAATGGTGAAGCTTGGATTGGGGTTTTAGCTAAGATTAGGTGTGACACTAGTCACTACTTAATGTGAGGTGAGTCACTACTTACAGGTAGTACAGAAAGCAACTTAGTAAAATAATCCGGGGTCAGGTTTCAATAGAGCTCATAGTAGATTCAAGGAGTAGACAGAGGTGTAGTCAGGCAATAATCAGGGGTCAGGTTACCAGGAGAGCTCATAATATTCAGGGAGTAGACAGAGATGTAGTCATGCAACAGTCTGCGTTCAGGTTTCCAGGAGGTCATTAAGAGAATTCAGATAGTCAACTGAGACATAGTCAGTTCACAGTTTGTGGTCAAAATACCAGGATATCACATCAAGTACAGGGAGCAGACAACAAATCAAGCAACATTCTGATACCAGATTGCAATGATTAAAATTACACAGACACAGTAATGCAGGTCAACAGCACCACTCACATAGAATGTACGACTGGTAGAATTCTGGGAGAGGCTGCTCAGCAAAGTAGCAGAGCAATCACAGGGAAGATGGAACATCTGAGCAGCCCAGCACCTACCAGAACCAGAACGGAGGACTGAGCTATCAATCAACTACTGACGCCAGATACCAAACACAGCAGTAACTCTAAAAGACTTTCTGAGAGGCACTGCACAGACAAATCATGACATTAGGTATATGGCTTTGTTACTTCAGAAGTCTATGGAAAGTCTAGAGTCATTTCTCACCTCTTAGGGCCCCATATGCATATTTGCATCCAATGGAACTGTGGATAAAAATGAGTGCACGTATGGTTTTATCCTAATAAAATCGGAGATAATTAAATAGGTTTCCTCACCTGAGCAGGTTGTGTGACACTCAACCAGTTTTGATCGATAATAAGGCTGCTACAGAATCCACAAACCACGTGAACCATGGGGCAATAATCAAAGAGAATGGATAAACAATTGGACGTAGACCGTGCAACCAAAAACAAAGTGGTGTATATTCCACAGTGGTAGTCTTTATTCATCCAACGCATTTCAGAGTGTATGCCTTACTCCTTCTTTAGGGAACCAACCAATTTCTATGTGGTTGGGTCCCTGAGGAAGAAGTGAGGAATACACTCTTAAATACGTCGGATGAGTGACGACCACCACTTTAGAATATACACCACTTGGTTATTCTTTCCATTAGTAGTGCGGTCTACTTCCACTTGTATATCCATTGTCTTATATTTGTATCTGGTACTAATGTGTGTCGGGGTTCCTGACGCACACCAGGGGCCAGGGTTACTCCCGGTTTAGACAGGCGATTCTTCTCCTTCCTTGTCACGGGTGGACCGCGCCTGCCGGTAGTGGGGCCCGGTGTAGTGCAGATCAAAATTGAGGTCGTCTTACGGGAACAGATTAAAAGGGGGTTTTAATTTGTTTTCTTCGTGACGCCACCTATGAGTAGATTCGGTAAGGGCTACCGACGCTGCGGGACCTCCCGGGGTGATGGACAGCAGCAAGATGTTACGCTCCCCACAGGCTGAGCGGTGATCCCCGGGGGCTGGAGCTGCTCAAGATGTTGTGCGGCAGCTGCGGTTACCTTTAGTTCATGACGGACAGTTCATAAGGAGACACGGACACAGTTAGTCTCTGCAACGGTTCTTTACTGTAACCAGCAGGCAGTACATGGCTTACAGTGGTTGAGTAGAAGACCGGGTGGACTCAGCAGTGATAGTGCTCCTCAGAGATCCGCAGTGTACCTCCTTTCTACCTCCTTAGCTTCTCTTGCCAGCGTCGCCCAGGAATACCAGGTCGGGTACGGGGAGGCTGCTTCAATGCCCTATCCATGATGTACGTTCTGGATTCTTTGGGGAGCCTTGGGTCCCTCGGTGGGTACACCGCTGGTTAGACGACTGGAAACTGGCTGGTGGTGGGGTGCTCCTATAAAGCTGCTCCTCCACGGGGCTGGTTCGCGTGGCAGAGGTGAACTGCTGCCAGCTTCGGTACCAGTGAACCGGCTGTAAGTTGTGGGCACGGGAGTCTTTTGGGAACCCGTGTAGAAATGCCCAATCCCGGTAGTTAAGGCCTCAGGTGCTGACACCCGACCGGTGACGGCCCAGGGGCCCGCACGGAGTGCGGAGCCCCCGCTCCTCTCCAAGTTCTGTGTTCTAGGTTCTCGATTCCAGACTAGACTCGACTGTTGTGTGTTCTACTTCACTACCCTAACACTCCACCCACCAGGACCTATGATTGGTCCCCTATTCTAGGTGTTGTATGTTGGGTTGGATCTCTGAGTTAACCATTGCACTGCTTTGTCTAGAGAATATTGCGGCTGCAATACTCCCTTGTGACGCACTCGTTGCGGGGCGCCACACTCCCCCTTGGTTAAATCAGCTTGTCCCCAAGCGTCAAACTACTCACATTACAGAGGTTTTTGCATTTTTATACATATATGACACACTTTTATTAAAATAGAAAAACAGGTAAAGATATGCTTTGGTGATATAAGCAAAGAAACAGGTAATCACTTTGTGCGGACCCGGCGGGCGGTCGGCTGTACTTTAACTAGAGTCCAGGCTGTAGCCGCAAGATCACACGGTCAGTGATTAACGGTAACAGAGTCATTGATGAAGTTCAAGTTTTTAAAGTCACTGGCTCTGAGGGTGATGGCGCACCCGGATAGCGAACCACCCATCTGCACAAGCATAGCGCTCGTAGGTGATAATATCGCCCCGGTATAGGTCGCGATCGGGATGTCCTCTTGGCAAGTTGGACTCAACGTCCCGGCGCCCCACAAACACCTCCTCATTCAAACCCACCTCCCAAGCGAACCCCCACCCGGTATTTAAGTTAAAGGTGGAAATTCTACCTTCACGGCGGAGTTCATCAGGCAGCGGCGGCTGGCGGCGAGCCTCGGCACGGGCCTCCATGTTGGCGCGTTCCCGGGCTTGCCACTCCTCTCGTCGTCTCTGGCGTACATCTCCGTCGTTACGGCTCGGGGTGTAAAGATGAGTAATGGAGCTGGTGGTTTGGCGGGAAGCTTGAACTTGGCGGGCTGTCTGTATCGGAACCCGGTGGAACGGCACAGGGGAAGGTGTCGGCAGTGCACCCGACCAGTGTACCCGAGCTGTGTGCCCGGAAGGAAGTTCTTTGTTGTCTCCCCAAGCGAACCCGGTGTCGAAATCCTCAGCGGTGCTGTGGGTCTCGTCGTCATCCTCTCTGACCTCTTCCTCGATGACCACATCAGGCTGCTCGTTGATGAAAGACGTTAAAGCTTGTTCCGTTGTACAACAGGGCGGTGGTGCTGCGGATCCTTCCGTAGGGACGTCCTGCAGGGCTTCCAGGCTGCCTGCCTCTTCATCTGTTTCCGCAGGTAAAGGTGTTTCAATCCCGGTTACCAGGTAGGCCTCTGTAGTTGCAAGGGAAGCCTCCGGTACGGGGACAAAACAGGCGACTGTCTCTGTAGTGGTGAAACATGTCGCGGGTTCCTCAGTGGGAACCTGGTAGAGATCGAGTTCTTCCATGGAGCGTGTTATGAGCTCCGGCTCAAGAACGGAATCGGTTGCGATGTTGGTCGCTGGAACGGGTCGAGTTGCGGCCTCCACCGGAATGACACAGTCTATTGGCTCAGGTGACGGAGCAGGACAGGTGGTAGGCGAGGGTGAGGCGGTCGAGAAGCTGGTGACGTCGTCTGGGCTTGGAGAAGCTGCACCCGGTCGGCTCTGCTGCATCGCATGGTGTAGTCGTCTGCCTAGGGTCGCGCTCCAGCTACGGATCGTCCATTCCACTGTCTCTAGTAACCGCACCCGGAGGTCTTGTAGAGCCTCTAGCCAGAAGTCGGGGCTGCCATGTATGGTAAGGGCAGGATCCGGACCCGGTTGGCTGACGGCTGCTCTGGCCTCCGCCTCGACCTCCCGCATCAGGTCTTGGAGTCTCATGCTGGCCATTCTTCTTGGAGGGAAACCACACCCGTTCAACCGGTAAGACGTTCTTGTTGAGCTGGTCAAGAATTCCGTCTGTGTGTCTATGTATGACACTCCCATCTCCTCTGGGCTTTTGTAGTCCAATCGTGGGAAAAGTCTTTGGGGTCCGCCCCCATGGTTGATTCGAGCAATCAGGGCGGACAAAGAGTTTGGCGCCTTTTGTCTTTAGCCCTCCCACAGTGAGGGGGGGGTTGACTCACTCCTGGGCTTCACGTGGCGGCTTCTTGTGGCGGGAACGCCATCTTGGGCGCCATCTTGACCCAATGGTGTAAAGGCGGGAAAGTTCTTTTAGGGACGAACAAAGTCCAATTGTAGACAATAAAGTCCAGTTTAAGCACAATATACCCGTTGGGTAACGGGCCTGCTCGTATCCTGTTCGTGACGCCATTTTCTGACGCACACCAGGGGCCAGGGTTACTCCCGGTTTAGACAGGCGATTCTTCTCCTTCCTTGTCACGGGTGGACCGCGCCTGCCGGTAGTGGGGCCCGGTGTAGTGCAGATCAAAATTGAGGTCGTCTTACGGGAACAGATTAAAAGGGGGTTTTAATTTGTTTTCTTCGTGACGCCACCTATGAGTAGATTCGGTAAGGGCTACCGACGCTGCGGGACCTCCCGGGGTGATGGACAGCAGCAAGATGTTACGCTCCCCACAGGCTGAGCGGTGATCCCCGGGGGCTGGAGCTGCTCAAGATGTTGTGCGGCAGCTGCGGTTACCTTTAGTTCATGACGGACAGTTCATAAGGAGACACGGACACAGTTAGTCTCTGCAACGGTTCTTTACTGTAACCAGCAGGCAGTACATGGCTTACAGTGGTTGAGTAGAAGACCGGGTGGACTCAGCAGTGATAGTGCTCCTCAGAGATCCGCAGTGTACCTCCTTTCTACCTCCTTAGCTTCTCTTGCCAGCGTCGCCCAGGAATACCAGGTCGGGTACGGGGAGGCTGCTTCAATGCCCTATCCATGATGTACGTTCTGGATTCTTTGGGGAGCCTTGGGTCCCTCGGTGGGTACACCGCTGGTTAGACGACTGGAAACTGGCTGGTGGTGGGGTGCTCCTATAAAGCTGCTCCTCCACGGGGCTGGTTCGCGTGGCAGAGGTGAACTGCTGCCAGCTTCGGTACCAGTGAACCGGCTGTAAGTTGTGGGCACGGGAGTCTTTTGGGAACCCGTGTAGAAATGCCCAATCCCGGTAGTTAAGGCCTCAGGTGCTGACACCCGACCGGTGACGGCCCAGGGGCCCGCACGGAGTGCGGAGCCCCCGCTCCTCTCCAAGTTCTGTGTTCTAGGTTCTCGATTCCAGACTAGACTCGACTGTTGTGTGTTCTACTTCACTACCCTAACACTCCACCCACCAGGACCTATGATTGGTCCCCTATTCTAGGTGTTGTATGTTGGGTTGGATCTCTGAGTTAACCATTGCACTGCTTTGTCTAGAGAATATTGCGGCTGCAATACTCCCTTGTGACGCACTCGTTGCGGGGCGCCACATTCCCCCAAACAGATGATTGAACTTTAATGCATAACCCTTTTGTTCTCCCAGGTGATAACCCACCACCAGAGGTATTTGGCAGTGGCTATCTCCACCCTTGCCAATACATGTCCGAAACAAATATTTATGTACATATGGGGCTGAGGAGAGATACAGTTACAAATAAAATGACCCCCCCTCATTGCAAGTTAGTTTTAGTAGTAAAAAATGTACAAACTTTCTGCTGTGATGAAACAAGAACATTTTTACTAGCTCAACTCTCGTAAGTGGTTTTCTCAAAAATTAACCAAAAATGCCACTCTTATGGATACCGCAGTCTCATTATTATTGATCCCATTCATGATAAGCATCTTTTGTACTTAGTATAGCCCCTCTGGCACCAGTTTCTGGCACGGCTCCTGAGGAATTTCAATCCATTTCTCATTAGCAATGTTCTCCAGTTCACAATATTCTTGGGTTTGCTGCAACTGCCTTCTTCAATTCCCTTGTTAGACTTTCTATGGCCATGCCAGATTTGTTCAGGACTCATGAAACCAATCTTTGGTGCACTTTGTGGTATGCTTGGAAAAATTTTCCTGTGGAAAGTCCAGCACCCAAGCTGAAGCTTCCTCACAAAAGGTATGACATTTTCTCTTAGAATTTACTAAGACTTAATTGGATGTGCCTTATCCGTCACATGCTGTAGGTTTCTAGTGACAAAGGAAGCAAAGTAGCCCCAAAGTGTCACTGAGCCACCATGTTTCACTGAAGGGATCACCGAGTAACTACCATGCTTAACTGAATGTACCATTGAGCCTCCACCATGCATCACTGTAGCCATCACCAATCTCCCACCATGTTTCACTGTAGCCATCACCAATCTCCCACCATGCTTCACTGTAGTCATCAGGTTTACCTGGTGAGATGGATCCACTAGGCCTTCGGTCCGAGTTGACACAGTTGTGCAGCTTCCTTGAAGACAGGTGTAACAGACGGTAATCCCAGAAGCAGTAGGACAGATGAAGTGGAATCCAGCTGAGGTGAATGGAAGTTAAAGCACAATAGAGGTGAATGGAAGTGAATGGAAGTTAAAGCACAATAAACAAAAATGGTAGAAATCACCAACATAGGACCAAGTAATCCTTAAATAGGATTAGAGAGAAGACGTCACTGAGCCTCACAGGGGAACCTGAAAAACCCCACGTGGAGAAAAACAGAGGGGAACAGACTGAGGTGAAGGAAGCAAAACCCAGGACATACAAAACAGGTGTACAACATCTACTGGCAATTCAGCCTCTTGTGGGATGACAACTGGACCATTCATCTCAAACAGATATCAATTGACCTATTCAGTCTAAGAGGAATGTCTCCCCATTTCTGGGGCTTGTCCATAACTTCAAGGGTCAAGAAATTGAACTTAGCCTTTTCAAACAGATCAGCTAACAGATGACAAGCCCTACTAGCTTTACTGGAACCTCCCGCTTGGCACTGTCTAATACCTTCTCCCGACAGAGCTTATTTTTTATTTTTACCTATTTAATCTTCAAATCCTCTTTCTGTCACAGCCATGAGGACCGGTGGGTACTCAGCTTCCTGGAGGCTTGGCGAATCAGTTTACAGTGACGGTCCCAAGGAGCTGTGGCCCTCCAGCTTCACGACCGATCCTGAAGATCCCTAGCCGAGTTGGGGGCTGGTTCCCCTCCTTACAACTAGCTCTTTTGCGAGCTTCAACAGCTGGCTGCAGATTTGTCTCATCGGGCCTTCGGCCTAGTGCTTCCTTCTATGCCTCTTGGTTCTCAACTAGAGCTCTCCTAATTGCCACCCTTCCCTGATTCTAACTCCTCCCTCCAACCAAGAGTGGGGACTGCCCTATAGGTGGGTGTCTTCAGACCATCACTTCCTGGCTTGGAGTTTGGATTTGTAGGTTGTGTTTTGGGGTGTCTTTGCAGTGTGTTCTCCACTTATCTACAGGCATAATACTAGATATTGGATTACATGCAGTACCAGTTGTGGCAGCCCGACCTCAGGGGCGCCACATTTCCACCTCATGGCTTGCTTTGACTTCCATTTTGCTCCTCTATCCACTATTCATATGGGGTCCAGCTAGATGATGGTGGCCATGGTCATGGTGACGAGTCTTTACCTGACCCTCTCACCTGTTGGTTTTGGGATGGCTCTGCCTTCCTTTTTCCTCCATCTAAGAACCGGCTCCTTCCTCATTTTATCAGGTTAAGTCTAGCAGGATACTGCTTGAGATTAGAGATGAGCCACCACCCCGGTGTTCGAATTCGATTTGATTCATCGAATTTGCTGTGTGTACGTCGAATGTTCATCGAACACCGTCGAACACGTTGAATATCATTGAAAATCAATGTAAAATGTGTTATAACGTTAGTACCGGGCAGAGGGAGCAACTACAGGGAGGGGGGAGCAGCACCGGGAGCGTGGAGCGAAAGACACAGGCGGGGAAGCCGGCAGTGAGATGAGGACTTCACCGCCGGCTTTCCTGCGCAGAACAGAGCAGGAAAGCTGGCGGTGAAGTCTCACCACTGGCTTTCCCGCCGGTTATTTCAAATGAATGACACGGTGATGTCAGGGAAAGGCCGGGTGCTGCACAGCTCAGCTACATCTCTGGTGGAGGCTCTCTCTACCAGAGATGTAGCTGAGCTAAAGAAGAAAACCTGATTGGACTACGTCGGACGGAAGAGGAATTTTTTAATAAAGATGGAGTCTCTAAGTGTATTTTTTGTTTTATTTCCAATAAAATATTTTTTTCTGTGTTGTGTTTTTAAAAAAAAAAAAAATTCACTAGAAATTCATGGCGGTCATGTCTAATATTGGCGTGACCCCATGAATTTCGGGCTTAGGGCCAGCTGATAACACAAAGCTGGCCTTAAATCCTTTATTACCCAGTGAGCCACGGCACCAGGGCCCTGGATGAGCTGGGTTCAGGCCAGAAGATAGCGCTTCTCTGAATGCGCCATTTTCTGGGGTGGCTGCGGGCCACTAAGAAAGCTTGGGCCTCCCTGCGTTGCAGATTCCAGCCCCCAGCTGCCTAGTTGTACCTGGCTGGACATGGAAATAGCGTGGAGCCCCATATATTTTTTTTTCTTATTATTTCATGAAATTTATGAAATAATAAAAAAAAGAGCTTCTGAGGCTGTCGACAGGGTAGGGAGTACTCGGGTACCGGGGATGATGGCGGCTTCGATGGGGGATCATGGCTGGTCAATCCCTGGTCCCGTGCCCTGGACCCTCAATGGCGGGGAAAGGTTGGGAATAAGGGGATTATTAATGTAACGCTACCTATGGTACCTGGTAACGGGTATACCAGCGCTGCAGCCGGCCGCTGAGGTGATGGTGGGTGCAGCAGAGTGTGGTACAGCTCCCGACAGGTGAAGCTTTATCTCAGGGCAGCAGGGACGGATGAGGGGAGTAGTATTGCGTCTTTGCAGGCAAGACGGTGAACTGCAGCGGTTAGACAGGCACAAAGACACACAGGGATTGTTGTTTTGGTACCTTTTACTGGTGACACGGTTAAAAGGTACAGTCGAGAGTAATAACCAAGTTCCCCGGTGCAACTTGGGACTTAAACCTTAGAAAGTTATGAGGCCTCCTCTGTGTCTGTGCTCTGTGGTTTGGGGTAAGCCCTGCCTGAGCCTGAACCCACCGCTTCTTCTCCCTCTCTGGGCTTTGTTCTAAACTGACAATGAGGTCCTTCTGCGAGGTCCCTGTTTCTCCTATGGCCCCTGGTCCTATACTTGGTCAGTTTAGCGTCTCTTACTTGTTCTCTTCAGGGGTGAACTTCTCCTGAGTCCTCCGGACTTTTCCTGTAACAATAAATGATTACAGCGTCTGGGTGTACTAAAGGGCTGTAGTAACCGGTTCCCTTTCTTAGTTCCCTTCTTTCTCCACTTGCCTCCGACCCTTTCCCTAGGGTGCACACAGAGGTCAGTGGTCCCTGGTCCTGGATCTCTCCCAGCGACCAGCTCCTCCGTCTCCTCTCTCTCCTCCCCTCAGGCCTGGATGTTTTAAAGGGGAACTGGCTTAAGGCAGCCAATAGAGCTCCCCCTTCAGGTCTGGGGTGGAAGGTGTTGTGTGCTGTGCGAACCAAGGTGTAATTCCCTCCTTGCATCGGTGGATCTTGTGGCAATACCCCACCGGGGTGCCACACTTCCTTCTATTTCTGTTTCAAGGCAGGTACAAATAGGCACCTGAGGGTTGGAGGTAGCCCGTTCTTGTCTGCTATACCTGGCTGGACACAAAAATACATCAATAATTTGATGTGGGCTTCGTCGTATTTTTGTGTCCAGTGAGGTACAGCAGGCAGGAACGGGCTGCCTCCAACCCCCAGGTGCCTATTTGTACCTGCTTGGAAACAGAAATAGAAGGAAGCCCTTTTTTTATTATTATTTCATGGAATTTCATGAAATAATAAAAAAAAAAATGCTTATGGCTTTGCTCTATTTCTATGTCCAGCCAGGTACAACTAGGCAGCTAGGGTGGCTACAGGATGCAATTCGCAGCAGGGGGGGGTGAGGCCCCAGAAAGCTTAGGCTTCCTTCCCTGCGCTGCGGATTCCTGCCTGCTGTACCTGACTGGGCGCAAAAGTATGGCGAAGCCCACATCAGATATTTTTTGAAAAATTCATAAAAAAATACATTTAGGGACTACATCTTTATTAACTCCTCGAGGCCTGAGTTAACCCCCTTACAATGCCATAGCGCTCCGGCCTCGAGAGGTTAATAAAGATGCAGTCCCTAAATATATTTTTTAAATGAATTTTTCCAAAAAATAGAAGAGAAGACCTTTTTTCTTTATTATTTCATGAATTTCTTGAAATAATAAAAAAAAAGAAATACGTGGGGCTCCACGCTATTTCCATGTCCAGCCAGGTACAACTAGGCAGCTGGGGGCTAGAATCCGCAGCGCAGGGAGACCCAAGCTCTCTGGGCACCCCCCGCTGCACCCCCCGCTGCGAATTGCAGCCTGCAGCCACCCCAGAAAATGGCGCATTCAGAGAAGCGCCATCTTCTGGCCTGAATCCAGCTCATCCAGGGTTCTGGTGCCATGGCTCACTGGATAATAAAGGGATTAGGGCCAGCTTTGTGTTATGTGAAATTCATGGGGTCACGCCAATATTAGACATGACCGCCATGAATTTCTAGTGAATTTTAAAAAAAAAAAACACAACACAGAGAAAAAAAATATTTTATTGGAAATAAAACAAAAAATACACTTAACAACTCCATCTTTATAAAAAAATTCCTCTTTCGTCCGACATAGTCAGGTTCTCTTCTTTAGCTCAGCTACATCTCTGGTAGAGAACCTCTACCGGAGATGTAGCTGAGCTGTGCAGCACCCGGCGTGGGAAAGTTCAAGTGAGTTCATACTGCATGAACTCACATGAACCTTTCCCTGACATCACCGCGGCTTCTTCAAATGAACAGCTGATCTGCAATAGCTGATCATTTGAAATAACCAGCGGGAAAGCCAGTGGTGAGATTTCACCGCCAGCTTTCCTGCTCTGTTCTGCGCTCCCTGCTCGCTGATGCCCCCTCATCACTCCCCCCGCCGCCTCCCTGTCTGATTCTAAGTTAGGACCGGGCGGGGGGAACAGATCCAGGTCGCGGAGAGGGGGCATCGGGGAGCATGGAGTGCAGAACAGAGCAGGAAAGCCGGCGGTGAAGTCTTCTCACCCCCGCCGACTTCCCCGCCCTGGTCCTTCGCTTCCCGCTCCCTGGTGCTTTGCTCCCCGCCCGGTCCTAACTTAGGATCAGAATGGGAGGCAGTGGGTGGAGCGGAGGATTGGGATGGAAGGCTGCGTGGGGCAGAGGATTGGGCTGAATGATTGTTTAAAAGCTGCCGGCTTTTTAAACAATCATGACCCCATTTCAGCCTTTTCCTCTGCCCCAGACCACTTTATAGGGTCCTTTTGGTGAACGAACTGTTGTAGAAGATAACCTCGAACTGCCGAATTTGAAGCTAATTGTTCGCATTTGTCGAATGACTCGAACACCGCCCAAAACAGCTCGAATTTGATATTGGCGAACATTTCAAATCGAACACGCCCCATCTCTACTTGAGATTTCAGGGAACACTGTTCTTCAGTCCATCCGGCAGTCACAACAAGACAAGTGACCTCCACTGCATACAGTCCCAAGACTCAGTCAAATTCACTCTTTTTCATTATACAGTGACTGAATTTTACTGCATGTTTCAGTAATGGCCAAATTGTACGGAACAAAAATTGAGCCGGGAAGTGAAGGAGACCTCCTTGGGAGTTGGGGCTTGGTGTCTGTATCGACAGACTTAGAGCCTTGTTCACCTTCACCTCTCATCCTGTAGGTTTCCAAAAGAGCAAACATTGAGCTGAAAACGTTCCCAAATATTGAAAATGGAAACTAAATGAAAAAAAAAAAGAATATATTCCAAATAGCCAGCTTTGTGCACTGTTAGGGGGCAGACATTGGCTGCATTCATTGAATGGATTAACTAGACCTGCAAGTAGGGACATGTCTCCTTGGTTGGAGCAGCCACGCTCCATATGGTTTACATGTAAAAATGTAAAACTGGCACAGCCAGAACCGAGACTAGGCCTGGGCTTTATAGGAAACAAATTTTTAGTATATACTGTAAAAATAAAGTATAGTACAAGCAACTAAATGAATCCTTCTCATCTAAGAGGGCTTGAAAATCTCTTTAAAAAGTTTTCAAAATTATTTAAAAAAAATACATATAATATTTGAATCTCTCCCACTTGTCCATGTCCAAATAAAAATATTATATATGTGGCGCACAGAGGTACTGCACCCCATCCCTGTAAGGGTGTAGTATCCCACTCTCAGGTAAGAAGGGCACAGACCGGTGCCGGGACACCCAGATCACACTAGGAACCATTGTAGTGGGGTTGAGTGGTGAAGGAAGTAGTTAGAGGGAGCACCTAGGAGGTACTTAGATGACGTGGGACATGTGACAGAGGGAATAAAAAGAGCGAGAAACATCTAGAACGTAGGAGACAACAGTAATACAGCAGAAGGAGAAACAGCTGAACTGCAGAGGCGAGTGAAACAGCTAGAGTCGAGTTGGAGGGAAGCTAGAGCAAGAAAGCCTGTCAAAGAAGGAAAAGAACTCGAAAGAAGTGTCCAGAGGCCAGACTGAGGAGCAGAGGAGGAGAACAGTTGGCTCCAGGAGGAAGAGAGGGTCCCAGAGGCACTGGCAGTGACTATTCCACCTGTGGGGCTCGAATCCATTGTGAAGCGCAGGCAAGTGGAGGGACCAGGCCGAAGAACAGGGGCACCGTGACACCAAGACTAGTGGAGAAGACAGACCAGACTCAGCTAGCAACCCTGAGACTGTGTGGCACTTCCAAGGTGACACAGTTGACAACCGCGCATATATCTGAAAAGGTGGCAACCATAAGGCTAAGGGGAGATCCTGCAGGTTTACCCCTAAGAAAAGCCCACAGTCCCTGGCTCAGAGCTCTGTGTGGCGAGGCGCAAGGCAGGAATGCAAAGCAAGTGCAGTGCAAATGACTCGCCCCAGGGCAGGGTACTCAGGGCTCAGGCTCGGTTTCGGTCCGGGAGGTCACGGGTGGCTGCCCAAGGCTGTGGCCCTGGTGGTCAGTGAAAAGGGGGTTATTTTCAGGGGATTATATACAGTTTTTGTCTTCGTGAAGCCACCTGCTGAGTCTAGTGATGCCCACCAGCACCGCCACAGTCCTCCGGTGGTCGATAGTATTGCGGCTTAGATTAATTAGTCCCTGCAGGCGGGACTGGGACCCTCAGGGCAGATTGGTGAGGTGAACAGGTGATAGCAGAGCTGAGGTGGTGAGTGGGAGTAGGGAAAGTCTATTGAGGGCACGGTGAGAAATAGGAAAGGATGTACTCACACACTTAAAGTCTCTTTACCTTTTACTGGTGGGGTGTAGGTAAATGGTCCTGAGCACTGACGGGTGGGTACCCGGGCTGCACAGTGAGCTCCCACAGCAAGTGGGTATAAGGCCTCTTTTCTTTTGTATTCACTGAAGCACAGTCTATTAAATCCTGACTTGCCTCCACTCTCTTCTCTTGTCTGTTTCTCCTTCCCTCCTGTGTGGTCTCTGGGATGACCTTTCTCTGGCACTGCAGCGTCCTGCTGTTCCTGGCTCCCTTTCCTTGACTCTCTCAGGAGACCGGGTAGCTGTAGCTTCCTCGGTGCCCAGGGGTTTCTTGTGGGACTTGTAGTTCTCCACAGCTGTGGATCCCCAATATCCGGCTTCTCTCTCCTCTATGGAACGAACTCACAGTCGGAGCTACCTGTTCCTCACTTCTGCTTGTAGGCTCCTCGCCTTCAGTCCCACTTAGGCTGGTGGGGCGCTGAAAGGCTACTCTGGGTCTCTGGCCTGTGCCTACTCGTGGCACCAGCAACAGAACTTTCCTGCAGTTCTTCTAGTGTCTGTCACACTCTGACTAACTCCGCCACCAGCAGCAGTATTTATAGGGGATCCTGCCTAAGTGCAGCAGGTTGAGCTCCCCCTACTGTGCCGGGGTGGAAGGTGTTGGTTGTAGTGGTACCTGCTGTGAAAACCCAGCTGTGTTGCAGAGAGATATGTGGTTACCTGCATTGGCAGGGTGCCACACAAAGAGGCTGAGAAAGGACAGAGAAGGGGGCCAGTTATGCATCATCCCGGGTAGGAGTGGCTGGATCTGTGCTTTCGAGAACCCAGTGCTCAGCGGACTGTTGCACAAAGACTGAGTAAAAGAACTGAAGACTGCAACCCGCTGTGTCTGTGGACTTTCTTACGCGTCAAAAGCACCAGAAACACAACTACCAACTCACTCAGGTACTTCTGGTCACCCTGGGGGTTAGCCCTACCTGTAGAGGGCTTAACAACACTGCTGGCTCCCAACCATTGGCCTATGGGAGAACTGTCGTGCAGCGGTGGCCATCTATAGGCACAACCTGTGGGTGGCGTCACGTAAAATTACCAAGTATCCCCAGGTCCAGTTATCCCTTCCAGAATGAACCCTCCACGCCAGATGCCCTTCCCTAAGAGAGTGAGCCTCCCAGGTTGAACTTTTAATGACACCGCCAGGGTCAGGGAGCTGGGTATTGGTCCCTGTGATCCCCGTGATGAAGTGTCAAAACAGCCCGGTTCCGAGCATCCTAAGGCCCTGGAGGGGCCAAATTTTTTTGGATGTGCTGCCTGTTTTTTTTAACATATGTATATATACATACTGTGTGTATATATATAAATATACGTGGCACCCCAGAGTTCTGATGCCACAATGTCATTTATCCCTCGGGGGTAGTGTCATACCTGAGAGCAACAGAGGGTATTCACAACTGGCAAAACCAAAGCACACCACCTTTTTGCCTCTAGGCCTGAAGGGGGAGATCTAAAACCCGGTTTCAGGGCAGCTCCCCTATAAATTCTGGTCTGGGGTGGAGTTACAGCAGTTCAGTTCCTAGGAGGACTGAGGAAGAAATCCTGTGGACTGAAACAATGGTAAGCTCGTCCCAGGAAAGCTAAAGCCTAGCTTGAGGGACCCGTAGGCAAGGGCCTGATGAAGTCGAGGACAGTTGAGGAGTAAGCGCCAAGAACCGGAAACTGGAGTCTGAGGCTTTGCAGGGCCTAACGTCCCGGCAGCCAATACCGGAGACAGGGGAATTTCAAGTTCCCCAGCCACACAAGTGCTCGCAGGTAAAGCAGTGTTAAGAGCCCAGGAGCAGCCGCCTATGAAGAATGAAGAGGGGCAAGAGAAGGACTTGAGCTGCCTGCCATACTGGCACACGGAGGAAAGAGAGAGACAGAGGGCCGCAGCTCAGATTATGCACCTGCAAGAACCCGCCAAGAGAAAGCGCAGTAGGGGGGCCTCAGAACTTGCTGGGTGTGGAGAAACCCAAGTTGCTTCCAGGTTACACGGACTCACAGCAACAGCACCTGTGATTGAACTGGTATTGCCAGTAAAGGACTTGAGGAACCAATGAACTGTGAGTCTGTCTGTAAATGAGCACCCTCCATCCTGCACCGTACATCCTTCAATATCCACAGCCCTGGGGATACGCTCCACCTGTGGGGAGCCAATCCATCCCAGCTGCCCGTCCATCATCTCCAGAGGTTCTCCAGTAGCGGTGGCTACCCATAGCCACAAACCACAGGTGTCATCACAAATAATCCTTACTATAATTTCCCCCAAGAACTCTTTAACACTGAACCCAGTGTCAAGGAGCCAGGTCTTGTCCCCTGTGACGCCCCAGAAACACCGCAGCCCTGTTCTGAGTACCCCATGGCCCTGTGGCACATTATATATATATATATATATATATATACACACACATGAGTGTATGCAGTTTATTGTTGTCATGATTCTCTAGTATTGCTGATATCAGAAGTGCATGTATTCCATTTGCATACTTGCGGTCACGTGCCAGATAGATGCATTCGGCTTCATGCCATAAAGAGGATTGATAGATAAAATAGATAGATAAGCTGGAAAAGTCTAGTCGGCATGTGACCGCTGACCACCTACTCACGTTCAACAATACCTAGGAATCATGTCAGCATGTGCACCGCACACAGTCACGATTCAGCAGTCTGAAGTCACATCCTCTCCACCTATCTCAACTGCTCCTCAGAACTGTTCTCCACATACAATCATTTGTCTACAGGCACACACAGCTATCTCATGACCTCTCCTGCTTCCACCTTCAAACGCTCTCTCTGCTTCTTCTCATTTCTGGTGTCATATCCCCAAATCCTGGCCCTCCTCATCACATCTCCACAGTTGTATCTAACCACTGCCCATGATCCATCTCAAATCTTTGCCACCATAATAAACTCATACCTATTCATCCAACCTCCCCTCCATCAGTCCCTCTACCAGGAGTCTTATAGAATGCTCGCTCTATCTTTAATAAACTTTCATACATCCATGATCTCTTCATCACTAACAAGCTCTCCTTCCTTGGCATCAATGAAACTTGGCTCACCCCCTCTTACACAGCCTCTCCAGCTGCACTTTCTGTGGTGGATTCCATTTTCTCACATCCTGCCCCAGCAATAAGCGTGTTGGAGGAGTTGGATTGTTCCTGTCTGACAACTGCTCATTACCCTCATTCCACTGCCACCCTCCTTTACTCTTCCCTTTTTTGAGGTGCACTCCAACCACATCTACTCCCCCTTCAACCTTCAGCTGGCTGTTATTTACCACCCCCCAGGGTCAACCATTACTTTTCTTGACCACTTCACCACCTGGTTACTCCATTTCCCAGCCAGCTGCCTCTAAATGTTTACACTAACTTCCACCTTTGGCCTCAATCAATGGTCCTCCTCAACAGCTCACAAAGATGGCCACACGCTGGACCTTATGTTCACCCGCATCTGTTCCCTATCTAACCTCTCAAATTCACCTCAGTCTGACCACAACCTACCGACATTCTCTAGTCTTCTAGTACACAACTCCCACTCCCCAAACTCACTCATCCTCACAGAAAATTCAAACACCTTGATTTACACTCATTTTCTGCGTCCCTCCTCCCTCTCACAGACATAGCTTCCTTAGGCAATGCTGCCACTTTATATAACACCGCAATAACTACAGCTCTCGATTCGGCCACCACCCTCATGCACAGAAAAACTCACATAAACAGACAACCTTTGCACACCAGTCTGCCTAAAGAACTGAGACGGGCTTCCATGGTCTCTGAGTGGAGATGGAAGAAATCTCATTCTACTGAGCACTTTGTGGCATACAAGTGTGGCGCCCTGCTCACGCAGGTAGCCACAGCCTTCCCTACTGCACAGCTGGATTTCCACAGCAGGTACCTACTACATGCAACACCTTCCACCCCGGCACAGTAGGGGGAGATAGACTCACTGACATTAGGTGAGATCCCCTATAAATACTGCTGCTGGAGGAGGAGTTAGGTAGAGTGTGCAGAAGACGAGGAGAGCTGCGAAGACGTCCTGGTGCTCAGTGCCGCGGTTAGGCCTGAACCAGTGACCCGGAGTGGCCCTTCTGCCATTCAGCCAAGTCTAGGAGTGGGGACAGAAGGCAACGAGCTTAACCAAGGGAGCAGAGAAAGTTGGAAGTTTGCCCAAGACTTACTGGACTTCGGGAATTCGCATGTGCAGGATCACTCTAGGACTGCAGAAAATCTCGGCACATCGTGGAGACTTTAGTCACCCAGTTCCCCTGTGCACCCAACAAAAGGGAACCAGACACCGTAGCGTGGAATAACACAGCAGTGATCAGAGAGGGTATCCCGTGGACCGCGCAGGAGGAGAGAGAGAGAGGACCAGAGAAAATGAGGAGACCAGTCGTGTTGTATACAGACAGGGCTTCAGCGACAGCAGGGAACCTGATGAGGCCTTATACCCACTTGCTGTGGAGACTCACTGTGCACCTGGTCACCCGACAGTGCTCTGGACATCTTTACCTGCGAATACCATCAGTAAAAAATTAAAAGAGACTTTCTTCAGTGTGTGTGCGTTATTCCTCTCCGTCCCCAGCCTCCATATAGACTGCCCCAGTGCTTCTTACCCTGGCCTCAAGTCCCACTTCAAGCTGCCCCTTACTCTACACTGCCCCGGAGGCCCAGTTCCACGTGTAGGGAGCTTTGCAATCCTTGCTGCAATACCATCACCCTCCGGAGGACTGTGACGGTGCTGGTGACCCATCACCAGATACTACAGGTGGTGTCACGAGACAAATACTTTTTTCCTTGTACATAACCCCTCTTTGAAGTGTCACCCAGGCTACGGGCTCAGGCACTGCCACCAGTGACATCCCTGTGAACCCCTCTGAGCCTGATACCTGAGTACCCCACGGGCCTGGGGCTCGACACAAGCAGTCCCTTATCGGCTTCAAGTTCGCACTCACTGTCATAAGACAAACCTACTTCTCATCTCTCATATCCTCCATATCTCACAACCCTAAACCAACCCTAAACAGCTATTCAAAACTTTCAAGTCTCTCCTTCGTCCCCCAGCTTCTCCTCTTCCTCTCATTTCAGCTGAAAACTTTGCCTCTTTCTTCAAGCAGAAGATTGATAACATCAGAGAAAGCTTAGGCCCACAGTCCCCAAAGCCGCTCCTCATAACCAATCAACCCTCTTTTTTCAAAGCCAGCTTTTCCACCATGACCGATCAGCTTTCCTCTCCTCTGTCAAAATCACATCTCACCATTTGTGCACTTGACCTGCTCACATCCCACCTTATCTGAAACCTTGCCAAAGTCTTCATCCTAACCCTAATCCATTTCTTCCGCCAAACATGCTTCAATCCCACCCATACTCAAAAAGCCGTCCCTCAACTCATTCTCTGTGTCTAGCTATCACCCCAAGTAATTTCTCCCTTAGGCCACGTGCACACACTGAGTATTTGATGATTTTTTAACCTCAGGATTTGTAGACAAAACCAGGAGTGGAGCAATCAGAGGAAAAGTCTAATAGAAACATCTGCACCACTTCTGTATTTAATCATCCACTCCTGGTTTTGGCTACGAATCCTGAGGTAAAAAACTCATCAAATACTCAATGTGTGCACATGGCCTTATGCCTCAAAACTGCTGGAACAGCATGTCCATCTTGAACTGTCCTCCCACCTCCCTGCTCCATCCTGCAATCTGGCTTCCGACTGCATCACTCAACTGAAACGGCTCTAACTAAAGTAACCAATGATGTACCAATTGCCAAAAGCAAGCGACACCACTCTGTCCTCCCACTCCTGGACTTGTCTTCTGCCTTCAACACTGTAGACCATTCCCTCTTACTACAGATTCTCTCATCTCTTGGTATCACGGACTTGGCTCTATCCTTGATCTCTTCATATCTAACAGACCGGACATTCATCGTCTCCCTCTCCCACATCACTTCTCACCTCGCCCCCGATCTTTTGGTGTTACCAAGGCTCAATTCTAGGGCCCCTAGTCTTCTCCATCTACATTGGCCTGGGTCAGCTCATAGAGTCCTACAGCTTTCGTTATCACCTCTGGGCTGCTTACATGCCGATCTACCTCTCTGAACCTGACACCACCTCCTTACTGACCAAAATCCCACAATGTCTGTCCGCTATTTCATCTTTCTTTTCTGCTTGATTTCTAAAACTGAACATGGACAAAACAGAATTCATCATCTTTCCCCCATATCACTCTACCCCTCCACCAGATCTATCCATCAAAGTCAATGGCTGCTCACGTGCTCTCATTAATTTGCCAATTTTTGCGCCAAGTATCTCATTTTTTAAACATAGTTTCATTAGCAGTAATGTAATGTCCCCTGAGCAGATTGCGGGGGACAACATGGCAACACAGGCTGTGATACCCTTATTGGTTTAAGCATTGAGGATTCAGGTGTTGCCATGGACTTATGGTCAGTGCATGGCAACTAGTAGTGGTTGGCTGGAGTCCAGCCAATGGTTTAGCCTGATGGCTAATGTTTACTGATTGGTCAGTAATGTTTGTGTGGCAGTGTGGATATAAATAGAGATTTTCTGTCAGAGGGTCAGTCAGACCTCTGACAGAATTTGAGATGGAAGCCCTAATGGCTGAACTTATAGCTAAGGCCGGGCAGCCGGGCGGCGAGGCTTGGTTGCGGTCCTGCTTGTCACTCATACCATCAGTTACCTCGGATGTCTCGGGGGCTGCAGGAGCTGAAGCATTGCCTCCGTCTTTGTTTGGTGCGGAGCTGCCGCCAGCTGACGGGCGCAGCCTCCGCACTCACCGCAGGGCCAGCAGGCGATATTCCCCATCACCTCCACCACAGCGGGGAACCGGCGTTTCCAGTCGGCCGTCCGGTTCCAGAAAGAAGAAGGCGACACTTCGAGGAGTTCCCTCATCCCGCGATAAGAGACCGGTATGTGGTGATGGCGCCCCCTCTCGGCAGTCCAGGAAGCGGACACGGGACTTTAAATATGATTCAGCAGCTGCTGTTGATTTGTTAAGGGTGGCTGCTGGGCAGAATAGGAGCCTGGTTTTTGAGCAGCCAGGTGCAGAGCTGGCCCCAGTTACCCAGACACAGTTTACCCCTTTGGACTTGTCTGCTTGGGACAGGAATGCAGGTCCCTGTTCTCAGTCAAGTGCTGCTAGTGCATCTGTTGCATTTAACTCAGCTGGTGCTAGTCGCCCTGTGCAAGTACTGTCTATACCAGGAGTATCTTCTCTACCCATGCCACCGATGCCAGCGTCTGATGAAGCTCACCGGGTTTGGTCATCGTCAGAGCCGTCTTCAGAAGAGGAACTTGTCGGCGGATCTGCTTCTCGTCCTGCAGTGCCTCCTGCTGCTCCTGATGTCCGTCAGGAGTCTGAACTACCTTCTTCTCGTCCGTCGATCTTGCAAGCTCGTCATGGTGAGACTGTTGCTTTTTCTCATCCACAGGTTAATTTAGATTCAGTTAAGTCTTTGGTGGCCAGAGCTGTCGCTGAAGCTCTCGGGCTACCAAAAAAAAAAAAAAAATGGGGAGAGAAGGGCGGGGGTAGTAATTGACCATGCTGATGTGCGGTCTTCGGCTGTGTCTGATCTCGCATTTAAGGAAGCCCTCGTCTGCGATGTTTCCCCTTTGGGGTTCCATCTTTCTCTTGCTGTTAAGGAGAGAATTTGGAATCGGGAGTACGTTGATATCTTTTCTCTCCTTCCAGTGTCCAGGGATCTTCCGCATAGGGGGGAGAGAAAAGATGACAAATCTGAACATGATTTGGATAAACGCAAACCGTATAAATCCTTTCATAATTGGTTGCAAGCGTTTGCAATTTATTCTGCGGTTTTGGGTGAAAAATCATCTTCATGTTGTACTGGCCTTTTCCAGCACCTTGATATTATTCTGGAAGCCTACAGGAATTTTGGGGGGTTGGCATGGCTACACTATGATGAGTCATTCCGTCAGAAGCTTGCCGTACACCCCTCCATTTCTTGGGGCGTGAAGGATGTTGGACTTTGGCTTAATTTAATGCTGCCGCAGCGTACGCAATCCAGTAAACCTGCTGCGCCCTCGGCTTCGCGCAAAGGAGTATGTTTTGCGTTTAACGATTCTTCGTGTAAATGGGCTAATTCCTGCCGCTTTAAGCACGAATGCTTGTTTTGTGCCGGTAGTCACCCTGCTGTCAAATGTTTTCGTAAACAGAATATGTCTGCCCAAGCCAATGCCTCAGGCGGGAATCCTACGGTTAAAAGCAGTGACTCCGGTGATACTGGAAAACATGCTTCCGTGGCTAAGCAATTTTCCAGACAGGGAGACGGCAATTTTGCTAATTGACGGTTTTCGTGATGGTTTCTTTGTTCCCCCCTTTTCGGGTACTGGGTGTGTGGTGGGAAAGAACTTGGTCTCTGCCCTTCAGCATCCTTCGGCAGTGGAGCGTCATATTGCGAAGGAACTGTTGTTGGGTCGGATAGTTGGTCCTTTTTCTGATCCTCCGTTTGAGGATTTTAGGATTTCCCCTTTAGGGGTGGTCCCTAAAAAGGAACCTGGTTCTTTCCGTATTATTCATCATCTGTCTTTTCCGAAAGGGGGATCCCTCAACGACCAGGTTGATCCTTCTACAGCCGCGGTTAAGTATATTTGTTTTGAATACACGATTGATTTATTACGTCGTTTTGGATCAAATTGTTTGTTAGCCAAGTCAGACGTTCAGTCGACTTTTCGGCTTTTGCCTGTCCATCCGACGGGATTTAATTCGTTGGGTTTTTATTTTGATGGTGGGTTTTATTTTGATCGCTGTCTCCCCATAGGTTTTTCCCTTTCTTGTTTTTATTTTGAATCATTTTCGACTTTTTTATCTTGGGCAGTGGGGTCGGATTTTACGTCGGCCGCCGTATTACACTATTTGGATGATTTCCTGTTCGTGGGCCCGGGGGGTTCTGATGATTGTCTTCGTCTTCTTTCTCGTTTTTTACAGCTAATGCAGCATTTTGGAGTCCCTTTAGCCTCGGATATAAAACTGTTTTTCCTTGTACGAAATTGGAATATTTAGGGATCACGATTGATTCTGTTAGGATGGAGTTTAGTTTATCTGCGGAAAAGTTGGAAAAATTGAAAAGTTTGGTAGCCAATATGTTGGGGACAGAGAAAGCAACATTACGGGACTTCCAGTCCTTGTTGGGTAGTTTGAACTTCGCGTTGCGCATTTTACCGATGGGTCGTCCATTTTTACGGCGCCTTTATGACGCTACCAAAGGCGTCTCGTCCGCGGGTTGTCATATTCGTGTGACTCGTTTGCTGAAAAACAATCTTTCAGTGTGGCATGAGTTTTTATCTACATTTACTGGTATATGTTGTTTGTTGTTTCGGCTTCTTCTTTATATTTGTTTTTTCATGTGGACTCCCTTTGCGGCTTTGGGTTATTGTACGGACAAGAATGGTGTGCTTCTCAGTGGCCTGTCTCGTTTGTCGAACGGGGTTACTACAAGTCCCCTGTACTTTTGGATTTGGTAGTGTTATTAATAATTCTGGAGCTTTGGGGCCCTAGCCTGGCCAATAGACGTATTATGTTTTCTTTTCCCACCCCTGGGTCAGTTTTTGTAATTAATTCGCTTTCTTCAAAATGCAAGTTTATTTCCTGTCTTCTTCGTAGGTTGGTTTTGTCTTGCCTTCAGTTTAATATCTGGCTGAAGGCGACTCATGTTTCTGAGTCTATTAATATACCAGCACTGTTTCTTTCCCGGCAGCAATGGGCGGATTTCCGCGGGTCCTTTCCGGCAGCGGCTCACTGCGGGAGGGATTGCCCCTCGGGTCTCTGGACAGTCTTGGAGGACCAATAAAAGGTTTTCTTAAGAATTCTGTGGCTCCCTCAACATGGGCCTCGTATGCGGCCGCATGGCGGGACTATTCTTCTTTTTGTTCAGCAAAACGCATTCCTGTAGTTACTCACGATGCCGGTGTTGTGTTGAAATTTTGCGAAGAACTTATGCAATCGGGTCGCAGTCACTCCAGCTTGCCGAAAATCATTTATGGGGTGTCCTTTTTTCATCAACTATTTGGAGGCGATTCTTTGTCGGATATGTTTCTTGTTCGCGAGTTTTTGAAGGGCGTTCGTAAGGGGACTTCTATGCCGGACACTCGGCGTCCGATTTCGTTGGAAGTGCTAAAGAAATTGTGGTTTATATTAAAGGATGTTTGTTTTAATGAATACGAAGTCTCTTTATTTCGCACTTGTTTTATTCTAATGTTTTTTGGAGCTTTTAGGATCGGTGAAGTGGTGTCGTATAGCAAACTCAAATTTTCTGGACTGAGAATCGAGGATGTCTCATTATTCAACAATTATGTCTTGGTTTTTGTCCGTAGATCCAAGACGGACCAATTGGGTACGGGTATGTCAGTTAAGCTCAATTCACTTCCAAATTCCTTTCTCTGCCCTTGTCATAACATGCGTCATTGGCTGGAGATCCGTCGCCCTATGCAGGGTTCTCTGTTTATTCATGAGGGTGGTGATCCACTGACGGTATTTCAATTTTCTTCAGTTCTTAAAAAATGTTTTCATAGGTTGAACATGAGCCATCTTCGCTTCTCATCTCATTCTTTTAGGATCGGAGCTGCCACAACAGCGGCTTGTGCAGGGTTAAGTTCCCAATCCATTCAGCGTTTGGGGAGGTGGAAGTCGCATAGAGCAAGATTGTATGTTCGCCCGAATTTGTTGATTTAACTTTGTTATCATCTTTTTTAGGACCACTGATAGTTTGGATAGTAGGTCATTCCTACGTTTATTGGGCCCAGAAGAGGGCGTCTCGGAGAAATTACACAGAAAACCTATCATTTGATTCTACACAGGCCCTGATTTTTTGGTTTGGTTTTAGGGGATTACGACTTCGGGATTTATGTAAGTATTTAAGTGAAATTTCAGTGGCCTTCCCGCTTCCGGATCTTCTAGTGATACACATAGGAGGTAACGATATCGGAAAAATACCAACTTTGGACCTGCTGAGTAACTTTAAGAGAGATGTTGGTCTCATTCGTTCCATGTTTCCTTTTTCGGAGCTGTTTTTTTCCGAGATCGTTCCTCGTTTGGTGTGGAAAACGGAGCCGTTCAAATTTATGGAAGGTATCCGGAAGCGGGTCAATCGGCTTCTGGAAAGGTTTATTTCGTGTTCTGGGGGACGGTCTTACCGTCATGTCGATTTGGAAGGTTTTCTTTCAGGAATGTATCGGAATGATGGAGTTCACTTGAGTGATATCGGATGTGATATTTTCAACCTTGGTTTACAGACTATGGTTGAACAAGGTCTTGGGCGTGTTTGGGGGGGCTGCACATAGCTATGTGCTGCCCGGGTGGGATGGTTTTGGTATATTTCATGGTATTTATATAATAAAGTTTGATATGGATGTAATGCTATTAAAATATAGCTTTGGTTCATTTTGGAAAATGAAATTAAATGGTTATTATTTAATTTAATAATTTATTTAAACCTTAATAAAGCCCACGGCCTTGTTTATCCATCCGGTTGTAGCGTCAATTTATTTACTCTATAATTAAGTATGTACAGTATACCAGTCAGCCTTGTGTTTCCATGTAATGTCCCCTGAGCAGATTGCGGGGGACAACATGGCAACACAGGCTGTGATACCCTTATTGGTTTAAGCATTGAGGATTCAGGTGTTGCCATGGACTTATGGTCAGTGCATGGCAACTAGTAGTGGTTGGCTGGAGTCCAGCCAATGGTTTAGCCTGATGGCTAATGTTTACTGATTGGTCAGTAATGTTTGTGTGGCAGTGTGGATATAAATAGAGATTTTCTGTCAGAGGGTCAGTCAGACCTCTGACAGAATTTGAGACCCACCCTCCCTCCCTATGATTATGGTCTGTTTTAAAAAAAAAAAAAAAAAATTTTTGTTTTTTTACTGAAACCTTTTGTAACCAATGCTTCGCGCTGCTAAGGCGACTCGCCATGCCCGCTGCGCGGGCATAGCGAGTCGCCTTAGAGCTGCTCGCAATGGCCGCTGCGCGGCCAATGCTTCGGTCGTATCCACATGACGACATTGACTCGCAGCGCGAGCGGTCTCAAAAGGGGCAAAAATCCCATTCGTGATTATATAATAGATTGTCGTGAGGCATTATTAGAGGAGGGAATAAAAATGTTCCAATATGTGTTGGGATGGTTTTGGTATATTTCATGGTATTTATATAACAAAGTTTGATATGGATGTAATGCTATTAAAATATAGCTTTGGTTCATTTTGGAAAATGAAATTAAATGGTTATTATTTACGGTAATTTAATAATTTATTTAAACCTTAATAAAGCCCACGGCCTTGTTTATCCATCCGGTTGTAGCGTCAATTTATTTACTCTATAATTAAGTATGTACAGTATACCAGTCAGCCTTGTGTTTCCATGCAGTTCCAAATTCCTATATTCAATGTTTGCATGTTATAGCATTTCAGAGTGTATTTTTTTGACTAACGCTCTTGGAAACAATGTTTTTTGGTTGGGGTTTACATGCCTACACCATTTTTGGGAGCCTAGGATAACCCCTGAATTTGATTTCTTCAGAAAAATTGGGTCAGTCACTGCAAAATTCCGAACTAAGACTAATGTCAGCTATTCTTTGTTGGTGCTGATGCTGGCACTTAGATGCAAGCGCCATCTTCTTCTGTAGCAACAAGATGGATAAGGAGTTGTCACTTGCACTACCCTTGCAAATCCTTATCTTTTTAGCACTGTTCCTTGGTCATCCTTAGCAGCCACTGTGGGGAGGCCTTAAAACTGATCCCCCTTAAAGAATTGACCCCACTTAAAGAGGCCTGGTGGATTTTGCGTTGCTGGGCTTCATGGGTCTTATCATCACCACATCTTATGTATCAGAGCATGTTGGGATCTGCACTTTGAATACTCATACGATGCTGCCCCAACCTTCCAGAGAGTTATAGCCTTGACCAATGGAGACCACTATAGAGCTGTGGAGTATGCAGAGAGACACAGTCCCATGTCTGTTGGAGAGTGCTCGGATGCAGATGGCTCCTGGTAGGAAAGGAAATGTAGCATGCCGTGCATTATCTAAAATATGTTTTTGCTATAGTCAATCCCCCAATCCGCTCCTTTCCATTTCCACATTGACTCCAAGTGAAAATCCTTATGAAAGTATTATTTTCCAGTAATATTCATGAGGACTGGGAGATTTCGAAACTCATTCGTGAATCTGGCAGTGTCACCTTTGTCTCCATGCCTTGGAGACTTGTAACAAGTTTGCTACCTGAGTTTCATTCCTTTATTGAGACTTTGTATCAAATATATTTCTTTCCTTTGGCAGTGCAAGAGCTAATGTCAATTTCTGTTGCTAGCAAAGCTCCTATGTACTCTACCCAAGTGAGGCTACTTTGTGACCACTTCCATCTCCTTTATATGGTGTCATGATCCAGCATTCCTTGCTGGTGATTGAACTCCATTCCTGGCCAAGCTGCCTGGGTGGAAGGAGCTATTCTGGAGAGCTGACCTTTGCCAAGCCATCTGCTTCATAGGAGAGTGGCAGCAGTCGTGCAGATGTGTTGGTAGTGTTTCCCCTGTCTGTCTTCCTTACCTTCTTGTTAATATTAGTGCAGCAGTTGGGGCTAGTGCTCCCACCAGCCATCTCCCTAGCAAGGGTTAACATCAGGGCCAGTGAGGGCCTAGGGATCCTGCTTGGCGACGGGGTGAAAGAACTCTAAGGGTACCTTTACACGCCGCCACAAGAAGGTAGAAACCGCCAGGCATCGGACACAATTGTGCCTTTTGCCATGAAAACACCACGATGTGGCGGCGTGTAATTCAGGCATTTCCCTCCTGTGTCTTGCAGTACCTTCGGATACCTGTGTCTGAGCCGTGCTCAAAAACAGGAAGGAACAATCCCTATGATGGCGGCGTGTAATCGGGGCACAGGCAAGGTATTTGCGTCGCCTACGTATTCCCAGGGGCGTGCCACAGTGTCATCGATTACGCGCCCCATCAGCTATCATTGGTGGGGGCTACTGTGTAACCATTGGCTGTCCCTGCACAGGGCGCCATAGTTAACGAGCTGACCAGTCACACTACACATTTGCAATAGCGTCATGTATTAGCCAGCCTTCCTGCGCAGGCTGGCCAATCATGATGCTATTGCATTGTCCAATCATTGTACGAGCGTCACGTAATACACAACTCTGTCACGCCTAGGAACTTACGGCGCACAATTTGTACGCCCATATTCCCTTGTGGTAGCGGCGTGTAAATCAGGGAAGGTACTCCACAGAGGGTAACCCGCGGTACTCGTCGGCACTTCCGGGGAACAAATATGCCTTCAGTAGAGCACGCTGTGGCGGCGTCTATATGCGGCATCAGGCACCGTTAGCAACAGGTAAAAACATGCACGTGCACGTGCGATGCCTACCTGTTGCTACCCTCTGTGACGGCGTGTAAAAGTACCCATATAGGGACAGTAGGGAGATCAGTGCACAACCTCAGGTGAGTGCAGGAGGACTCACTTTCACCCGCCCACTAGGAGCAGTACCCTCCCTGTTTTATTTGTCCCCTCTGTATAACCACTGTTTTGTAGTTTCATGTTTTGTGTCAGACACTGTTGATCTGTATCCCATTATCACGCACTGTATCTGGACGCACCATAGTCCGTGGCATGACATGAAGATCGCCTTTCTTCCTAGGAGTCTCCAGATATTTCAGAGAGTTGTCAATTTTAATATCATAGCTCTATTAAATATTTAAAAGTCAATAGGTAGCCATAACCTTTTAGTTAGAACCATAGTATTGCGGTCTGTAGACTGGTAAGTGAAATCCTGCAACATGCCCTCACTATCAGAGACGAAGTTTCACAACCCTGAGAATATAAACTAACTAAGTTCAATGTGATATCTCAAAACTGCTGATAGAGTTGGCCATAGATAACCTATTTATCAGGAGACAAATATGTTTCTATTTGCAAAGAGTAAATAACAAAATGGTAGGAAGGGGAATATTAAATGTCAAAATAAAGTACCTTACCTTAAAATAGTACTCCAGCTAAATCCTGAGAAGAAAAGCTATTACCCAGGGTAGAGAAGTCTAACCCTGTCCTAAAGCCTTTTTGATCAGTTGTTATAACAATGTGGTAATCTGCATAGGTTCCTAAGTCGGCTAAACATTAGACTGAGATATCCACCAGGACAGGTCAGGAATACCATTGTTGGACTCACTAGCTGAGGTGGATCCTTAATGCCCAAGGTCCAGGTGGGCACATGGGTGTCAGTGCAGCAGGTGGTTGAGGCACACGGGAAAGAGCAGGGTTCCTGAAGACCGAGGACATGTAGAACAGGTCCTGGAGACTGCAAAGCTGAAGGAAGACAGGAGACATTCTTCAGACCACACACAGGGACCAAAGGTTCTGTAAGACCAGAAACAGGTCACAGAGGTACTGGAAGCTGAAGGTAAACAGACCTCCTGAAGACCACAGACAGGTCACAGAGGTACTGGAAGGCGCAGCTAACCATGAAATGTTGTGAATACTGGAAAAAGGTACTGAGAGCTGTAGGCAGACAAGAAACATTATGGATACCACAAATAAGTAGCAGAGGTAGTAGGAGCAACAAGCCAACAGGAGATGTCCTGGATACTGCAGACAGGTAGCAGAGGTGCTGGAAGACTGTGAAAAGGTTACAGAGCTCCTTGATGCTGCAGGCAGACAGGAGACATCCTGGAACCCACAAGCAGGTAGCTAAGGTACGGGAAGGCCTGGACCTGGTCCAGAGGTAATGGGAGCTGCAGGCAGACAGGAGACATTCTGGAGACCACAGGCAGGTAGCATAGGTACCGGAAGACCGAGAACAGGAACAGAGGTACTGGAAGCTGCAGGCAGATAGGAGTTGTCCATGACACCACAAACAGGTAGCATAGGTACTGGAAGACCAGGAACAGGTCACAGAGGTACTGGAAGCTGCAGGCAGACAGGAGATATCCTGGAAGACTGGACACAGGTTGTCGTGCACAAAAAAAGTCTTTTTAGCAAGTGCCTAATACAGGTGTGTCTTGGTAGGTGTTATATAAGCCAAGCAAACTCATCACATGGGAGTATGTCTGCCTAATTGCAAAGCCCAACATGGAGTACAAGAAAGTTTAGTGGACCAGGGAGAAGGGAGCTTGGGACAGGTGTGCAATAACCATGAAATAGAAATTCCAATCCTTTGGCACTAGAGATGAGCAAATATGTTACATGTGAATCGAATCTGTATGGACTTTCAGGAAATTGACTGTATCCAGTGATTTTGAGCAATTTACGATTCAAGTGACAAAAAAATTCCTGTTGTCACTTAACACAAAGCAGAAAAATGTTTTAGCTACAAAAGGCTCACATGACCCCAGGCATGACTGCAAGCAATGCAAGCAAGCATCCCCATAATGACAACATGGTACAGCACAGCAACACAGTTAATCCTATCCAGTACAAAAGCAGAGGCAGGGAACACAGTGGCTATTTTTAGGTGACTCTGGATAGCACATAGCTTAGCCATAGAGATAGGGAGAATAATCCATAAAACACTGAAAAAACATTACAGACTGTGTGAATGTACAGTATGTGTGTCTATATGTGTGTATATGTCACGGGTGTGTCAAGAGGCACGGATGAGGATGTAGAGGCCACTCGCAGAAGGTCCCAGCGTTTGGCCAAACAGTCAAAATCCTAAGAAAATGTTTCTGTCGCTTTAAAAGGCATTCCCCTTTTAGTTAAAGCTGGATGTCACTAGGACCCAGCTGATTCCTTACCTTGAGCTGCCTATATATTCCCCTTGACTCCCAGGATGCATTGCTGGTGATAGCTGTTCAGGTGTTTCTTGTTGCATCCTAGCTCAAAGGAGTGTTTCCTGGAGTCTGTTGGTTGGCTGCTTGGATCTGCTCAAGCTAAGTGTATCTCTTCCCTCTTTGTTTGTTTTCCTTGTGTGTTTCTCTAGTTGCTAGCAGGGCTGACTAGTGTTCACCCGCTCTGATCCCTGTGTAGTGGTAGTCGATGGACAGGGCAGGGAATAGGTATTCTGGCGGCGACAGTTGCGGAAACTGTATAGGGACGTTAGGGGAGCCAGGTGCCAGCGCTAGTTGTTCTAGGGGTCACCATCCCCCCTTTTGCCCTTAGCATCAGGGACTCCGTCCCTCCCCCTGTCGTCATCCAGCGCTGGGTGTCTGCCTACACCCAGCGTGACAGTATATGTATGTGTGTGTATGTATGTGTGTGTACAGTATACAGTGCCTACAAGTAGTATTCAACCCCTTGCAGATTTAGCTGGTTGACACATGCGGAATTAACTTGGCATTGTTACATTTGGACTGTAGATCAGCCTGGAAGTGGGAAATGCAGTGCCACAAAAAAATGTTTTCTTTTTTTTTTTTTTTTTTTTTTTTTTTAAATCGTTAAAAGTTAATTCAGAGGGTCATTTATTATTCAACCCCTCAAACCACCAGAATTCTGTTTGGTCCCCCTAAAGTATTAAGAAGTAGTTCAGGCACAAATAACATGTGTGGATTAATTATCTCTTTTGCCAGCCTTTTCTGACTATTTAAGACCCTCCCCAAACTTGTGAACAGCACTCATACATGGTCAACATGGGAAAGACAAAGGAGCATTCCAAGGCCATCAGAGACAAGATCGTGGAGGGTCACAAGGCTGGCAAGGGGTACAAAACCCTTTCCAAGGAGTTGGGCCTACCTGTCTCCACTGTTGGGAGCATCATCCGGAAGTGGAAGGCTTATGGAACTACTGTTAGCCTTCCACGGCCTGGACAGCCTTTGAAAGTTTCTCCCGTGCCGAGGCCAGGCTTGTCTGAAGAGTCAAGGCTAACCCAAGGACAACAAGGAAGGAGCTCCGGGAAGATCTCATGGCAGTGGGGACATTGGTTTCAGTCAATACCATAAGTAACGTACTCCACCGCAATGGTCTCCGTTCCAGACGAGCCCGCAAGGTACCTTTACTTTCAAAGCGTCATGTCAAGGCTCGTCTACAGTTTGCTCATGATCACTTGGAGGACTCTGAGACAGACTGGTTCAAGGTTCTATGGTCTGATGAGACCAAGATCGAGATCTTTGGTGCCAACCACACACGTGACGTTTGGAGACTGGATGGCACTGCATGCGACCCCAAGAATACCATCCCTACAGTCAAGCATGGTGGTGGCAGCATCATGCTGTGGGGCTGTTTCTCAGCCAAGGGGCCTGGCCATCTGGTCCGCATCCATGGGAAGATGGATAGCACGGCCTACCTGGAGATTTTGGCCAAGAACTTCCGCTCCTCCATCAAGGATTTTAAGATGGGTCGTAATTTCATCTTCCAACAAGACAACGACCCAAAGCACACAGCCAAGAAAACCGAGGCCTGGTTCAAGAGGGAAAAAATCAAGATGTTGGAGTGGCCTAGTCAGTCTCCTGACCTTAACCCAATTGAAAACTTGTGGAAGGAGCTCAAGATTAAAGTCCACATGAGACACCCAAAGAACCTAGATAACTTGGAGAAGATCTGCATGGAGGAGTGGGCCAAGATAACTCCAGAGACCTGTGCCGGCCTGATCAGGTCTTATAAAAGACGATTATTAGCTGTAATTGCAAACAAGGGTTATTCCACAAAATATTAAACCTAGGGGTTGAATAATAATTGACCCACACTTTTATGTTTAAAATTTATAAAAATTCAACTGAGCAACATAACTTTTTGGTTTGTAAGATTTATGCTTCTGTTAATAAATCCTACTCTCGTTTGCAGTTTGAAGGCTCTAACTTATTGGCATCTTATCAAACCAGCTAAATCTGCAGGGGTTGAATACTACTTGTAGGCACTGTATGTGTGTGTGTGTAAGTGTATATGCATGTGTGAGTGTGTGTGTATATGTATGTGTGTGTGTATGTATATGTGTGTGTATATGTATGTGTGTGTATGTATGTGTGTATATGTGTGTATGTATGTGCTTATATGTGTATGTATATGTGAGTGTAAGTGTGTATACGTGTATATGTGTTTGTGTGTATATCTATGTGTGTGTATGTGTGAAAGGGCACCAGAGAAGAACAGTTACCATTTATTTATCCATAGTTATATATGTTAATGATATTTTTGACATTACTAAGACTGTGATTGTATTAAACAGCTTAAAAGGTCTGAGTACAGTCCTAGGAGACCTCAGGGTGGTACACATTCTCAGGGTAGTTTGAGGCTTTACAGTACTTGCAATTTATAGTGAATTAATTCTCACAAATTAAATATTTTCTGAAAATTCAATGAAGCTGGTGAGTTTGAATTCCTATAGATTCCCTCATCTCTAATGGGCTGTGGAGGAGAGACCTTGGGGCGAGGGTGGACCTGTCCCCCCCCCCAGCCTTTATTTTCAGCAAACTCTTTTTAAAGTAGGAAATTTGCTTTCCTGGGAAAAGAAAACAATATTGTTACAGATTTTTTGCAAAGAGGCGCCATCCATACCCTATAGCCATGTACAGTGTCAATTATATACAAAGTAATTACAACATTTACAAAATTAATATTAAAACAGACAAGATGCAACAGGATATAAAGCCCGACCCAGGTAAAGCTTAAAACATAAATCTCTTCACCTATTTAATAGCACAAACATTATCAGCAATTAAAACTCCTTTGTCAGGTCTCAGGGTATAGTGCGAGACAACCGCAGCCGGCTGTACTATGAAGGTTGGTCAAAAAGAATGTACAAAAAATTCATATATTCTATCTATCAAATTCATAGAAGCTTTATTGGCAGGACTACTTACACATTAGTTTTGCCAAAGCAAGTGTACAAAAGCAGTAGAGATGTTGGGTAGGGCTGTAGGAAAGGTGGATGGGGCACATCAAGTGTGGGGGCTGTAGGAGCAATGGGTGGGGACAGATTGGGGGGGGCTATAAGAACAAGGGATGGGGCAGATCCAGGGGGGCTATGGAAGTCCATGTCATGTCATAGTTCATTTCCTCGAACTCTATGGCATGCGTGTGAATGCCTAAAAGAGAAATCTAAATCAAGTCAACATTCGGTATGACGATCCTTTGTCTTCAAAACAGCCTCAGGTATTGTAGGTACATTTGCACCTTGTTTGTGTATTGTTTTTGAAGAAACTAGAAATTGAGGTTGTTCCAAACATCCTGGAGAACTGACCACAAACCTTCTGTCTATCTACGTAAGGTTTCTCAAATACTTCTGCCTTTTCATGAAATCGAAACTAACTCAATGATATTTAGCCTCTGCATCAGTGGGTGCACAGGGCAAGGCCACCTCTATAGATCAAGGGGCAGACCCACCCCTGGTCTTACATGTGCCCTCTGCATCATCAGCATTGGTTACTTTGAAGTCAGGCACAGCTGATATTTAACATTAACGTTGTCTTGCAGGTGTGGCAAATCCCTGTTGCTGGGAAGACGTTGAATCGCGGGTGGACTAGAATGACTTTCGCACCCTGTACTGTGGTGCTAGGCTGGGAGCAGATAGAAGGACTGGAAACACCGGAGAAAGTAACGGATTAGAAGATCGATAAGGAATGTGTCCGATGTCACTTTCTACTTTAAAAACTGTGCTTGAGCTATGTTCCCGCTGTCTCACATATAAGGTTGTATTGCAAATACGGTGGAAGTTGTTCAGTAAAGAACTGTATAATATGAACAGTTTGCTTCTTTGTCTGTCTTCACTAAGGATTTGTCCTGGTTCGCCAGAAGCAACAGTTCCGAATGTCCACCTAAAAGTTATGACCTGCACCACACAAGTCCAACACCTAGCCAGGACCACACCCCTCTGCAGAGAGCATTGCCTCCCCATTCCCTCTCACACTATGATTTTGCTACTCCACGCCTTCAAGATGAGGCAGAGTCCAGTGCCTTTCTGCCTTGTTATCTTGCCTTGTCATCTACCTGCGCCTTTGCGCCACATCCACAGTAGAAGAGGGGCTGGACTGAGCAGCGGGGCTTATACAACGAGCCGACCCTGTGGCTGGCACAGGGGGTTCATGGAGTGGGCCATCCAATATATATTCTATTTAATTATTTATAAATATAAAAGGGTGATAAAAGATGGACTTACCCTTTAAATGACAGTCCCCCCTCCCTGATCATTTTAAACAGCTAGATAACATTTTGGGATTCTATAAATGTTATGAGACAAGTAATGTAATGTGGGAAACCTCATTTTGCTGATTTTTTTTGAGCAGAAAGAAAAACAAGCTGAACTAGTAAACTCTACAATTCAGACATCATGGAATGCCGGCTGACAACCACCATTGGAGCTGTAATGACATCAACTACACTTGTCACTTGGCTTTACCAGAAACAGGATTTTTGTCAACGTGACAGAAGAAAATGAGGCAAAGAAGGAATTTATTGATTTCAAGAAACAACATTCCCTGAAAAGTGATGACAGGTCACCGGGATTTGCCATCACTTCTTGATCGGTGGGAACATTTGTGACCCCATCACGATCCCAAGACTACAGGAATGATGCATAGCCAATGTGATGCAAATATTCAAAAAAGGGTGAAAATCTGACCCTGGAAACTATAGGCCGGTACGTTTATCTCTACTGGGGGAAACATCTTTGACTGTTTTCTAAGAAATGCTAGAGTATCTCAATTAAAAGAAATTTCATATCACAGCATCAAGATGAGTTCACGAATGATCAAATTGATCTGATAAGCTTCTATGAGGAGGTAAGTTCTAGACTAGATCAGGTAAACCCGTGGATATTCACTATCTACACTTTTCAAAGACTTTTTGTATGGCGACATATAAAAGTTTGGTACATAAAAGGAGAGAAATAGGACTAAGCAAAAATATGTGTAACTGCAATAACAACTGGCTCAGTGATAGAAAACAAAGGATGATTATTAATAGAACACGATAACAGTGGGCTAATACAGGGGTCAACATTGGGCCATCTTTTTAACATATTTATTAATTACCGTACTTGTAGATGGCGTACATTGTAGAATTTCAATATTTTCAGATGATGCAAAACTCTGCCTAGGTAGTCAACGCAAAGGAGTATAATTTAATATTACAGATAGATTAATGTAATGTAAGCTGGGGGCTTGGGCTGAAAAGTGGAAATTGAAATATATAACATGGATAAGTATTAGGTTAGGAACTTCCTTTTCCAGTGGGTGACATCAGAAGACTGCTGCAGGCAATCAGCACCTGCTGATTGACTGCAGCAATAATGTAAATATCTGATAGAAAGTTATGGCTGGAGCAGTCATGGGCCGTCCTCTGTTGGAAAGGAATACAATGAGACTGACAGGTAATGACTACAGTGAGGAAGAAAAGTATTTGATCCCTTGGTGATTTTGTAATTTTTCCCACTGACAAAGCCATGAAGAGTCTATAATTTTAAGGGTAGGTTAATTTTAACAGTGAGAGACAAAATATTAAAAATAAAATCCAGAAAACTACATTGTCTAAATTATATAAAGTTACTAGAATTTCGAAGAGAGAAATAAGTATTTGATCCCTCTGGCAAACAAGACTTAATACTTGGTGGCAAAACCCTTGTTGGCAGCACTGCAGTCAGACGTTTCTTGTAGTTGATGATGAGGTTTGCACACTTGTCAGGAGGAATTTTGGTCCACTCCTCTTTGCAGATCATCTCTAAATCATGAAGATTTTGAGGCTGTCACTTAGCAACTCGGAGCTTCAGCTCCCTCCATAAGTTTTCTATGTGATTAAGGTCTGGAGACTGGCGAGGTCACTCAATGACCTTAATGTGCTTCTTTTTGAGCTACTCCTTTGTTGCCTTGGCTGTATGTTTTGGGTCATTGTTGTGCTGGGAGACCCAGCCATGACCCATTTTTAATATCCTGGCAGAGGAAAGGAGGTTGTTACTCAGGATATTACGGTACATGGCATCATCCATTGTCCCATTGATTGGGGGAATTAGTCCATTGCCCTTAGCAGAGAAACCCCCCCAAAACATAATGTTTCCACTGCCATGCTTGACTGTAGGGATGGTGTTCTTTGGGGCATAGGCAGCATTTCTCTTCCTCCAAACACGTCAAGTTGAGTTAATGTCAAAGAGCTCAATTTCTGTTACGTGATCAGTGGTTGGTTACTAAATGTTTTTAAATTGTGTATCAGTAGGGACTTGCATCTCAGTGACTAAGGGCGTTCATGCCAGAAGTGCATTGAGTTGTACCCCGACCTATCTGATTTTTAATGGAGAAATAAAGTTTGAAGATTTTACAAATATTTCTGGGATTCGCCAGAGAATTTTTTTATTGCTTTGAGCCTTAAGTCAAAGCAGATGGCTGGAGTCCCACACACATCTGGATGGCCTGATCCATGATAAGGTCTCCCTGAAACATGGCAATTTGATATTGATTTGTTCTGAGGAAGAGGCCAGGGAGCCCTGAAACACGTTGACTAATAAATCAATATTATATTCACCCTTTGATGTCTTGTGTTATACGGCAGCGTGGTGTTTAACCCTTCATCCTCCCTACTTTATATGCACCACACTGGGGACTGCAGCAGCTGTGATCTGCTTTTATAGTGGTTGTGACTCTCACAACCACACAAGGTGAAGCCTCTGATATCTATTTAGGTCACATGTTATCTCTCAGACCCTTCATCCCCTCTACTTTAATTTTCTGCGATAATGACCTCTGGGTTTTCATAATCATCAACATTAACAGAAATAACCGCTTGAAATAGATCCCTCTGTGTGTAATGACTCTATATAATATGTGAGTTTCACTTTATGTATTGAATTACTGAAATAGATGAACTTTTTGATGATATTCTAATTCATTGAGATGCTCCTGTATATATACCAGGGAACAAGAGAGGCTCCTTAATGGGGAATAGAGGGTGTACTGTGATCCTGGAAGTATTCCAAGATAAACCTGTAATATTGGGAAAAGCCACAAAGGTTCATAAGGAGATGAGAGGTGATTGATGTGAACCTGGCAAAAATCCTTATAGATCAGTGATTAGTGATGAGACGGCTGACTTTACAATTATTGTGAGATTGGAGACATAGATACTCCTTTATTTCTAGACTTAATGTAACCACAAAGTGTTATTAATCTTCTAGTGACGCAGACAGTTTTTTGTCTTAATGAAGCAGTAAATGTTTCCATTTTTGCCTCTCGGTATCTCTTTAG